>CP094631.1:3867387-4446182 GCA_023657505.1 Camelina hispida
GTGTACTACTTGGCATTTCAGTTGCACTAAGCAATCCATCAAACATATGATCCTTTTCATTTTCAAGATTGAAACTTTTTTTAAACGATCCAACCACCAAGAAACTTAAATAGAAGGTTTCATTCACTCTCTTGCTTCTTGCAGAGCCTGAAGTTAGCTGCTGTGTCGTACTCATGTACCCTTATAATTTCCTTACCTTCATGTCTAAGCATAAACCCAACTTGTGCTTTCATCTCATCAGCATATTTCCTATAAGTATCTAAGAACAAGACTGTAAGTTGTTATATTTGAAATCAGACAATGAGGCCTAAAGCAAATCAAAGCCACAAACTCAAGCTTCTCCTTGTTTGTCTTCTTGCCACCTTAATTCTCATCTTCATCTTGAGATCAACTCTGACATCTTCACGGCCACGCCAAACTCCAGAAGATAGGAGATCAGAGCGTTGTTCTGGTGCCTGCAATAAGCTACCACGTTCCCTTGCACAAGCCCTGATCCATTACTCGACTTCAGTTATCACACCACAACAAACGCTCAAAGAAATATCAGTTAGCAGTAGCGTACTCAGCAAGAAGTCACCCTGCAATTTCTTGGTGTTTGGTCTAGGCCATGACAGCCTCATGTGGAGCTCTCTCAACTATGGAGGCCGGACGGTATTTCTTGAAGAAGATGAAGCATGGATAAAACAGATCAAGAGACGGTTTCCAATGCTGGAATCGTACCATGTAACATACGACAGTAAAGTCAATCAAGCCGATAATCTCATAGAAGTTGGGAAAGGACCTGAATGCACAGCCATTGTAGACCCACGGTACTCAATGTGTCAACTAGCACTCAAGGGTTTGCCTGCAGATATCTATGAGACTAGTTGGGATCTAATCATGGTTGACGCACCGACTGGCTACTACGATGAGGCTCCTGGGAGAATGACAGCAATTTACACAGCGGGAATGATGGCGAGGAACAGGAAACAGGGAGGAGAGACCGATGTGTTTGTCCATGATGTGAACAGGGAAATAGAAGACAAGTTCTCTAAGGCTTTTTTGTGCGAAGGGTACATGAAGAAACAGGAAGGGAGACTAAGGCATTTTGTTATCCCTAGCTACAGAGTTGGATCGCAGTCAGAATCAGATAGACTCTTTTGTCCATAGTGAACACATGTTACCTTAGATCTCCTCTGTTTCTTCCAGTCTGTAACTCTTTATCGTCCTTGTTGTTCTACTTGTTCACTATCAGTATTCAAGAGCCTAGACAATTAAGCTATAGCAAGAAACTAGACTTTCATAATGCTTAAAATCAAGTGTTCCTGTAAATGAGCATTGGCAACTTTGTTTTGGTCCAGTAAAGCTTTACTAGTAAAAGAAATCTAGAAAGCTGATCAGGAGAAAAAAGTAGCACATATGAGCAATATTGTTGTATTGATAAGAAAGAACAGATCTTACCACACAATACCAGAAATAAAAGACAAAAACTCAGCAAAGAAGTCCAACAAACTTAAACTATCAAGTCTAACTCATATAAAAATACCAAAATCTCTGCAAACTCCCAATCCTTCAACCTCTTGACTTGTAATTGAAACTTGTCCCACACTTTTAGGCTGGAGGGCAGACACTAGGTGCTGAAACAGTTAAGAGTTCGATCAGTTTAGTTGACCAGAAACAAAAAGAGTATCCATGCTGCTTCTATTAGGAAGCAATTGTAATGAAATAACTAGCTTTTACCTGGTCACAAAGATAGCGGTTGGACTGCCTGGAGATGGAGGATTCTGCGTCAGCAGTGAAGCATGTGGACCAGCTTTTGAAACATCATCAGGGTTACTTGCAGAATATATTTCAACCTCTTCAAGACCAAGTTGTCGCTTGATCAAGTCCATGTTACTCCGAAGGACGTCAAGCTCTCCAAAAGGCAACCTCAAATTTAGAGCCTGAGTGCCAATAGATATTGCCTCGTCCTTCTTGAATTTAAGGAAAGGCATGCAAAGCTTCTGGATTTGTCTGAAGTTATCTGCTTGTCCCTCCTTCATCAATATCTCCCTTAGTTCTGCAAGTATCTCTGCATCTGGGGCAAAACGACGGGTTTGTTGGTCAAATTTGCTTTGCAGAACCTCGAGGCAGTGAGCTCTCCATCCATCAAATTGCTCATTCACATATACTAGGCCTCTTAACTTCCCCTCTGGCACTGCTGTTACTTGAGCACCTTTCTTACCAGCCTTCTTGGAACCTAAGAGCTGTTTTTGTAGAAGCTTTCGCATTAACACAATAGAATCTTGCAGATATTTGTTTGCACTCTTGAGCACCAAATCTGGCTCAGCTGATGTTGGCCAGCCTGCTGATACCACAGAACCTTCCTTCTTCAAAAGTTTCCTCCAAACATATTCTGCAAACTGGGGACAGATTGGTTCAATGAGGCGTGTTTGCACATCCATAAAGGTCAGTACCAACTCATGGTTCATGCCGCCATGTCCACAAGAGAGTCTATACTCATCTCGAGCAGCTTGTAAGTCGTAAAACCCATTTTTAAGTGCCTCCCTAAACAAACAATCTTTGTATGCCTTTTCAGTCAATCTGATAGCAATGTTCATGTCGTTTTCAAACACTTTATCAGCATATGTAGATGGAGGGCCTGTTCTTAAAGAGGATTCAGCAGCCAGACATTCTTCCATAAATGCGAGCTCTTTTGTCAGCCGTAAAATTGCAGCATTTGCAGTTTCAAACACAAAATTTGCATCGTCGACACCATCACCAGCATCAGCCAAAGAAAATCTTGTGGCAGTGGCAGAGAATTCTTCAATAGCCTGGCGCAGGGTTCTGAAATTTCCAGTTGACTTTGACATCTTCTCAGAATTCAACATGATGTGACCATTACATCTGATGCCACGTGGCCAGTTACGCTTCGCCAATAGTGCAGTGTGGTTGTAGATGAAAAATGTCAAATGATTCTGAATAAGATCTTTTCCTGAAACTCGAAGATCTAGCGGGTACCAGTAATCAAATTCCTGCTTCATCTTACTTAAGACAGCTGATGGAATATCAGATGATTTTGGGTACGGGCCATCACAGAAGAGATACTCCCAAACTTCATCATTCATCTGCTGCGGCTGGATCAAAGACTTGCTACCTTTATACATGTCTTCTCCACCGTGAAAGAAATGGGCAACTGTGTAATAGGCCATATAAAGAGATGAATCGGACAAGGATTCCACAAGGAACTGTTCATCCCAGGGAATCCGAGTTCCTAGACCAAAAGACCGTGAGCAAGCCCACTGATTGAGCCAGCTCAAAGTGTGCTCAAAGCCATGCCTTGTTTCTTCAGAATAGAGATTCATTTTTGATAAGCATTCCTCAGCCATATTTCGCCATTCTGTTTCGCCGTAAGTTATGTACCACTGATCTGTGAGAGCCACAACACATTCATCACCTGATCTTGACATCACCGGCTTTTCAGGTTCACTGTATATAATTGCCTCACCACTCTCTATGAGCTTTGCCTTGATAATGGGCTTGATTTCTTGAACTTTCCTACCAACAAACTCTCCAATAAGCATGGTTCCTTCAGTGAATCCTTTCAGGTAAGTCAACCTCTTAGCCTCTACAAGCTTTTCCTTATCATTCTGACTTTTAATTTTCAAATCCAAGCAGACCTTTTCAGCAGCCCTATCCCCAAATTCCGGAATGTTGATAATCGGTATGATTTCAGAGGGCAACCACTCTTGTTTCACACCAAACTTTTTTTGAAAATCAGGCTTGTCGTTTAAGTCTTTTAAAGCCATGTAATCATCAGGGGCATCACTAGGCACACTGGTGACAATGCCAGTACCTTTGTTGGTCAGAATGGTCATCATAGGCAGGGCATAGATGATCTCGGTGACTGACAGAGGAGACCTTAACGGGAGTCCAATCAGATCATGCCCAGTCAACTCAACCAAGCAGGATGGCTTCTGAGGGATCTTCGAGAAGTTCTGGTAGGCAAGGTTGAGTGCAGCTCTCTCAGTAAGGATGAAGACATCAGTTTCATTGATTTCATAGGCTCCATATTTCCCATCAGGCAGTACCCAAGCGTTTGTTTGTCCATACATGGTCTCAGGCCTCAAAGTAGCTGCAGCCAAATAAACGTTCTTCCCTTCCAAAGGACCCAGTTTCAGAGGAAATGGCTTGACTACTTCCATCTTGATGAGTGTATACTCTTGAGGCTGAACACCTTCGCCAGTAGCACGGTCGTGATCAGCACAAGGCTGACCATCTAAAGGTGAGAAGACTGTGTACCTACGGTCTTTGACAATCTTTCCCATAGATTTCAACTTCCTCATCTGCCACCTCACAAAGGCATCGAAAAAGGGATTAACATCAGTGGTAACAAAAGACCGTCGCCAATCACAACCCAATCCGTACGCCTTGAGATCTTCAACAGCCAACGGAGGAAAGTAATACAACCATTTGTAAGGATCTTGGAACTCAGCAATCTCACTGTCAGTCAAACCAAAACTGCGCATAATCTCCCACTGATAAACCTGTCCACCAGATTTCGCAGCAACCTTAGACTTCTTCCCCTTGAACTGACCAGGTAAAGCTGGTGTATCACTGCTCTCTTCCTCAACTTCCGCAACTACCTTAGTGTTGTCCTCAGCAGTGAACACAGGAGGGTTACCAAACTGTTGGATCTCACGAGAAAGCTTATCTGCGGAAGCCTTAATTGGCATACCAGTACAATGGAAACCAAATGGTAAAAGCACGTTAGCTCCTCTAAGCCTATGGTAAGCAGAAGCAAAATCAACCTTGGAAAGTGAGAAAGCATGACCAATGTGTAGGTAACCATTCATATAAGGGAATGGAAAAGTCGAGAAGAACTTCTCTCCTTCCTTTGGAAGATTCTCACGAGACTCAGCCCTAAACACTTGCTCATCTTCCCACAGTTTTCTAACCGCTACCTCAATCTCAAGAAGACGATCTCTCCTAGCGAAGCTTTTCGAATCAGTTGCCATTTCGTGACAGTGCCTACCCCAAACAATAATCCAACAAAACGAAACCTCAATTCAATGATCGAAACAACAGCAAATCGAGTCCACACGCTTGGGTGGGGATTTGAAAGTAGCTGATCTGAGAGAGGATTACCTTAATGATGAAGAACTTGGAGGAATCACGAATCGAGTCCACCGCGAAAGCAATCGGAAATTTGAGAGAGACTGAGCCAGTTGGGAGATAAGGGGAACTCGATTTCTAGGGTTTTTGAAGGATATCTTTGGATTTATTAACCGCAGTTACGTCCAAAAGAGAAAGTGACTTTGGTTTTATATATTTAGGTCTTCACCTTATTTCCCAATTTCGGTTCAATTATTCGGTTCAATTATCCGGTTCAATTATCCGGTTCAATTATACAGTTCAATTATCCGGTTCAATTATACAGTTCAATTATCCGGTTCAATTATTCCGGTTCAATTTTGTTTTTAGTTTTACACAGTCGAAACTCGAAACCATGGCATAACGATTACATGTAAAAAGGCTTCACGCCACGCTCGCATACTAAATACAGTAATGTAAAACTATAAGCTTCAGATTTCCATGAAAAATTGGTTTCAAGTTACGTGTCAAACTTAAAAAGAATGTAGAAACTTCGAGTTGGATTATATACAATCTGATAGATTAATCTTAATTAACTTTGGTGATCAATAAAATTGTCAAAATAATCAGAGATCTTTAATAATAAATCAACACAAAAGATAAGAAACCATAATAAAAAAGTTATTGAGACTCTATATATAATATTATTTTAGTATTAAAGACACAATACAAATCAAAATATTAAAGTTGTCTTCACACTAGGTTATCACCTTTAGTCTGCTTGCTCTTATCATCTTTCTCGTTAGTCTTGCTCTTATCGTCTTTTTTCACTGGATCTTTCTTCTCCACAATCTCTTCTTTTGTATTCGTCTCACTAGTCCGCTCTCCGCAAACACTGGATAAAGCCGCCAAGATCAGTATAACTGCAACTATAAAACACCATCCCAAGATTGAGATCGCCATCGTTTTTGAATAATAAGAAGAACAAAATGAGAGTAAAACGCAAAGTAGAATTGTTTTGTGATGATCAAAGTTGCTTGTTGATCTGAAAACTATATGTATATAGGCGGGAATTGCTGGAAAACTTGGAAATTTACCATTTTTAATAATTGAAAACTTGCTAAAAATAATATATTTATTACTTATATTTTCAATCGATAACTGGTATATTTCCTTTTTCAAAACTTCATATTTTTGCTTTGCCTGTCTTCTTTGTTAACTTTCATTTTCAATAACTGGTATATTTGCTTTTTTCCTGTCTTTTTGAAAAATGTAAATTGTGTGATTTTGTTAATTTGTTACTATCTTTAGGAAAACCAAGATACAATTTCTGCTATGTTCATAATTCAAATACTACGTTGGTCTCTTTGTTTAATTTTTTTTTCTCCTTTACATTTTTTAAAATTATATATTACAACTACCAATCAAAAACTACAAACAATTGCCTAAAAAAAATAATATTTTATTTTTCACTATTTGTATGAACGATTCCATACTCCATAGAATGTCATCTTAGAGAGTTTGTTAGGATATCTTTGGATTTAACCGCAGTTACGTCCAAAAGAGAAAGTGACATTGGTTTTATATATTTAAGTTTTCTCCATTTTGAACCAAAAAAAAAAAAAAAAGTTTTCTCTTATTTCCCAATTTCGGTTCAATTATTCGGTTCAATTATTCGGTTCAATTATCCGGTTCAATTATTCCGGTCCTATGTTGTTTTTAGTTTAAGCCTTTTAGGCAGTCGAAATTCGAAACCATGACATAACGATTACGTTGCACAAAAAAAAAGAGACATAACGATTACATGTAAAAAGGCTTCAGGCCACGCTCGCATACTAATACTAAATACAATAATGTAAACTATAAGCTTCAGATTTCCATGAAAAAATTGTTTTCAAGTTGCGCGTCAAACTTAAGAGAAAGTATAAAACTTCGAGTTGGTTTATATAAAATCTGATAGATATATTGTTCTTAATTAACTTTGATGATCAATAAAATTGTCAACAATACTCGGAGACCTTTAATCATCAAAACATCACACAAGATAAGAAACCATAATTAACTTTTTAAAGTTCTTGAGAGACTCTAATCTTTTAGTAATAAACACACAAGACTGGATTAGACTGGATTTTCCTTCTCCACACTCTCATCTTTTGTTTCCCACTCCCGCCCGAAGCAAACACTGTAGAAAACCGACGCCAAGACTATAATAGCTATGCCTATGAAACACCATCCCATGATTGAGATCACCATCGTTTTTGAATATTAAGAAGAAAAAAAGAGAGTAAACGCAAAGTAAAATTGTTTTGTGATGATTAAAATTGCTTGCTTGTTGATCTGAAAACTATTATATATATATAGGCGGGAACTGCTGGAAAACTTGAAAATTTACCATTTTTGATAATTGAAAACTTGCTAGAAGATAATATATTTATTACTTATTTTTTTAATCAGTAACTGGTATATTTCCTTTTCCAAAATTTCATAAATTAACTAATAAAAAAATATTTTTGCTTTGTCTGTCTTCTTCTTAACTTTCCTTTCAATAACTGGTATATTTGCTTCTTTTTTTTTCCCTGTCTTCTTGACAATGTATATTGTGTGATTTTGTTAATTTGTTACTGTCTTTAGAAAAATCAATCTACAATTTCTGCTATATTCATAATTCAAATACTACGTTGGCTCGTTGTTTATTTCATTTTATTCTCTTTTGCATTTTTTAATTATATATTACAACTAGTCAACTACTACCAACCAAAAACTACAAACGATTGCCTAAAAAATAATACTTCATCCCGGAAAAAAAAAATAATACTTCATTTTTCACAATTTGTATGAAGGAATCCATACTCCACAACTGATATAGAATGTCATCTTAGAGAGTTCTTATCGACAAAAAACACAGATGCAACTTGCATATAATTTAGCTGGTGTAACACAACGCAAAGCCTTAAAACAAAGTCGCATAGATATTGGCTTTTAAAGTGAGACACAAAAAAAAAACAAAGCCTTTTCAAGAGGAAGAGCAACAAGGCTTCTTAGCGTTTGAATCAGAAGTAGCAGCAACATCAATCGTTTGGCCTTCCTTGACGTTGGCATTTGCAGTTCCCTGGTCCGAAGATATCGATTTCTTGCTGATAATCCTATAAATCTCTAAGAGAATCGTCTGGAAACTGGAAAGCCTTCTCTACGTTTAATGACTCGAGGGCAGATGTCTCGATGAAAGACAAGACTTCTTTCTCTGCATAGCTCTGAGATGCTTCAGTTCTGTCTTGTTACCAATAAACATGATGACAATATTGGAATCAGCATGGTCTCTTGAGTTCTTTTAACCACCTGCTTACGTTCTCAAAGGTTGTTGGCTTAGTGACGTCGTAGACCAAGAGAGCTCCAAGAGCGCCTCGGTAGTAGGCGCTGGTTATGGCTCTGTATCTTTCTTGCCCAGCACTCCAGCAGTGTCCCATATCTGAGCTTTCACAGTCCTTCCTTCCACCTTAAAACAAAGATGATTGGTTTTGCCAAAGAGGTTAAAATCAACAAAACAACTCAGAAAGAAAAGTCGAGACTGTGAAACAACGACCATGATTCATCATTACTTAAGTAACAAATTTTACAATATTTTCATAGTCTAATACTCTAATTAGAAGTAAATGATGTTGTAGATCTGCCTTAAACAAAGGTGTTCGATCTGACATGTGAGGCAGCCACAACGTTAAACAGCCATAGTACAAGAAAGCTTGTGATCATTATCAACAAACAAAAAAAACGCTTAAATGTTCTGAACAGAATCGAGAATTCTCTGTCTTATTCATGAGCTCATGGCCAACAATTATTTACAGTCTTCTAGCTTGGAGAATACGCTTCTGCATATCTCTCTGCATATAATTAGTCGTATGCAGAGAGGAGATTTGACTTGCTGACACCGGAGGCGGAGTCTCCGATCAAAACCACTTTAAACAAGTAGTCGTATTCTTCATAGTCTAATACATATTGTCATATGTTGTTTTTAGTTTTAGACAGTCGAAACTCGAAACCATGGCATAACGAACGATTACATGTAAAAAAAGGCTTCAAGCCACGCTCGCATACTAATACTAAATACAATAATGTAAAACTATAAGCTTCAGATTTCCATGAAAAAGTTGTTTTCAAGTTACGCGTCGTCAAACTTAAAAGAATGTAGAAACTTCGAGTTGGTTTATATAGAATCTGATAGATTGTTCTTAATTAACTTTGGCGATCAATAAAATTGTCAAAATAGTCGGAGACCTTTATTCATCAAAAGAACACACAAGATAAGAAACCATAGTTAACTTTGGTGATCAAGAAAATTGTCAAAACTACTCGGAGACCTTTATTCATCAAAAGAACACACAAGATAAAAAACCATAATTAACTTTTTAAAGTTCTTGAGAGACTCCTTCTCCAAGACTGGATCAGACTTCCTGGATCTCCTTGATATAACTTCTCCACCCTCCCATCATCTTTTGTGGATCTTCCTTCTCCACACTCCCATCTTTTGTTACCACCCCCCGGCAAATTCTGTATAAAACCGACAACAAGATTATTACAGCTATGCCTATGAAACACCATGCCAAGATTGAGATCTTCATCGTTTTTAAATAATAATAATAAGAAAAAAAAAGAGAGTAAACGCAAAGTAGAATTGTTTTGTGATGATTAAAATTGCTTGCTTGTTGATCTGATATATATAGGCGGGAACTGCTAGAAAACTTGGAAATTTACCATTTTGATAATTGAAAACTTGCTAGAAAATACTATATTTATTACTTATATTTTCAATCTTATAACTGATATATTTCCTTTTTCAAAATTTCATAAACAAACTAATAAAAAATATTTTTGCTTTGCCTGTCTTCTTCTTAACTTTCCTTTCAATAACTGGTATATTTGCTTTTTTTCCTGTCTTCTTGAAAAATGTAAATTGTGTGATTTTGTTAATTTGTTACTATCTTTAGAAAAACTAAGATACAATTTCGGCTCTGTTCATATTTCAAAATACTACGTTGGTCTCTTTGTTTATTTCATTCACAGTATTCTCTTTTGCATATTTTTTTCTAATTATATATTACAACTACCAATCAAAAACTACAAACTTGCCTAAAAGGTAATATTTCATTTTACACAATTTGTATGATCGTTTTCATACTCCATAGAATGTCATCTTAGAGAGTTCTTATCAACAAAAAAAAAAAAAAAAAAACACAGATGCAACTTGCATATGTAACACAACGCAAAGCCTTTAAAACAAAGTCGCATAGAGATATTGGCTTTTAAAAGTGAGACACAAAAAAAATAAACAAAGCCTTTTCAAGAGGAAGAGCAACAAGGCTTCTTAACGTTTGAATCACAAGTAGCAGCGACATCAATCGTCTGGCCTTCCTTGACGTTAGCATTTGCAGTTGCCTGGTCCGAAGATATCGATTTCTTGCTGATGATCCTATAAATCTCTGAGAGAATCGTCTGAAAAGCCTTCTCTACGTTTAATGCCTCGAGGGCAGATGTCTCAATGAAAGACAAGCCTTCTTTCTCTGCATAACTCTGAGCATCCTCTGTAGCAACAGCTCTGAGATGCTTCAGATCTGTCTTGTTACCAATCAACATGATGACAATATTGGAATCAGCATGGTCTCTGAGTTCTTTTAACCACCTGCTTACGTTCTCAAAAGTTGTTGGCTTAGTGACGTCGTAGACCAAGAGAGCTCCAAGAGCGCCTCGGTAGTAGGCGCTGGTTATGGCTCTGTATCGTTCTTGTCCAGCAGTGTCCCATATCTGAGATTTCACAGTCCTTCCTTCCACCTTAAAACAAAGATGATAGATTTTTGCCAAAGAGGTTAAAATAATGACCATGATTAATCATTACTTAAGTAACAAATTTTACAATTTTCATAGTGTAAAACTCTAATTAGAAGTAAATGATGTTGTAGATCTGACTTAAACAAACGTTTTTAGATCTGACATGTGAGGCAGTCACAACGCTTAACAGCCATAGTACAAGAAAGCTTGGGATCATATTAGCAACAAACAAAAAAAGAACGCCTAAATGTTCAAAGCAAACATCAAAATTCAAAACCAAATCCCAAATGTTCCAACACACACACAAATGGCGGTTTCCGAGTATTTTCGTAAACACATATTACGGGAAATGAATGAATAGAGGATATAGAACAAACGGATCGAGCCACACAAAACTACTAATCCTGATTCCAGAGACGATAAAAGAAACTTACAAGCAATCCTAGATCGAGAGAAAGAGAAAGAGGGAAGAGGAGACATACTTGGAGAGTACGAGTAGCGAATTCGACACCGATGGTGGATTTGGATTCTAAGCAAAACTCATTGCGAGTGAATCTAGAGAGGAGATTTGACTTGCCGACACCGGAGTCTCCGATCAAAACCACTTTAAACAAGTAGTCGTATTCTTCATCCGGTCTTCTCGCCATTGTTACGCTCCACTTTAATCGAGAAAAAATGGAATTGGGATTTTTCAAAAAGCCCGAAGAATAATACTTACAAGCAAGGAGAAGAAGAAGAAGAAGAAATAAATAAAATAAGTTTAGATTTTAATTATGATTAATTAATTTGATTTCCCACTGGATCTGTTCAACCTTCTTCTCTCGGCTTGCTTTTTGAGTTCGAGTTGGGCTTTACAAACTAGAAAGGCTTACGTTACATACGTCGGCAAATAAGGAAAACTGGAAAGTAATAAGAGCTTAAACCGGAAAAATAAACAAAATCAGAATTGAAAACTAAAACAAAACCGAGCTAAACCAGAGGATTACACTCATAGAGTCATACGTTTCAAAAAAAAAACCCTAGATCATATCATCATCACTCCTTTATAACTTTCTCCGCCTCATCACTTTGCTTCTCTCTCGATTTCTCTCACGGAAGATTTTTTCAGGTAAGATTTATCGACCGATCAATCATTTTCTCTGATTAGCTCATAATTCATAGATATATCTGATCGAGCTCACAACTTGATGTTTTCATTGGAACCAGATCCGATTTCAAAACCCGGAGTTGGTTTATTTTCCTTCTGAGAGAGAAATGGCTTTGGTGAGTTCTTCTTTCTCTATGATCGTCTCTTTTTACTGATTTGTTGATACGGTGCTCTTATAATCGCGAAGAAGCAAGCAAGAATTATTAGTTGTAGTAATCGTTCGATTTAGCAATTTGATTGGAATTTTGCTAGTCTGCATATCTAGCTGCTGTTTACTAGTGTTGGGATACATATAGAGAGAATGAATGATCAGTTTTGCTGATAAAATTGCGATTGCAGGTTTTGCACACGTACAAGGGAAACAAAAGTGCTGATAAGGCACTCATTGCTGCAGAGTATGTTGGTGTGCAGATCGATGTCCCCTCTGACTTTCAGATGGGTGTCACCAACAAAACACCAGAGTTCTTGAAGATGAACCCTATTGGAAAGGTTTATTCTCAACACCTGGTCGTTGCTAATTTTCTGGAATGGATATTGTTACTCTATTTTCAGCTAACTAAAAGCTTCTTTGATCTTGCTATAGGTTCCTGTGCTTGAGACTCCCGAGGGTTCAGTATTTGAGAGCAACGCTATTGCCCGTTACGGTAATATATTCATATCATTATACTTCATTTGTCTCTCTCCATGTTTAGTTTGATTGCTTGTTGGTTATAATGGATGTGTTGATATCCCCATTGCAGTAAGCCGATTGAATGGTGGTGAGAACTCTTTGAACGGATCCTCCCTGATCGAATATGTAAGTATTTTTCCAGGTCTCTTATCCATTTGCACCTGATCTAATGTTTGTCGATCTATTTGCTATTGTTCCTTCTCAATGTTTATCTGCATGTTGCTTTTTGCAGGCACTAATTGAGCAATGGAGCGATTTCTCCTCGCTGGAGATCTATGGAAACATCTTGAGATGGTTTGGCCCAAGAATGGGATTTATGCCATACAGTGCTCCGGTAAGCTTTTCTGTCTTTCATTGGTTGTTTCATCAACTATCTATCATGGCAATCTAGGTCCTCTTTTCACTATATAAATACGACATCTGTTTTTTTCTCATCCCTGATTGTTATACAAATGAAGGCTGAGGAAGGGACTATCTCTGCGTTGAAGAGAGCACTTGATGCTCTGAACACACATCTCGCTTCCAACACCTACCTTGTTGGACACTCTATCACCCTTGCTGATATTATCACTGTCTGCAACTTGAACTTGGGATTTGCAACTGTCATGACCAAGAAGTTTACCTCTGAATTCCCACATGTCGAGAGATACTTTTGGACTGTGATTAACCAACCCAACTTCAAGAAAGTGGTTGGTGAGGTCAAACAGACTGAAGCTGTCCCTCCTGTTGCTTCCAAGAAAGCTGCCCAGCCTGCCAAGCCCAAGGAAGAGCCTAAGAAAAAGGAAGCCCCGGCAGCTGAGGCACCCAAGTTTGCTGAAGAGGAAGAGGCACCAAAGCCTAAAGCCAAGAACCCTCTTGATCTTCTACCACCAAGCCCAATGGTACTGGATGATTGGAAGAGGCTGTACTCAAACACCAAATCTAACTTCCGTGAGGTTGCTATTAAAGGTGTGTGGTGATATCTTTTCCCTTTACCTGGTTTTAAGTTGCTAAGGAATTATTTATCTATTGGAAATGCAAGGAATTATTTAGCTATTGGAATGAAATGTGTTTTATCATGTCTAATAGTATTGTGGCTCAAATGCAGGATTCTGGGACATGTATGACCCAGAGGGATACTCTCTATGGTTCTGTGACTACAAGTACAACGATGAGAACATGGTGTCATTCGTCACGCTCAACAAGGTTGGTGGGTTCCTTCAGCGCATGGACTTGGCACGTAAATACTCGTTTGGAAAGATGCTGATTTGTGGGTCAGAGGGTCCGTTCAAGGTGAAGGGTTTATGGTTATTCCGTGGACCAGAGATCCCTAAGTTCATAATGGATGAGGTGTACGACATGGAGCTGTACGAGTGGACCAAGGTTGATATCTCAGATGAAGCCCAGAAGGAGCGTGTTAGCCAGATGATTGAAGATGCTGAGCCATTTGAGGGTGAGGCTCTCTTGGACGCCAAGTGCTTCAAGTGAAAAGAGAGAAGAATTTGCAGCCTGAGGCTTTTACATATCTCTCTTTCTCTTTCTCAATAGGGATTTTGCTCAGTGACACTTGTGTCGCCTATACTGTTTTTCTTTCTTTCTAATTGAGCGTTAAAGGACAAGGGTGTGGTCTTTTTTGGTTATTTTGTTAATGTTTCATCTCGACTTTTCTATGCTGTTTACTAAAACCAGTTTTTAGACCAGGCAATATTATGGTCTGGTTGATTTGTTTGACGCGCGATTCGGTCAGATTCTATATTATTGGTCGTCGAGTTAAACAATTAGGTCAAAGTCTTTTGACATAATTTGGAAAGTGTGTTAAAAGTTGTTGAAGAGGAAAATCTTGAAGAAAAAGTCTTGTTTATATTGTAGAATTAAGCTAAACTAGTAGTAATTTGTCAAAATATAAGAAATTGATTTCTCTTCGTTAATTATCTCACTTTTTATTTATATATATAAAATAATCTTCTGAAGTTATTCACTCTAAATTAAAAATAATTAAAGGTACTGGTATCCATTAAATTAATAACATAGTATTTATTAAAGGTTGGTCCAAAAATCAAATGAATTGTTCTTTACTACTACAAGGCATATAATCTCTCTAGTTCTTTTAATTTTTCAACATCAAAAGCTGTTTGGTTCTACCACCAGAAGTATTTGTTCTTTCTTCACCGCAGCAAAAAAGATCGATCCGTCTTTTTCCTGCGAACAGAGAGAGAGAGAGAGATGAGAGAGCTCTCTGGAAGTAGTGGTCTAGCATGGCGGCGTTTGGTATTCTTCGCTTCGATTGGTTTGCAGTTCGTCTTAGGTTCGTCTTCTTCAGATCTAATCTGATTTCATCCTCGAATTCCCGTAGATTGCCAGTTTTCTCTGTCAGTTTGGTTAGAATCATCGGATTTTTAATTTGGGGATTTAGGTTTTTGATTTCGCGAGATTTAGCTCAACCTCGGCTCTTTCTAGATCTTCGCCACACAGTTGCTAAATTTTGTGCTTAACATAAGCAAATAATAATTTTACTGTTCAATTCGTGTGTTTGGTTTCGCTATAGTTTTGATGTTGTGAATAGATTGTGTCGTTACCTTGTCCTAAATGCGAACCCTGATTTGAAGAGGTTGTGTAACTAGGGCAATGATATTTGTATAATTCATCAGTGGTTACATGGTGATGCTGCATTTGTCTTCTATAGGACATGTATTACCAAGTCTATGTAAAAGTTATTGAATCTATTTGCTGTCTCTACATTTGAAGATTTCCTTTTAAGCTATTTCTACACTCATGTGCTTTTAAAGAAGTAGGCATTAGCTTACCCCGTAAGATTCTGTAAATGTTTGTTGCAATTGATCTTGCTATATGTTGTCAATTTGTGTAGTTGATGCTCCCCTTTAGTCGAAGTTAAGTAAAGCTTTATATTTGAGTTTTAGATTGTGTAAATTTAGCAGACTAAAGCTTCTCAGACAGTTACGAACCTTAAATTTTTTTGTTGTTACATGCTTAGATGTCATCTACTAAGTCATCTGATATGATATTTGCAGGTTTATCAGGTGATTCCAAGGATACGAATGCAGGAGTTAAGACAGAATCTCATTCTTCTTCTAGCAAAACAGGCACAAAAGTAATCCTCGTACTGTTCGGATTTGTGGCTGTGGCGGCCTTCTCCTTCTTCCTATACAAGCTATGGCAGAAGAAGAAAAGAGACGAGCAGTATGCTCGACTGTTGAAGCTGTTTGAGGAAGATGATGAACTGGAGGTTGAATTAGGTCTTCGGGATTAAAACCGCCAATTTGTCAACAAAAGCCTCATCATGTATGTTTGTGTTCGTTTTGTCCGATCATGTAGGTGGAACTTATGGGCATTTAAATTTCAAGTATATATATTATACGCACACTTTGTTGGGTAACTGATGTAGCTGTCTTGTCACTGATCATCATCATCACTTCATCATTATCCTCTCTAGACGATTGTTTTCTGGTTGGAAATAAACTATGAAAACTTGTGGAATTCTCTGTTTAGCTTTATTAGGTCCAATGTTGTACAACTTATTACTATACCATTCCTTATACGTCTTTATAGTTAGTGATTCCTGCAACCTTGCTCTTCTTTTGGGATTAAGCCAGGTTTATTAAAAAGTGAGTACTCAAGGGAACTTGTATGAATGAGCTTTGAGTTTGAGGTATTGTGAAGAATACATATATAGGGTGAGCAGTTTCAAAGAGATTCGTTCGTAGACATACTTATAAAGAACGATAAAACATAAAATGTCATCAAGGCATAAAGAAAATAAAACTTGGGGTACAAAACAACATTCGAGAGGCTGAATCTGAACCTTAAGTCTCAAAACCAGAGGCCAAATGGAGGAATTTTAAAACTTCAAATGAAATTAATGTTGGGGTTTAAAACTTAAATAAAGGTTACATGATTGAAAACGAGATTACATTTCATTAAACACCATTATTAGTTTATTACCCTCTGGTTAATGGTCATCTCATCTAACCAACAAAAATTTCAAAAATAAAGAATAAACTTAATGACAAAAAAAAATTAATTGAGAAGTCCAAACGTTAGAACTTAGAAGAACAATGTCACCTCGCGGGTTAGATGGGCAATGCATAGGGAGTCTTTGCCCTGCCCACAAGACCATGCAGCGAAAAAGAAACATTGATCATCTTTCAGGTCAAATCTTTATTGTCCAGTCTTAGCACGCTTGCTGTTGAAAGGTGACATGCTTGGACTCAGACAAGGGCTCAAGCTCGGACTCGGACTCTCCTCTCTTAGTGTACCATTCAGAGCAGCTAACTCCTTCAGCTGTTCCCTCTTGTAGTGATCCATTGATTCGTCCTGTAGAGAAAAGAACCAAAACCATGTGAACATAAAGTTTGGAGTAACAAAACCATATAGATATATTTACAATTCTGTGATAGTAATATACCATTGGCTTTAGGAGTGATTCGAGGAAATGCACTGCATGCTCCAACCGAGAGTTAATTATGTCCTCTGGAAGCTCGGCTTCGATCAGTACATGTAGTGGCTCGCAGAGATGCTCGTACCCTGGCTTACCCTTTAGTTTTTCCTCCTGCAAGTAAGTAAAGAACTAAATGTATTAAGCCTTGACCCCGCATGGTACATCATTAATGTCTGAGAATATATAACACTCAGAAGAAACGTATCAGAACTTTCGCTATACAGATGATGTTATTTGATGAGAGTTGTGAGAGCCTAAAACTCAAAACACTTAATTTCCTGTACAGGCTTCCAAATTTTAAATATCTACAAATGTAAACAAGAGTAGTAGCTGATGATGCAGCAAAATGTGTCATTACTTCAATAATAATAAGTTGCTATGCCGAAAGACGGTGGCACACAAGCTTATACACAAAACGTAAACAAACTGCTCTTAAAGACTCTAAGAAAATTGTGTGTAGTCAACACATGGCTATAAAACTGATTGACAGGTAAAAACATAAGAGAAAATTGAAGTTTTGAACTGTAAGAAATCATTCATCTACACTAGCGATAAAAAACTGATAACATGGAATCCTTCAGAGAATCAATAAACAAGGAGCCATACCTTGACAGTATCCTTCACAGATCCTCGCCCTCTAATAAACACCCTGCAGTGGGTTGCTAGCTCAACTCTTTTCAGGGAGTTTCCACGTGGCCCAAGAATCCGTCCAACAAAATTATACTGCAACGTTCAATGGATTTAAAATTAAACTCTAGAACAAGCCAATTAGAATAATATAATTGGGTAAACATTCAAAACTTACACTTGGATATTTATCCACTGGCACATCAAGTCTGATCACTCTTTTCACAATGGGTGGGTTAGGGAGTCCAGGCATCCCAACCCAGCCCACTGGGGCAGGGGAACGAAATGGAGAAGCTCTCTGGAGGTGACAGTTTTCCTGAAGAAAGCAAAATTAATATCGATAACGCCAACTCTTGAATACAAAATTGTTAGCAGCACCATCATAATTCAGCATGAGCAGTGGCTTACCTCGGCTTGCATCATTGACCATCCCTCTAAATCAAGCTTTCCATTTG
Organism: Camelina hispida; assembly: GCA_023657505.1. Lineage (NCBI taxonomy): Eukaryota > Viridiplantae > Streptophyta > Magnoliopsida > Brassicales > Brassicaceae > Camelina > Camelina hispida. The sequence continues at coordinate 3,885,591 of CP094631.1, forward strand.
TCGGCTGACCAAGCGATCTAAATGGACTGCCATGCTCATATCTATCAAGATCAGGAAAGCTTGAGACCCTCCTGATTTCTGCACAGACGTCAGCAATGTAGGCAATTTAGCAAACATACAAAAGAAACTTTAACAGTTGAACATCACGGAGATCTTCAGTCTCATAAATTTAATGCCAAGAATGGACAAAAGAGAATACAAATTCGCATGTAACTACATTTTTCCTTCTACTATCCTCTTCATACCCAGTACACACTCAAAGAAATACTTAAATCTAAAAGCATATAGCTTTACAAGATAGCCCACCTTGATTAAGCAGTCTGCAGCAATTAGGCATAACTTGCAAAAAAGGAACCAACTTTTGTCTCTCTTGCAATAACTCAGTCAAGTACCTGAATAAGAAGGTTTAAAAACAAAAACGTAAGTATCGCTGACATTGGTGTGTATCGACACAACACAATCGATTGGTTCACATTTGGAGTCTTCACACCACTCAAATGTAAACTAAACTTCCAAAAATACATCAGTAAGTTCACTTCCAAAACATAGCGTTCTTGTTAAAATCCTTTTGAGTTCATTGTTTAGAATCGACTAATAAGTGAGCAAATGGAGTAAAAGTGTGAAAAAGGCGACATTTTGAAGTGAGACTATGATTGAGAAGTTGGATCTGCGTGAACAAAATCATTTTTTTAACACTCAATCCAATCAAAGGGAGCAATACCCACCAATCAAAAGCACGCACACACTTAAAAATGTTCAAGTAAAGCAGCAAAGTCTATAAGAAACCGATCCACAACAACCAAACTAATTGTGTCCACATAAAAAAAGAAGAAGAAGCTCACACAGATTCACATTAACAGGGAAAAAAAGAGAGAAAGAGGAACCTGTCACGATCAGAGGGAGGACAAGGGGATCGATTGGGAGAAGCACGGAATCCAGAAAGTGGAAACTGGAAGAAACTACCAGGAGAGATCCTCTCTTCCATGGCCACGAAACCACCGCCGGATTCCATCATCTAAAAAAATCCAACTTTAAGATTGTTAAGAACCGCACAACTACTGACAGACACAGAGATAATAGAAACAGAGAGAGAAACGTACAAAAAGACTGACCGTGGAAGAGATAGTGAAGAGAAGAAGATACGGCGGAGGATCTGACGCCGATCTCAAGGTAGAGAAAGGCGTATACTTTAGGGGGTGAGAAGTAGGTGTGGACTGTGTAGAGTGGCTACAAGCAAAAGAGAAGAAGGAAGAAGAAGGAAGGGAGTCAAAAGCCCTACGCAGCACGATAATTAGAGACTCTCTCTCTCTCTCTCTATCTCACCGCATTTTCGATATTTTCTATTTTTGTCGTTTTTTTGTTTCCTTTTTTTTCTTCTTTTCGAGATTTTATGTGATCTTCTTTCTTATTTACGATTCTTCCGTTTTTCACATTTCATTGGGCCTTTGGCCCACTAAATTATAGGCAATTCTCGTTAGCGCCAGTGTTGGCGAATATACATTTTTACTTAGGTAGATGAAAACAAATATTTTATCCTGCCAAATGGTAAGATAAATTTAGTCAAATAAATATTTGTATTACCCTTTTACGATCTAATCAAGGTTGAATGTTTTAAAAAAATAAAATTAGTTGAATATATTATTTTACCTAATAGATTAAGATCTGTGCTAGAGCACAAGTTGAAAATTCATTTTATTTATATTGTAAATTTTATATAAAATATAACTTATGTGATTATTTTTTTAAAATTTTTTTTCGCTAAAACATTATGCAATAAAATCACATGCTAAATATAAAGCTTGAAAAAAGACACCTATTTTGTAAGTTTTATATTGTTAATGTTTCTAGATAAGTACTCGTGCTATAACACTGTTTAAATATTATTTCGTATTCTATTTTGTAACCTACTATTTATTTTGTAACTAATCAATCTATCAATTTTGTAATCTATATTTAGTTAACGTTGTAGTCTATCGATAAAATCTGAGGAAAAAAAATTTGTAATAACATGTTTAAAGATCTTTGGAAACAACGTGATATAAGACTAAAATCTACCGAAAATATAGTTTGGAATATCCATGATTTTATTTGTTACCATTAATATATCAATTATCAATTTAGAATATCTCTAATATTTAGATGTAACCGATTAATATTATTATATAAATTAATTTATAACATATTTGTAACTATTTGTAACCATTTATTAAAAATATAATTTCCACCAAAACTATATTAAAAAGGAGATATTTAGGTGTAACAAATTAATATTATTATATAGATTAATCTATAATCTATTTATAACATATTTGTAATATATTTTATTAGAAAAAGATATACTTATATTTAAATTAATAGTGGTCAGCGGAGTAACTCTTTGACTGGTTGTTTTTATTTATTTATTTGTTAATAGTAAATATCAAGGTTGTGGATGGACTATGGAGTATGAGGATTTCGAAACTTGTTCACGAATACATTTTTTTATTTACAAAGAGAAAACAGATGCTAAAGATAATGAATTATTATTAGTCAAAAAAATTTACCAATGCCATTATCACAACCTACCATACGTTTAAATTAATAGAGGTCAGCGGAATATAAACACTGTCTTGATTTTTTCTTCTTCTTTTAAAATCGTTAATATCAGGGTTGAGGTTCTTATTATGGACTTTGTGGTACGAACATACGAATATTTTATGTGTCCACGTTAGAGAAAATTGGAACAAAATAATATTTGTCTTGGGATGTAATTCTGTCGTCATGGGGGGTAACCCTCAAAGAAATTGAAAAGCCATTATTATCTAAAGCTTTAAATCTTTGGACTTTTGGAGAGGCTCTTCTTGTGTCATTCGTGAGTCGGATTTTGACAGTTCGGATAAATTTTCAAAGCGAAGATTAGATCAGATCCATTTTTTAGAAAATAAAAAAGGTTATTTCTATATTATAAGAGCAGACTATCATCAAATGATCAAATATTACATATAAACGTCAGTTCATGGTTTGACGGAAAAGTATGAAACCGCTTCGTTTCTCAAGTCTTCTCCTTTCGTGAAGGTGACTTTCTCAATGAATATATATAGCTATCAAAATTGGATAGACAGATTCCAATACTAATATATACTCTTTTCTTTTGCCGGTTGAATGGGACAGTCCATTACGGACCGCATTAGGGTTAATTCTTTGAATCAGCTAGCAAGGAATCTGGCATGCGAGTGCGCTACTGACGGCATTAGGGTTAATGCTTTGGCTCCTGCAGTCATTGCAACTCCTCTAGCTGAAGCTGTGAGATACAAACTATATATACTAAATTTCCTCCAAGAATCATCTCTCTGTCTTGCCTTTGCTGATCTCTTGACTTTGATGATAATCTTTAGGTGTATAACCAACATTAATAACATTATAAAATATACTTAAAACACAATTTTTAATAAAAATAATAAGACATTTAGGGATGATTAATGGGAGAAAAATAAATAAAAATAAGAGTGTAAAGATCTAAATTTAGATTAGTATTATTTAATATTATTGAAAGTTAAAGACACTCTTATTGTTTTGTTTTCCACCTTTTATAATTATACTAGATAAGGACCCGCCCATTGTGCAGGTTTAAATTTAATAAAAATATATGAAAATTTATTGTACATTATTTATAAACTTTCTTTGGCTATAATACAATGATTTATATCCATATACAAATTTCTTATGTATGTTACTATTTAAAGTATATTTTTTTACACCTAGGTATACTATATGTTACATATATATTATTTATCACAACCTAGAAAATGTCTATATGAACAAATTAAGCCAACTATTATATGTCTCTTTACTTTCACTTTTGCATAGTTTCTTTAATCACTAAAATTGTTGGCTAAAAAAATTTTGAATATAAATAAATTACATCACAGTAGTGTATGACTAACCATGGAGAAACCTCAGTTTTGCCTTCCTCTTTTATGGAGAGAACCTTGCATCCAACCTCCTGCACTACAGAGAGAACCTTCGCTCCGCTTTCTCCCTTGGGAAGATAACCTTGCGTCCAACCTCCCCCATCTTCCTCCCTTGGGAAATAACCTTGCGTCCAACCTCCTCCGCCATAGAGAGAACATCGTCTCTGTCCTCCTCATTTGTGGAGAGAACATGTTCACGTCTTTCAACTATCTCAAAGTGGCTTTCTCCAGCAACCAATAAAACTAAAGACCTTTTTACAACGTCACAAAATATTTTGATAGTAACTAATGTTAAATTTCCTAATGTATTTCATTGATGTTTTTTTGGCACATCATGGTGTAGCCTCTGTCTCCAAGCTCCTATGAATCTATCAAGCTCCTATGAATCTATCAACAGCGATTTATGTTATTTCAATCTATCTATGTTTTTTGTATGCTTGTGTTTGATTAGCTTATTTTATTCAACCATTAGGATGATGACATTCTCCTCTTTATCTCCTTTTGAGATTGAACGAATGGTAACAATTATGTTTGCACAAACAAAAAGTCTATGAACAACCAATCAAGGTTGAGAAATTAGAAGAAAACTAATTTGACATAATTAATGAAATAATAAAAAATTTTAAGCACAGTAATATATATATCTAAAGTAATTTAAAGATGAAAATATAAATTAAATAAAATAATCTAAAACTACTACAATAAACTTTAAAATACAGTATTAGAAAAAGAAGATGCATATATTAATCTTCCATTTTTTTTTGTCAACATATTAATCTTATCTATTCCAAACTGAAAAAGTAGAAAGTAGAAATATATTGGTTTAAAAAAATAAGGAAAATTTGTCTTCCCAATAAAAAAAGTTTGACCAATAGAACAAAATTGAAAGCAATAATTTTGAATAAATTATTTTGTTAGATGAATAATATGAGACGATCTATGTGTTATATAGAAGTGGGTATTTACATTTTTTAGAATTAATAATTCTCTGTATATTTTCCTTAATCCCTTTTCTGTTTTGTGAGTAATTTATTCCACTGAGCTCATTTTTTAAAAAATTTATTGCTTCCCACTTTAATATCTGGTTGTTAAAACTAACACATGTCACAATCTGGTGAGTTACTAACTTTGAGAACTAAGCTTTATATAATAAGATAAATGAGCCACGTCAAGAAAAGGCATGCTTGTGCCTTAGGCACGAGACATCACAACCTTCATTTCTTGGATCAAAGGTAATATACTTATACATATAAGTGTATATAAAATAGTTTTAAGGAAAACATCAATTGATATTGTATGTCTATACTCGAACCTTACGGCATTGCTTATAAATATACAACACGCATAGCATTGAAAGAAAAGAAAAAAAACAACCTATTCTTCATTGCTCACACTCAAATTTCAGAGTGACCAACATGAAAAAGAGTAATAGCAAGATCCCAACATGGGATACTTCATCTCGTCTCCTCCATAACCACAAGGTCCAAAACCACAAGCATTCCCATAACCAAGTGTTCATCAATTTCCGCGGAAAGGAGCTACGCTGCAGCTTCGTGAGCCACCTAGTTGATGCCTTTAAAAGACATGCAATTAACTTCTTCATAGACAAAGACGAGCAGAAAGGGAAACACCGCAAGCATCTCTTTGAGAGGATCAAACAGTCGAGGCTGGCTCTGACTATATTCTCAAAAAGGTACGCTGAGTCACGCTGGTGCCTGAACGAACTCGCCAAGATAAAGAAAAGAGCTGATAAACGCAAACTACAAGTGGTTCCCATCTTCTTCAAGGTGAAGGCAAAGTCTGTGAGATACCAAAAGGATAAATTCGGTCGTAACTTCTGGAGGTTAGCTAAGAATTCAAGTGGTGAACAGATCAAGACATGGAAGGAAGCTTTGGAGTCTGTCTCTGACAAGTTGGGCTTGTCATTAGGCAACAACAGGTACGTACCATACTGTTAATCCTTAAAAATAATCTGATGCGACATTTTTCATGCTTCAATTCTCTGTCTAATCCGCCATGAAAGAAAACCGAAACAATTTGTTATCAAGAGAACAAGCAAACTGGTCCATATTGTGATGTAACAGTCCAATGTCTAGAGTCTTCATAGTTCATATTAATGTAACTGTTGATTTGTAACTCATTTTTCTAGTAGATATTCACTGATTCTATAACTTTCACGTTTGTAATATCGTTTCCTTCCGTGAAACTATGCAGACTAATATATAGTATATGTTATATAATTTGCAGCTCTGAGGCGGATTTTATAGAGGAGATTGTTAAAGAGGTTAAAAGAGTTGTCGCCGTCTAGAAAATAGAAGAACACATTCCGTCAACCTTCCCGGTAGAAACAGAAAAAAGATTACTCAGGAGGATTGAATTCAATTAAAAGTATTGTACAATTAATAAATTGCTCTTCTCCATTTTCATTGATGGTGTGTTTCAGGTACCTAGGACTATGAATTTTGTGCTAATACTGGTAGACCACATTTCATTGTTGTAAATTGTCGTATATATTGTTATCTTAATAAAACAATTTGTATCTTGGGATTAAACTCTCAAAAGAATTGATCTGTATGTGAATGTTTTCAAATTGTTTACTCAGCCCTAGACAGCAAGTTGGTTAACAATACTGGTCTTTTCTTATGACTTGCATATGATAGTCATGAAGGGCTCCATACTATAAATATAAATGTGAAATATAACTCGGCAAGGTGGTTGTTCAAAAAAAAAAAAAAAACTCGGCAAGGTCAAACATAACACTTATCATATCTAATAAGCTTTTTGTTAAGAATTTTATTGCTTATCCAAGTATACAATATGTACAATGTACAAGTGTGTACAACAAGAATATCAATTAAGAACTACGTACATAGAGAGATAGTTCTCCAAAAAACTATCCTCCGTCACAGTCTCATAATGACTGATCTACAAACAAGAACCAACATAACAACTTCAACAAATGCTGATACACTTTATAGACAATCCCAATCGCTTGTGTTACAAGTTTAGCCGTCTCACAATTTTTCACACGTGCCTTCCACTCTTCTCTGCGTTAGCTGTGTGCCTTCTTCTTCGAAAGTACACTCAATGCAACTTATCTAGGCACACAAAGATGAGAGTCCTTTCATATATACAACTATACAAGTATAGTACATCACAGTATTAGTAATGAAATTGGATATTAGTGGCCAAACCTTGTAGATACTCAAAAGATTAACAACAAATGGACAAAAATTAATAATTGCTACTGTTCCCTTCCGAATTTTATGCAGCAACCTAATCTAGCCTCATGGAATCAGGTATTTAAAGGGCCAACTCACCAACACAAAACTAAATGCTTAATGATTTAAAATCTACTACATGCCACATGAATCCATATTCCACTCGATAAAGTGAAACATACAATTTGAAACATTATAGACTCCAACATTGGGAACAATACTGGTTTCAGAAAACTAAAATCTAATAAAAGCTTATAAAAACATTGAAAACATGAAATAAAGGAGAGAAATGTAGAAAGATATTCCCGAGCATTACCTAAGAAGAAAAAACGACTTTTGGTGATTAATAAGCAAGTTTCGGTCGTATCTAGGAACAAAGTCGGATGTTAGCTGTTCCGGTGATCTTTTGAAGCTCTGTAAATCTCATTGACTAGTGATTTGTAAGAGGCCAAGTCAGCATTCTTCATCTGTCCCAATTTGCATAGTCCATACAGCAGAACATTATACGTCACAACACTAAGAATATGCCCATCACTCTGCATTTCCTTGAGCAATCTGAAACCGGTTTGAAACCCACCCTATCGAGTTCAATCCCATTATGATCCATTTCGTTCCTTATCTCCAAAGCAGTTTCTACGTCTCCTCCTCTACAAAATCCATCAATAAGAGTTGTGTATGTAATTTTGTCAGGCCTCAGACCTCTAAGAATCATCCCATCAACTATCTTCCTTGCAGCCACCAAATCCCCATTCTTGCAAACGCCATTTACTCAAGTATTATATAGAACAAGATCAGGCTGAATACCCCTACTCAACATCTTCTCATAACTTTCTTTCATCAAGTCAATCCGTGAAAGTATATGGCCCTGTTTTCATTTACCTAAATTCCACAGCCAATGGAGATGATCCACTTTGCTTATGGGACGATGCTAAGATAAAGGTACGAGAGAAGCAAATTGCCATCCCACTTGCTGAATACAAAAATAGATTTGTGGTGATGTAAGGACTCCACTTAAATGAGTTAATATGCAGATTATGGCTGAGGTTGAAAGTTGGCCTTATAGCTTTGTGGCATCTGAGGAATATCCAAAGTCTGAAGAACGTGGCACGGCCCGTGGTACATTACTTATCCGTGACAGGTATTAGTGTTATTTTATACCCTCATTTCCTGGTTCGTTTTTTATTTTTGTGTTGCTTCTGTAATTTGATTCTTAAAATGTTAACATTCCATAACATTGATTTTTGTATAGGTTCATAAGCAATGATCTGATTTCAGCAGCAGGTTCTTAATTTCTTATGTGGGTTTGGCTCCACCTGGTGATTTCTTCCTACTCCATTCTTAATTATTTGATAATAAGCAACAAAAAAAGAAGATTGGTTGAAAGGTGTCCAATCAGGGATACCAATTTTGGGCGGTAGGGGATGAGGCTGGCTATATGCATACCATTGGACATGCTCTAATAGAGAACGTGCGTCCTGGCGAGTACAATCTATTTCTCAATAGAGAACGTGCGTCCTGGCGAGTAGAATCTATATGCATACCATTGGACATGCTCTAATGGCCCTCTTCCGATCCAACGTACAAACGCTTTCGTCTACATTTCCTTTTTTGCGGCCCATTTATTTTAGGGCTTCGAGTTTGGACAAATGACCTACCCTATATATAATATATATTTCAGTTCAATCTTTTTAGCTTTGAAGAAAATAAAAAAACCCTTAAGGCTTCGAAAGCTCGAGCCGCCGAGTAAATTATGCAGGGTTTGGCGACTTCCACCGATCGTGTCTCCCTTTCATTCTTCGTTCAAAGGTTTTATTCTTCACTTTTGTTTTTTTATTTTCTGCTTCTTCAGTTAATTATAATGAAGGTTTGCTTCTTCTTTTCTTCATTCTGATTAATGTTTGCATCAGTTGTTTTTTTAGTATTTTTCATCGGATTTGCCATATACAAATTTATTCATATATAATATAAAGGTGTTTTTTTATAAACAAAATATATAAAAGGTGTTGCGACAAATTAGTTAGGGTTCGGGCTCGGGGATAATATCTATATGTGTTCCAACTAGTTAGGAGAAAATCCTCAGTTACGTTGAATCAGTCTTTTTTTAATTAATTAATATATTGGTGCGTTTTGCATATTTTTGCAGGAATCATGAGAGTCCATGGCTAAAGAAACACTTGAAACCAACTAGAGCGTGCGTCTCCAATGTTGTTGGTTCATTTCCAACATCAAGAATCTCAAGACAGATACAGATTGTTCCACTTCTAGGTATTAGCATATGATTATTTATTAATGTTTCGTGCTTGTTTGATAGCACCGCAAACTCTAATTTCTAGAATATATGCAGCAAATCACTTTGCATCTTCATCATCGTCTACCCATATATTTGTCCTTGACCGGAGAATACCAAGGCGTGTGAGAGCATCTGAAGACGAAAACTCAATCACCCCAATAGCAGCAAACGGATTGCAAAACAGGTTGTTCATGGTATATTGCTGCCTAGGCTTCATATGGATGGTGAAGAACGAACTTTTGCCTCGTTACTTTAGGTTTCACATGACTATGGGATTGCTTCTAGATGCATGCGAATTCGTCCCTTGGATTAATATCAATGGAAGGTTAATTAGGATGTATTACACGATGCTGGTGATGGGTTTTACTTTCATACACCTCCTTGTTGACTTTATATATTGGTGGTCTTTGCCCATACTCGTCTTCTGTGGCGTTGTTGTGGTAATAATATCGAAAGAACTTTGTACGTTATTAGGATTCTCATGATGGTTAAGGATGTATCCTTATGAATGGTGTATAGTTTCACGCACCTCCTTGTTGACTTTATATTATGGTGAGCTTTGCATCACCTAAAACGTTTTTTACAATAATTTTTCTAGCTATCCTTCAATAAAATCCTTTTTATACCTCTAAAAACCTATTTAGTGAAATGGTCTTAACGTTAATTTATTGTTTCAAATTAGGTTGTTATCCTATTGTGTGTGTTAGCAAGGTCCAAACCCCGATCCTCATAATATCTTTGTTATCTTCCTGAATTCCATAAAAGATGTGAACTTTGTTTTAAAAATTAATAGAGAGAATTCTTTGCGACTAGTTTCACTTTCAGGTCGATGTAAAAGTTGGTAAATTTGTTGTGGAGGCTCCCCGGTTCGGAAACTGCCTAACTAATGTTGTTGCCTACCCAAAATCTGTAAACCCATGAACCGGTTTAGTTAATTGACAAAACATTTTGGAATCCTCAATAATGAAATATTGAGTAACTTTCTATTTAAAAGCTGAAGGAGAAGGGAATGCGCTTCTGGAGAAGGCGTTCATCGATTACAGCAAAGGAAAACCGTTCTTCAACGGTGACAACATCAGTTACCTCGACATTTTCCTCGGGAGCTTCTTGGCTTGGTTGAGAGTCACCGAGTTAGCAGCTAGCCATAAACTTCTTGATGAGGCCAAGACACCTTCTTTATGCAAATGGGCTGAGCTATTCTGTAACGGTCCCGCTGTAAAACCTGTCATGCCTGAGACTGCAAAGCTCGCTGAATTCGCAAAGAACATCTTTGCCAAGTCGCAGGCCTAAGTTGCTGATGAAATAGTTTTTATTTTTTATTAGTGGGTTTGAGATCTTGCAAGAATAATTTAAGAGTGGCACTGTTTTGTAAATGGCTTTATATCTTAGTGTGCTAGGGTTATGTTGAACGTTACGTTTTTATAATTGTATCAGGCTTGGTCCATAACTTTTCCTTTTCTTATTTTGAATGACAATAAATGATACTATTTCGTAAGAAATTAATAAAGAAGAAGATGATCATAGTACTCATCTATGGTGGGAGTTCCGAATGAGGGTATAGGCATGAAGGCGCTTGCGTTGGATCAAACCAAAAAACAGAACTTCTCTTCTCTTCCCGTTCTCGTACTTCCATTGAAAAACCATGATTAAACCCTAATCCATCAAGTCTTGATAGTTGCTTAGAAGGGGCTATATTAAAAAATTTGAACCCAAATGAATTTGATCGGATTACTCATTTTAACACCAACATTACCAGAGCATCGTTTAAGGCTTTAAGCTTTATTGCGTTCATATTATTAAGCTTTTCGTCTATTTTTTCCTTTTTTTGCGGCCCATTTAATTTAGGGCTCCGAGTTTGGACAACGACCTGTGCTCTTGTGTCTTTAGGGTTTGTATATATATATATATATATATATATATATATTTCAATCCAATCTTTTTAGCTTTGAAAAATTAAGAAAACCCTTAAGGCCTCGAAAGCTCGAGCCGCCGAGTAAATTATGCAGGGTTTGGCGACTTTCACGGATCGTGTCTCCCTTTCATTCTTCGTTCCGAGGTTTTATTCGTCTCTTTTGATTTTTATTTTCTGCTTCTTCAGTTGATTGTAATTAAGGTTTGCTTCTTCTTTTCGTCATTGTATGCATCAGTTGATTTTTGGTATTTCTCATCGGATTTGCCATATATACAAATTTATTCATATATAATATAAAAGTGTTTTTTTTTTAAAACCAAAATATATAAAAGGTGTTGCGACAAAATAATTAGGGTTCGAACTCGGGTCAGTTACGTTGAATCAGTCTTTTTTTTAATTAATTAATATATTGGTGCGTTTTGCATATTTTTGCAGGAATCATGAGAGTCCATGGCTAAAGAAACACTTGAAACCAACTAGAGCGTGCGTCTCCAATGTTGTTGGTTCATTTCCAACATCAAGAATCTCAAGACAGATACAGATTGTTCCACTTCTAGGTACTAGCATATGATTATTTATTAATGTTTCGTGCTTGTTTGATAGCACCGCAAACTCTAATTTCTAGAATATATGCAGCAAATCACTTTGCATCTTCATCATCGTCTACCCATATATTTGTCCTTGACCGGAGAATACCAAGGCGTGTGAGAGCATCTGAAGAAGAAAACTCAATCACCCCAATAGCAGCAAACAGATTGCAAAATAGGTTGTTCATGGTCTATTGCTGCCTAGGCTTCATGTGGATGGTGAAGAAAGAATTTTTGCCTCATTACTTTCGGTTTCACATGATTATGGGATTGCTTCTAGATGCATGCGAATTCGTCCCTTGGATCGTCCCTTGGATTGACAACAATGGAAAGAAATTTAGGATGTATTACACGATGCTGGTGATGGGTTTTAGTTGTGCACTCATCCTTGTTGACATATTATGGTGGGCTTCCCCTAAAATCTTCTGTATTTTTTATGGTTTGGCATTGTTATTTATAGAACTTTGTAAGGTTTTAGGATTATATATATCGTGATGGTTAAGGATGTATGCTGATGATTGTGTCTAGTTGCACACACACCCTTGACTTTATTGTCTTTATTGCCGGCTTAAGACAAAAAAATTTTATTTTTTTAAAATGCTATTTAATATTTCAAAAATCACTAAAAATTATTATACCCTCTCTATTAGAATAGATATGTTTTAATATTGTATTATTGTTAATTATTTTTGTCTTATTTCTCACACTTGTCATTTTTCAATAATTATAATTACTGCTAATAGTATGTATATTAAATGCTTCGTATTTCTTCTTCTTTTTTTGGTAGAGAATGCTTCATATTTTCATGCATGTATTAACTAATTTTTTGGAAAAGTAAAAACATTTATTAATTATTTAAATTATAAAATAAAAATGCATTAAAGAAAATCAAAGGCATCCTTTGTGATCCTAATACAAACAACAAACGTCTCTAATACAGAGGACTACCATTTTATGCATTATTTTGTCACATACATTTTTGTGTCTACATGTTATCTTCCGGCATTCCATAAATCAAGATGTGAACTTTGTTTTAAAAATTAAAAGAGAGAATTCTTCAGTTCTTTCTCTGGTTCACTCGCAGCGACTAGTATCACTTCCTGTTCAACATAACTAAATTCGATTTTCACCCCGACTCTTTCAACTTTTTAAGTTATAAAAACTAAAATATTTACAGATGAGAAATTAAGATATGACGAGAGGCCAACAACTTTTAAGTCATACGAACATCCGTTATTTGGTTTCGTACTGAGGTCATCACACTGGTCTTCTTGACTCTTCTTGACTTCCTCTGATTCCTCCGCAAATTGACGACTCTTGTCGTCTGAGTTTTGTGAGCGTCTTCTTTTCTATGGCGATGAGGTCTCTCATTGTGTGTTTCTCTATGTGAACTCTCCTCACTTGATAAACCACTCTGACGTTTTCCTTTCCTGCTTCGATCAGAGTCAGGATCTTGGGACTTGTATCTGTGCCTCACTTTGCTTTATCTGACCAACATTTTGTGGGAGGACTAGTCTCTACACTTCTCTTCCTGTCATTTTCTCCGTTAACTCGAAGGTCTGATCCTTTACTCTGATGATGTCTACTCTCAGTTGAATCTTCCTCGTGCGAATATCTTGAGCTGCTTCTTTCATGCCGATGTTTAGACCTTTTCTCTCTGTGACTTAATCACAAACTGTATGAACCCTATCATGTTCATGACTCTCCTCTTGATCAGCTGATGACCCTTCCCTACTGTATTTTCTTGAACTCCTGCGCGGTTTCCTGTCCTTTTCATCGTCCATCTGTTCTTCAGCTTCTGAATCTGTCCTTCTTCTGGATTTTCGTTTGTGACCCGTTTCTCTCCTAGCATTGTCATCTCCATCAGGAAAATCATCATCAGAATACCTCCCATGGGTTCTTTTCCTTATCACCCTATGTCCAGGAGAGTGCTCAGACCATCTGCTATCACGATGAAATATGTCCTTAGCGTACCGTCGCTCTTTATATATCTCCCTCTCTAAACTACCGTCTCTGCTAGGGCTGTCATCTCCATCATGGCAGTTCACGGCATCCCTACTATGTTTGTCTCCATGAGTACTGTCCCGAGTTTCACCATGATTTTTACGGCTCCAATAGGAAGGCTTAGATCCAACATTCGCACGATCATGTTCCCTTGATATAGATCTTCTTGAAGGTTGCCTGACATGGAAACAAAACACATGAGCATGACGCTGCATAACCAAATTAAGCAGGATATACGTACGCTGATAAATTAGTTAACGATGAGGATCCTCAAAAGCTAGAACTCCAACTATAAAGCTACCTACCTGTGTGAATCTGTTTGTAGATCTTGTCTCGAATCATTTAATGACCCCAACAATTCATGCTCGAGGTGCTTTTCATCTGAATAACCAAATAAAGCGGTCATTTTGTGAATCCAGAATCTTGGAGGTGGTTTGTCATGGTCCGCCCATTCGTAGTCTCCACCAGGATTGCGGAACCAATGGATAAAATTGCAAGCAGATCCACGAGAACAAGTCTGTAAAATGGATGAAAATCATGAACTAGCGATAAGCAAGAAGAAGTTTGAATCTCAGATTAAGAACCAGATGAAGAGTGTCATACTTTAAGCCTGGACTTCATGTACTCCCCACATATGGGCAACTTTCCATCTTAAGATGTTGACAAACTCGCATTTTACCTGACAAGGATGTGCAATTATCAATGCACACCTGTTTACCAGCAAAGTATCACAAATCAAGCCTCCAGAGTCCAGACTAACAATGTACCTGTTTACCAGCAAAGTATCGACCACTAATGGACTGGTAAGCAAGACTAGCTGATTCTAATGATCTGTAGTGTACGTATACATTGCCCTTCAAGTGGAATGAGCCATTTCTACACACCTGAAATGGATAGAAACTTTGTTTTTGAGAAAAGAAAGGGTAGGAAAAAAGGTCGGAAGACAACACATATCTACCAAACAAGTTTTATTCTCAGACACAGGGTTACATTTGGTCATTCAATGATGAGAAAAGATGCCGGGAACCACTAATTTTCAAAATGGATTGCCTAGTGTGGCTTGCAGGTTCAAGAACTTACATTCACATTTAGTATATGGCTGATAATGGAAAGAAAAAAAGAGGGAGCAGAATAGAATCAACAAACCTTGAAATTAATAAGTTCTCCATACTTTTGAAATTCTGTATGAACATCTTCATAAAATTCTTCATAACAACGTTCAGCCTCCTCATCTGTATACTGCAAGGAAGCCGGGGGAAAAATAAGAAGAGTAAACTGAAGAAAGTGACTAAAAGCAAGGAAACCAGGTGAAATACAATGCATGTGATCTCCACTCGTTTTAATATCAAGCATACCAGGATAGCTACAGCCTTACTATATTATAACTGCATTAGTCTGTTCAGACACTAATGGCTCAAAGCAGCCAGCACGTATGAAGGACACTATTCTGTTCTTAATTCAGGAAAATCAAGCAACTCCGAGGTATTGAGAATCGTATGAATCATTTGTTACATATCACTCACTCCCACAAGAAAATTAGAAAACACTCAAAGAACAAGATATGAATTACTGACAAACAAGCTACAGTCTCTGGTACTGCTGCTATCACGGTAAGAGAGGGCACAAATAGAAGCCACATTTTCTGTGATCGAGATAACAACCACATAATAGCTAATCTATCAATCAGGTAGGATACAAACAAGTGAACCGCAACTCCGACCCCGTCCAGGTTATAATCATGCACGTCCACTGACCATCAATGTCTGATGTAGGTTAAAGAAGCGGTGACAAGGACTGAAAATAAAAACAAGCAGCATAATTCTGTAAATTCAAGAGCACACAGCAAAACAAAACAAAACAGAAAAGAGGCAGAGGAACTGTGGTCATTTACAATCAGATAATGAAGCTGAAAGTAATACAGAAGAACTAATATCATCAGGATACTAGCATCACGAGAAGACATCGGTTACAGACCTCAAGCCCCTCATCCTGTTCCCAAGCAATACCAGGACCATTGTACATGTTCTTCAAAAGTAATGTGCAAGATTTATTGGGGTAGAAATGAACTCTGGTACAACGCGGCCCAAACCGACAAGCTCTCGTTTTCAATTGAAAAGGACAATGAGCTTTATCCTGGGGACTGAGAGAAACAACAAAGCGAAGTTACTAAAAGAACATAAGAATGGTACCTAAAACTAATACCATCTCAATCAACGAATACAACAGGCACCTGCTCAGTTCCAAAGTTGGGTACTTCTTGCGCAACATTCTCCAAAATCTGTTGCGCAGAACTAACATTCTGATAGCTGGCACAAGCTTCAGTTCCCGGAGGTAGAGGATTTGATGTAGGCCTGTCAGAAATCTGCAAAACAAACTCCACATTGGAACTCTAGAAAAAAAAAAAAAATCAAAACACTGAAGACGACGGCATGTTCATCTAGATGATGGTTTACCTGGTTTCCATCCACCTGAACTAGGGGCTTCTTTGGAACCCTCACTTTGTTCTTTCTGAGAATGATCTCATTTCCTTGGAATATAATTTCTGGAGGCCCTTCTTCGATATATTCATATTTACCATCCTCATCCTCGCCACACTCATCGTTCCCACTAGCCTGCCAAAAGGGATATGCAATTTAAACTTAAAGATCTTCTAGAATGAATTCGGCAGCAACCAAAGTGGGAGCATCAATAAGATATGAGAACCCTAACAGTTCCTCAGCAAACAGCCACGCGATGATGAAGAAATTAACAACAAACAACAAAGCAGTACCTCAAGGT
This sequence comes from Camelina hispida, assembly GCA_023657505.1. Taxonomy (NCBI): domain Eukaryota; kingdom Viridiplantae; phylum Streptophyta; class Magnoliopsida; order Brassicales; family Brassicaceae; genus Camelina; species Camelina hispida. Next base: position 3,902,333 of record CP094631.1, read on the forward strand.
TTCTCAACTCGTCTAGATCCTTCCAACGCCTCGCTTGGCTTCTTCTTCCTCTTAATCTCCATAGCCTCTCTCCAAGCTCTCTCACTCTCCTCGAACTCCTTCTCTCTCATCAACCTCTCATGTTCCGCCGGATTGTTTAACTTAGCCTCCGTCTCGTCTCTCTCCTTCTCCGCTATCTCCTTCCTCACCTGCTTCCTCTTCAATTTCTTCATCGCTTTTGGCATCTCCTTACGACTCATCTCCGCCGCTTTCTCTTTCCTCTCTTCAAAACCTTCCATCTCCCCCGCCGCTTCTTCGTGTCGTTCCCCTACGTTATGCTACATCTTCCCTGCAACTTGCTCCGCAGAACTATTCTTCATGAGTCCATTGTTACAAAGCCCATTAAGCAGCTCCAGAGCTTCCTTTGCCATACCTTCATAAGGTATGCCTTCCTATCAGAATCGTGTATGATGTCTCAGTCGGTTTACACCCTCTATTGATCATATAAACGAAGAAATCGATGGCACGATCCGTTTGCCGAGTCTTACAGAGAGTCCTAGCATTATAGAGTTAAAGGTGACAGCATTTGGCCTAACGCCCATCCGCTCAAACTCATGGAAAAAACTTTATGGCTTCGTCTACTTTACCTTCCCTACTCAAACCACCAACAAGAGAGGAATAGGTGATAGTGTCAGGCTTTAGAACCTCCATGGCTTGCTTAAGTTTCCCACTATGGCAAAGAGAACACAAGATGGTGTTGTAAGTGACAACATCAGGGGAAACACTCATCCTATCGAGAACAGATAAAGCTGTTACTGATATCCCCAGCTTTACAGTACCCACTAATCATAACATTGTAAGTTATAACGTGAGGAACAGCACCAGAGCCTTCAAGAATCTCCAAGATCTTTGCTGCTTTCCTCGTCTTACCCATCCTACAGAACCCGCGGATCAATGTCGTGCAAGGAATGATGTCGGGAACATTACCGTGGTAAACCATGTTCTCAAGAAACTTAAACCCTTCCTCCAATTCACCGGTTCTAACCATCTGACGCAAATGGTTGTTACTCTCGACATCTTCCAACACGAAAGACGAATTCGCAGTGCTGAAATGGCCATTACCGTTACCGTTACCACTGCTATGCCCAGAGGAAGAATAAGTTTCGAACTTTTGAGCTCTACCGTTAAGACCGGAACTGTCAACCTTGGAAGCCGCCGCCGCGAAAACAAGAACAAGTCGATTCCTTTTTCGTGACCCGAGAGAGACTTTAGACCTAATAATATTACCAGTGGTACGAACAGAGACGTCAAGCTTGTTACTTCGTTTACACGCGCGATGAAATTGTTGAATCAAACAAAACCCTTCTTGTACACTGCTTGTGGACACCATTAAATCCATAGAGATATATATTTAACAACAAAATCTTCACTACAGAAACGAAAGCAAAGTTCGGAACTTAGACAAAACTAAACTTACTTCTCTCTAAGCAAAAGACATCGAATAAGAAATCTCAGAGTTTTTAGTGGAGAGGAAGGAGAACAGAGGAGGCGGGTTGAACGCAGAAGCAGTGAGTGAAAAGGATATGGCACTGTTTTGTTTTTTTGGCGTTTTGTGATTTGGGCCTTTATTACAAGTTTACGCATAATTGGGCCCAAATGACTTAAATAGGGTTCGGTGCGAACCGCTCTAAAATTCCAAATCCTTGGTTTTGTTCATAAAATTCAGAAAACCAGATTCAACCGTAAGATCAAGACTCCACCACATATAACAACAATTTGGTTTTTTGATGAAAGTCAAATCTGCAATTGTTTGTTATAAAACGAAAAATTCGTAACAAAACCTAACCATTCGTAATAGAGATGCTTAATTAGAAGAGACGTAAGTGAAAAGCTTTGAAACACACAACACAAATGTCGTCGAACACTAACAACCGAAGTGTTTTGACGACAAAGTCAAGATAATTATTCTCCCACTATACCCCTCTGCTTTATCTCCCGTCCAAGGCAACATATATATTATGTTCTCCTAATCAGATCTATCTACTATATATATATTATACACATACGTACAGAAAAAAACATGTACAAATTAGTATATAATTTCACAGCTTAAAGAACTTTTAACGAGATTAAAAAAAACAAGCATCTGCAAATTTTTCAGATTGATGATACATACAGAAGAAATCATTCCCAACATCATAAGAATGAGAGAAACAAAAGATATAGAATTCACACAATAAAAATAAAAATTAGAGAGTAGAAAAGAAGAGACAGAGATGCTAATACTAAACAACAACCACTGTGGATTTTTGGTCTAACAACATTCTAAGATTTATTATACCTGATGAAGAAGAAGAACAAGTGGGAGAAAACGACACCGTTTCATCAGTTTCTTGAATAATACTCTGTTTCTTCTCTCTGTTCATCGCAGGAGGAGGATTCATGAACTTCAGAAACGAACCTTCCGATTTTGGAGAAGCTAACCCTTCTCTTCTTTTAGCTTCTTCAATCAATCTCTTCCTCAGCTTCTCTTCAGCATCTCTCAAGAACTTAAAAAATTTTGGTGGAGGTGATGAAGAAGACGACTTAAAGAACTTGTTAAACTCAAGCTCACCGTCTGATTCAAACAGAGGATTGAATCCATGGTGTGAGTAAGACTCCAAAGGAGATGATGACTTTAACGTACGAGGAGAAGCCAATGGAGTGAATCCAGGGGTACTACAGTCATTGGGAACATCACTCAAGCTTCTTCTTCTTTATCTTGAACCCAATCTTGATCTCCCATCTTCAGATTCCATGATTGTGAAGAGAAACCTCTGGTTATGAAGCTTCATTAGCTCTGCTTCAAACCCTAGATCTCCTCCGTTCAGATGTTTCATCAACCCAAATTATATTACTAATTTGGAGATTAGTAAGCTTCGTGATATCCGGCGCCGGGATCTCGCCGGTTAATTCGCTATCGGAAATCTCCAAATTCCGAAGCTCCGTCAATTCTCCGATCGCCGGCGATGCTGCAGTTCCGACAAGTAGAGCGACGAGAGTTTTGTGAGAGAAAGAACCTCCACCGTCGCGTTTCGTAGCGATCTCCACGGGAACTCACCGGAGAAGTCGCGAGAGAAGAGAGAAGAGAGAGAGAGAGAGAGAGGTTTGATAATAATGGCAAAGTTGAGAGAGTGAGAGAGAGAGGTTTGTAATAAATTGTATTTAAATCACTCTTACTTTATAGTATTATTGCTGATGCATGTAATAATTATATCCGAATAAAGAAAAACTATAGCTTTGTTGCATACTAAGTAATATTTTGTTTTATTTAAAAAGGGACCCTTGATATAGAAAAAAATAAACTATACTAAGTACTATTTAGTTTTCTAACTATAATACAGTAAAATGTGTGGATATATTTTAGGAGAGTGTTACGTTTGATATATAGGGTACTTGACACTTGTTTTTATGTACCATTCCCTTGTATATATATATATTTTTTTTTTAATTTTTTTTTTTGGTTTTCATTGACCATAGAGTATATATATATATATATATATATTGACCCCCTTTTTATTTTTTCTTTTTAAAAAAGAACCGTTATTGTGCGTTCGAAAAGGGGGGTTTAATTAATATTTGTGATCGGAGGAGGAGTTGTACATGCGTACAGTCACCGGAAAAAAGTGCATGGAACCCATTGGAAGCAAGCGGAAGACGTTATTAAGAGGAGACCCACCAAAACCCAGATCAGAATATATATATATAAGTTGTTCGCCTTCTCTCTCTTAAAAAGGTAGCATGGCACAACAACGAAAGAGACAGAGAGTATGAAAGTGACATTTTTTTGTTTTTCTTTGGCAACAAAACCCAAAACAAAAACACACACATTTCTCTCTCTTCAAAAAGAAACTTTATTGTGTGTTACGTACTTTCTTCATGCAACGGACAAAAAAAACCCAAAAAGAAAAAAAACACAGTTAAGTTTGTTGTTTCTCTCTCTTAAAAAACTTGCAGGCAGGAGAGGAAAAAGTAATAAAATGAAAACGACATTTTTTGTTGTTTGTGGGAGGACTTCGGAGGTCAGTAGCATGTACGGACTGCTTTTTTAATTTGTTTCATTAATAAAGCTCAGCTCACGACTAATACCAGCAGAGGTTAAACAACAACAACAACAACAAAATGATAGATATATATATATATGATTAACCATAAACGATCGGAATCATACTCAATAGTTATACTTAACATAAAGTTCGTTCCATATATAAAATCAAAGACACTTAACATTAAATACCATACCATAGCTCATACCATAGCTCATAACATTAAATACTCAGTTCTTGAATATTGCTTTAGCGATCTCGACAATAGGCTTTCCCCACAAGTTACACGCCGCCAATCCCACCTTGATCCATGGTATTGCGACCTTTCCAAGTGGATCCTTCTCCCTTTCAGCCTCCATCTTGGCGCTACGCTCCTTCTCCTCGTTAATCAAATCATTCTTCCTCCTCTTAGTCTCCTTCGTTACAACCGTTTTTAGCGCTAAGGACTCCGTGGGTATGAGCTTGAAAAGCTTGATGGACCCGCTTGTCTCAGTGGTCTCGGTTACAACCTTGACAGTCACCAAGTCACTCTCTTTGTTCATGATGACGGTCGTTTCTTTTTTTTTTTTATAAGGAAAGTTAACGAAAATTAGATCGGATCATATGTCATATATGCATATATATACACACATGCCATGAAAGGGCAAAATTAGGGTTACGAAAATGATGACGTCATCACATTAACGGTCCGGGCCATACCAGGCCCGGCCCAAATGTTTCACGTTGATTATAATTAATACGACGCCGAAGAGTCGGCAAGAGCGAGTTTCCGAAAAATATATCTAAATCATAATTACTAAGTATAAGATTGGGTCTTGGGAGTTTTCGTTGGATCCGGGTCCGTTTAACGTCAAGGAACATGTGTTGATGATCTCTCTGTTTGCTAACGCTGGTGCTGGGTTTGGATCTGGCACTGCTTATGCTGTTGGAATTGTTGATATCATCTTGGCTTTTCATAAAAGGAAGATTAGTTTCTTGGCTAGCTAGTTGGATTCTTGTTATCACTAGCTACTCAGGTCTCTTTCACTTCCAATGTTTTCTCTGTTTCTCTTCTTTTTATATAAACTTCTTTGTGATTAATTAGTTCATTACTTGTCTGTTGTTGTTGATTCCTATATTCTTGGCTATGGTTACGTTGTGCTGGTATCATGAGAAAGTTAGTGGTTGATCATCCTGGTGGCCAACGAGCTAGTGTTCTTCAGGTCTCTCTCTGTTTCGGTACGATAGTAAAAGAAGCTCCACACAAGGCTTTCTTTTGTATATGGCCACATCATGTCACAAGTCATCAAGTAGTCCTTACATACTTAATCACCCTCTTGATTGGTCTGTCATAGCTTCTTAGTTAGTTTGTAATTGAGTTTGGTCTTATTATGTTCTATAATTAAATGAATCAATGTGTCTCTAGAGGTGTGTATACACGGGTTTGTTATTAGATGTGTTGTTTCAAGTTGTCGGTTGTGACAAGTTACCAACTGTTATGACCGTAGGGCGTATAGATAACTGTGGTGTGTTATGAAAACAAAAACGTAACAAGTTTCATGTAAATAAAAACACTTACTCTGTTTCTTTTCTACTTCCTCTCAATATTCTCTAACACTTCTTACGTACCTTGGAAGCCCTCTTGTGACTCCTTTCTTTGCAATAGTCAATGTACTCGTTGGTTACATTCTGGTCATGTATATATATGGTTATCCCACTATCATACTACGGCATGATGAATATGTATGAAGCAAACAAGTTTCCGATTTTCTCATCTGATTTGTTTGATAAGCAAGGGCAGCTTTACAATATATATCTCCACCATTGTCAATGATAAGTTTGAATTGGACATGGGGAATTATCAACAAGAAGGTCGGCTTTATCTCAGCATGCACGTTCTTCGCTATCAGTTCCGGGATTGGTTTTCGCAGCAATCGTTTCCACACTGACTCATGTTGCTCTCTTCAATGGAAGGTAATATCTATGAATATAATTATAAGCTTAAGGACGACCACTAACTTGTGGCTGTTGAGTATTACTAATCTTCACTTTTTACTACTTAGGGAATTTGGCAACAAGTACAACTTATGGGTACATAAGTATGTCACAAGCAATATCATTCCTCAACGACTTCAAGCTAGGCCACTACGTGAAGATACCGCCAAGATCGATGTTTTTAGTCCAGCTCATAGGAACGGTGATAGCAGGAACAGTGAATATATCAGTGGCATGGTACTTGCTTACATCAGTAGAAAACATCTGCCAGAAAGAGTTGCTACCTCCGAACAGTCCATGGACATGTCCAAGCGACAGAGTTTTATTTGACGCATCAGTGATTTGGGGATTAGTAGGACCGAAGAGAATCTTTGGTAGGCTAGGAAACTACCCTGCACTAAACTGGTTCTTCCTAGGTGGACTAATAGGACCAGTCTTGATATGGTTTCTCCAAAAAGCCTTCCCGACAAGAACGTGGATATCGCAGATCAACCTACCGGTTCTGTTAGGAGCAACAGCTGCAATGCCGCCAGCGACAAGCGTGAACTTCAACTGCTGGATCATTGTAGGTGTGATATATTCAACTACTTTGTGTTCAAGTACTACAAAGTGTGGTGGCAGAGGTATAACTACGTGCTATCGGCAGCTTTGGACGCGGGTTTGGCGTTCATGGGAGTGCTAGCACTGTTGTACTTTAGATTGATCACTGGTGGGGTGCTAACGGTGAGAACTGTCCTCTTGCTGCTTGTCCTACTTACTGCTCCTGGGATTCAAGTTGAAGGCTGTCCTGTTTTCTAAGGTTTTTATTTTATTTTTATAGTTTTTTTGGGTTTTCAGATTTTTTTTGGAGATATTTGTACCATTTGTTTTTAGACTTGAATCTGTTAATTTTTTTTTTCGGTTGGATTTTTAAGAAATAGTACAGATTAACAAAAACAAACTCTCTAATTGCATACTGAAAATATTTGACAACTTATAAAAAAAAAAAAAAAAAAAAAAAAAAATCATATTTGAGTTGACAAAATAGTTCAACAATGTGCGGAAAAAAAAGAATATAGCAATTAACAGCGACAACTAGGCGATATATGTGCAGTCGTTTATACCGAAAATAGGATAGATATACAAGTCGTTATTCGATAAATACATTGAACGATCTTGCAAAATTAGGAAAAACATGTTTTGCGGCTAACAACATGTTTTCCATCAGTTTTGAAAGATTGATTATGGCTACAATTATTAGTTTTTGAAAGCACTTTTGCTAGGTGGCAAGATTATGCCTAACGTAATTGACCCAAAAGCTATGTACTTAACCTGGACTACCAATGAACCAAGTTTTTTGTCAACCAAATGAACCGATGGTATTGATATAAAAGAATGGAATGGGCAAGAGAAATAGGACTAGGAAGTTCATCGTCGTTTAGGGAACAACGAAACCTCAGAGAGAAAGAGCGACGGATGCGCATGAAACATCTCTTCTCTATACTCTCTTCTCATGTTTCTCCCACTCGTAGGGTCCGTTACCTCTCTATCTCTCTCTCTCTGTCTATCGTTTTAGTCTCTTAACATATTACATTCACTATTTTATATGTTAAGCTAAGGACTAAGAAAACGATCAAAACTCGCAAACACTCCATTACAACAGCTATCTTATAAGCGTTTAAGAGGAATCAGAGGCGGCTGGTTCTTGTCTTGGTTTCCTCTGTTCAGGAGGTGGAGGACCATCTCTCTTTCTTTCGTACCTCTTACTTTGATACTTTGTGTTATTGCGCTGCTTTGGTTGGTATGTGGGGTATGTGGAAGGGATAATCTCTCCATTGATGTACTTATCACCTACACCAAAAAAAGTACGATCCAATTATCAGAACAGAGATACAGAGAGATGAGACGAAGAGAGACCCTAGAAACTTCATTATCAGGCTTGGATAGGGTTACCTCCGTAGTCTTTGTTCTTGACATCTATGTAGGAGTCAGGCAAAACCCAGAGAACTCGAGGCAAACCTGTGAAAAATGAATGACCAAGTGATCAGTATGAAGGTTTTCCACGATTACAAGCATACACTTTCATCAAGGGGATTAAAGCTCTTCTTACTTAACTAATAACCCTTGAAATTCTCAGATGTTTCTTCGTCAATGGTGCATTGGAAGCCAGTATACGTTGTCGTACTGAACGCATACATGTTCCTCTTTGCCTCTTCCATGCTGGAAAACAGACACAAGTACCCTCAATATGCAGACACAAATAACTGGTTATGCTAGAAAATAGATAGAAGTACACCAAAATTGATTATAACAACAGCAAAACAGTGTGGATAGGATTCGAGTTCTCAAAAACAGCCAGCAGCAACAAATAAACAAAATTTTGAATCATATCTTGTGTAAGGCAAACTCATTCCCCGCCTTATGAAGGACATTCTAGTCAGGAGTCCCAATCTAATGCTCTTCACAAATGTACACTAAACCACTTTTCCATACATTACTTGCTTACACTATCCACATCAACTTTTTAACGAAGAGACACCAAGAAAAGCATCTGCAATTTACACACATAGCTTGAAGAATATATGCAACATCGATGCTCCTATTCCACCCACAACATAGATATCAAATCCAGACAGCAATGTTCAATATGTTTGCACATATCACGAGATGAAAACAAATCAGCAAGAGATTACACACTGATATATTCATAACGAACGGATCTTTAACCAACTTTTTTCAATCCTAATGTTAAAGTTTAAGAAACAAATTCTAGAAACTAGGTCAACTTCAAAGCAAAAGCCTTTACTCAGTTCACTAAACCCTTATCATCACAAACCAAGTGAAAACCCTAATCTCATTAAACCCAAATCTTCCTATGCACAACACTAATTACAAGCAAACGAATCATGAAAAATCCATTAACAACACAGAACATATGTAGAGTATTATAGCTCACTAAATTAACAACAGAGAGAACCAAAAACGAACCTTCCAAGAACAGTAGCAAGAGTGTTAAGGTAAGTATCAATCATCTGGGATCCTTGGGAAACTCCATTACAATAAGCCAATGGTTGTAATCGCAACCAGGAAGCATAATCGTCTCTCTCTGCTCATTACCACTTCCCCGTTTCGAAGAGTAATCCGAATCAACCGTCGCAGCTTTGACAATCGCCACACGACGCCGAGACCCAACGGCGGAGATGCTCCGGAGCAGAGGAGTCCATGTGTCTCCTCCTCCAACGCGGATACCGGAAGGTGTAGCTAAACGATTCAGGTTGCTTACGGGGAGTAGGGTTTTAGGGAGAAGCGAAGAAGAAGAAGATGTTGTGAAGGACGCCATTGAATTTGCAGAAATTGAAGAGAGAGAGAGAGAGAGAGAGAGAGAGAGAGAGAGAGAGAGAGAGAGAGTGGTTCACTGCTTCGACACTTTCAGTACAGATTGGAAGGTTTTTTTTTTTTTTTTACTTACCTGCTGCAATGTGATGAAGAAGAAGACCTACGAAACGACACCGTTTAAATTAGGCCCATTAGTTAGTTAAGGTAAGTATCATCTGATACCAAATGATAGGGGTCCCAATTTAGGACAATCAATGTTATCAAGAACAAAGACAAGAACACTTTGGTTCTGAAATGATAGGGGTCCCAATTTAGGACAATCAATGTTATCAAGAACAAAGGCAACTTTCTCAGTGTATAATGTCTCCTTTTATGTGTCTTTTATGAATTGTGTTTTGACTGAAGACATAAATGTTGCAGGTTGTGATGATGGACAATGGAATTCTCCAAGTTACACTGTCAAATCCAGGTGGAATCATCACCGGCATAAAGTATAACGGTCTTGACAATGTACTCGAAGTTCGTAATAAGGAGACTAACAGAGGGTATGAGTCATGTTTATAACTCGATATTAACTTTTACTGTTCTGTTCTTATGAGAAGCCAAGTTAATTGAAATTAACCGAATGTATAGGTACTGGGACCTGCACTGGAATGAACCTGGAGGCAAGGGAATATTTGATGTGTATGTCCTCTCTATGCATTTACCCTTAACAGTCGGTAGGATCCATATTCTATAGGTCTTCATCATGATATTGGTCGTCACATCTGCTAGTGGCAGTTTTCACTATTGATAGAGTTAAGTTGATGTATGACTCAAAACTAGTTTTTCCCTGCCTTAATGATCTTGTCCGTTGTTACTGCTGCTGTGCTGCATCACAATCCTCTCTTGCATTTCTGTTCTCTTTTTTCTTTCCTGTATATATATGATGTGTACTAAAAATTGTTGGATGGTATATAATGTCTAATTTGATGGTATCTATGCAGCATCAGTGGAGTGAGTTTCAGGGTCATAGTTGAGACTGAAGAACAGGTCGAGATCTCATTTCTAAGAACATGGGATCCATCTCTTGAGGGCAAGTACATTCCCCTGAATATCGAGAAAAGGTCTATATATATTGCATGATGTTTTTCCTTTAATGAGAAACAAAAGTAGAGAAGAGACATTGACTAGATGCTCTCTTGGAGTGACCAAGACTTCCCGCTTGGAGACATTGTCTACATTTCCTTTTTTGCGGCCCATTTATTTTAGGGCTCCGAGTTTGGACAAATGACCTACCCTATATATAATATATATTTCAGTTCAATCTTTTTAGCTTTGAAGAAAATAAAAAAACCCTTGAGGCCTCGAAAGCTCGAGCCGCCGAGTAAATTATGCAGGGTTTGGCGACTTCCACCGATCGTGTCTCCCTTTCATTCTTCGTTCAAAGGTTTTATTCTTCTCTTTTGTTTTTTATTTTCTGCTTCTTCAGTTAATAATGAAGGTTTGCTTCTTCAACTCTTCATTCTGATTAATGTTTGCATCAGTTGTTTTTTGGTATTTTTCATCGGATTTGCCATATACAAATTTATGCATATATAATATAAAGGTGTTTTTTTTTTTATAAACAAAATATATAAAAGGTGTTGCGACAAATTAGTTAGGGTTCGGACTCGGGGATAATATCTATATGTGTTGCCACGATTTAGGAGAAAATCCTCAGTTACGTTGAATCAGTCTTTTTTTTAATTAATTAATATATTGGTGCGTTTTGCATATTTTTGCAGGAATCATGAGAGTCCATTGCTAAAGAAACACTTGAAACCAACTAGAGCGTGCGTCTCCAATGTTGTTGGTTCATTTCCAACATCAAGAATCTCAAGACAGATACAGATTGTTCCACTTCTAGGTATTAGCATATGATTATTTATTAATGTTTCGTGCTTGTTTGATAGCACCGCAAACTCTAATATCTAGAATATATGCAGCAAATCACTTTGCATCTTCATCATCGTCTACCCATATCTTTTTCCTTGACCGGAGAATACCAAGGCGTGTGAGAGCATCTGAAGACGAAAACTCAATCACCCCAATAGCAGCAAACGGATTGCAAAACAGGTTGTTCATGGTATATTGCTGCCTAGGCTTCATGTGGATGGTGAAGAACGAACTTTTGCCTCGTTACTTTAGGTTTCACATGACTATGGGATTGCTTCTAGATGCATGCGAATTCGTCCCTTGGATTAATATCAATGGAAGGTTAATTAGGATGTATTACACGATGCTGGTGATGGGTTTTACTTTCATACACCTCCTTGTTGACTTTATATATTGGTGGTCTTTGCCCATACTCGTCTTCTGTGGCGTTGTTGTGGTAATAATATCGAAAGAACTTTGTACGTTATTAGGATTCTCATGATGGTTAAGGATGTATCCTTATGAATGGTGTATAGTTTCACGCACCTCCTTGTTGACTTTATATTATGGTGAGCTTTGCATCACCTAAAACGTTTTTTACAATAATTTTTCTAGCTATCCTTCAATAAAATCCTTTTTTATACCTCTAAAAATCTATTTAGTGAAATGGTCTTAACGTTAATTTATTGTTTCAAATTAGGTTGTTATCCTATTGTGTGTGTTAGCAAGGTCCAAACCCCGATCCTCATAATATCTTTGTTATCTTCCTGAATTCCATAAAAGATGTGAACTTTGTTTTAAAAATTAATAGAGAGAATTCTTTGCGACTAGTTTCACTTTCAGGTCGATGTAAAAGTTGGTAAATTTGTTGTGGAGGCTCCCCGGTTCGGAAACTGCCTAACTAATGTTGTTGCCTACCCAAAATCTGTAAACCCATGAACCGGTTTAGTTAATTGACAAAACATTTTGGAATCCTCAATAATGAAATATTGAGTAACTTTCTATTTAAAAGCTGAAGGAGAAGGGAATGCGCTTCTGGAGAAGGCGTTCATCGATTACAGCAAAGGAAAACCGTTCTTCAACGGTGACAACATCAGTTACCTCGACATTTTCCTCGGGAGCTTCTTGGCTTGGTTGAGAGTCACCGAGTTAGCAGCTAGCCATAAACTTCTTGATGATGAGGCCAAGACACCTTCTTTATGCAAATGGGCTGAGCTATTCTGTAACGGTCCCGCTGTAAAACCTGTCATGCCTGAGACTGCAAAGCTCGCTGAATTCGCAAAGAACATCTTTGCCAAGTCGCAGGCCTAAGTTGCTGATGAAATAGTTTTTATTTTTTATTTGTGGGTTGAGATCTTGCAAGAATAATTTAAGAGTGGCACTGTTTTGTAAATGGCTTTATATCTTAGTGTGCTAGGGTTATGTTGAACGTTACGTTTTTATAATTGTATCAGGCTTGGTCCATAACTTTTCCTTTTCTTATTTTGAATGACAATAAATGATACTATTTCTTAAGAAATTAATAAAGAATAAGATGATCATAGTACTCATCTATGGTGGGAGTTCCGAATGAGGGTATAGGCATGAAAGGCGCTTGCGTTGGATCAAACCAAAAACAGAACTTCTCTTCTCTTCCCTTCCCGTTCTCGTACTTCCACTGAAAAGCCATGATTAAACCCTAATCCATCAAGTTTTAGTTGCTTAGAAGGGCTATGTTATAAATTTTGAACCCAAATGAATTTGATCGGATTACTCATTTTAACACCAACATTACCAGAGCATCGTTTAAGGCTTTAAGCTTTATTGCGTTCATATTATTAAGCTTTTCGTCTATTTTTTCCTTTTTTTGCGGCCCATTTAATTTAGGGCTCCGAGTTTGGACAACGACCTGTGCTGTTGTGTCTTTAGGGTTTGTATATATATATATATATATTTGAATCCAATCTTTTTAGCTTTGAAAAATTAAGAAAACCCTTAAGGCCTCGAAAGCTCGAGCCGCCGAGTAAATTATGCAGGGTTTGGCGACTTTCACGGATCGTGTCTCCCTTTCATTCTTCGTTCCGAGGTTTTATTCGTCTCTTTTGATTTTTATTTTCTGCTTCTTCAGTTGATTGTAATTAAGGTTTGCTTCTTCTTTTCGTCATTGTATGCATCAGTTGATTTTTGGTATTTCTCATCGGATTTGTAATATATACATATTTATTCATATATAATATAAAGGTGTTTTTTTAAAACCAAAATAGTAGTATATAAAAGGTGTTGCGACAAAATAATTAGGGTTCGAACTCGGGGACTATATTTATATTCCCACTAGTTATGACCATACATCACTATATATCTTAAATTATTGAGAAAGGAAAAATCCTCAGTTACGTCGAATCAGTCTTTAATTAATTAATACATTAATTGTGTGTTTTGCATATTTTTGCAGGAATCATGAGAGTCCATGGCTAAAGAAACACTTGAAACCAACTAGAGCGTGCGTCTCCAATGTTGTTGGTTCATTTCCAACATCAAGAATCTCAAGACAGATACAGATTGTTCCACTTCTAGGTATTAATTAGCATATGATTATTTACTAATGTTTCGTGCTTGTTTGATAGCACCGCAAACTCTAATTTCTAGAATATATGCAGCAAATCACTTTGCATCGTCATCATCGTCTACCCATATCTTTTTCCTTGACCGGAGAATACCAAGGCGTGTGAGAGCATCTGAAGACGAAAACTCAATCACCCCAATAGCAGCAAACAGACTGCAAAATAGGTTGTTCATGGTCTATTGCTGCCTAGGCTTCATGTGGATGGTGAAGAAAGAATTTTTGCCTCATTACTTTAGGTTTCACATGATTATGGGATTGCTTCTAGATGCATGCGAATCCGTCCCTTGGATCGTCCCTTGGATTGACAACAATGGAAAGACATTTAGGATGTATTACACGATGCTGGTGATGGGTTTTAGTTGTGCACTCATCCTTGTTGACATATTATGGTGGGCTTCCCCTAAAATCTTCTGTATTTTTTATGGTTTGGCATTGTTATTTACAGAACTTTGTAAGGTTTTAGGATTATATATATCGTGATGGTTAAGGATGTATGCTGATGATTGTGTCTAGTTGCACACACATCCTTGACTTTATTGTCAATATTGCCGGCTTAAGACAAAATTTTTTATTTTTAAAAAAGGCTATTTAATATTTCAAAAATCACTAAAAATTATTATACCCTCTCTATTAGAACAGATATGTTTTAATATTGTACTAGTAGTTAATCCGCTATGCGTGGGTTGTAAACTAATTTTATGAACAAAGATTTTTAATGACTGTTTTTTTTAATGAAATTCTGTTTTTCCATCTATACTTACAATATGATCAATATCAGGATATGCTAATTCTGAAATAGGTAGTAAGACTTATCAATGTTAGATATTTTTTCATGTAGTTAAACGGTATTTGAGACATGGTGCGTCTCTCGCTGTCACTTGCTGTGGTGCTAGACTCCCACAATTGCATGCTCAGTTCTGTTTATGTGCATGTCTCATTTTATCAAGGAACCGGGAAGACAAAGCTAGGATGTCATATATTTAAAAGAATTAATCAATAAAGTATATAACGAATATCAGAGGGAGTATTAAAAGTCAATTATGCACCACAACTGAAGAACTGAGATGTCATTGCTAAGGTCAATTATGCATCACAATTGAGGAGGTGAAATGGCATTGCTCTGGTCCAAGTTGGTGTTATGAACAAACGCTAGGCATATAATTTCTCACTGAAAATCAGAGTAAACACATGCTTCAAAGTACTATATTGATGGTATAAGGGATCTGGAGTTACTCTTTCCGCAAGGAAATAATTATATATGTAAGTTTGAAAGCCCATTTCATGGAAAAAACAAAGATATGAGATCAATTACAGATTAAATATGTAGTATTTTTCTCTGCTTCTACTTCTGCAAGACGAATATACGCTTGTGGTTCACCTCATTTATGCGAAAAAGAAGAGCATTAAAATTTCAATAGTGTTAATTAAGACGAAATTTTATATTGCGATGCGATAGAGTAGGTACATAGATGCAAGGAAGATATCATATATTTTTTGAATTCCGATAGTTTTTTAAAACTTTTTTTTTCATAAGCATAAATCAATTATTATAGATTTTAGAATATGACTATGTTTTGATTTTTCTCATTTTTATGTCAACTCTATCCCCGTATGAGCAATGAGCACTTACCTTTCAGATGTTTTTTTTTTTTTTTTTTTTTTTTTTTTTTTTTTTTGCGGATGCTGGAAACCAATTATGATGGTGTCTATACCTGTATGGAAAGTTATCCCTCTCTCTAAAAGTAACAGGTTGTTTCTCGTATTAAAAAATGTGTGTTAGTACTGGATTGAAACGGGAAAAACAAAACATCAAATATGAGATTTGTTCTTTCAGTCATGGTTCTAACCGGTCAGTTTTTTGTACTTCAAACCTTTTATCTAGGAGTCCCTCCGAATACTTATTATTCCTGACATCAAGAGATATGTTATCGCTTAAAATCATTACACATAAGCAAATTAAATAAGCAAATGACCAAAGCAATGAAGAATTATTTTACTATGTTATCGTTTATTTTTCAAGAAATGATAAATCAAAATCGTCCAAATAAACATGGAAAACAAATAATGTTGCAACGTTGCAAGGTTTCAACGAAGAAAAATGGAGATTCTCATTAAGTCTAATTAAACGTTTCAGCTTTCTACCATTCCTTCAATAACTCTTAAAAGCAAGACTCTCCACATCTCTCAGGAAAGTTAATCGTCATAAGTTGACTCCCGTAACTCCGTAAGTACATCGATAAATATGAAACTACCTTTTACTCTTTCCAGGGTTTATGTTCCTATCAAATCTCAACAACCACCTCGCCATCAAAATTAAGATCACCCTCCGGAATCATCGGAGATCTACTTTGCATCGTCTACCGATCCGAAAGATCGCTTGACTGACAAAATGCAAGATAATCATAATTCACCATATTAGAGAAATAATTGAAGGAACAGTAGTCATACCATTCGATGTTCTTCGATGGTTCTTCAAGCACATAAAATGTGTTTGATTTCTCAATCGTAATCCTAACATCAGCACAGTTTTTCTTATTTGTTGCATGCTCCGTCGTCTAACAGCCGCTAATAAATACTTCAATAGAAGATGAAAGTGACTGAACGGCCGGTGAAACTTTCTCTATATTGTCCGCCAGGGGGCACAATGGCTGTAGCCATACCATTTAGAAACAAAAAGTGAAACAATTCAAAAATCTAATGAAGTAAAAAACCGATCAACTTCCATCATTTGGTGAGAAAGATGAGGTTCTTATAAGGAGTTAGTATAGTAAAGCTATATATGTAATTACTAACTCCTTATTCCTTATTAGTTCTAAGAAAAACACTACCTGATTTTGTGTTTCATTGTTGTTTGCTTTTGGGGATTTGATTTCTATTGAAAGCCAAAACTGATTATGTTGAGGAGGGGGAGAAAAATTGTAATGATGTACTTACGGGAGATGTGGAGAGAATCTTGCTTATGAGATCCTAACACGATGAACTTATAAAAGAGTAACCAGGAAAAGATTAAAAAAAAAAAAAAACTGAAACGATTAAAATTCTTGGGAAACCGCACTTTTAAATTGGTTTATAACCCTAATTCATGATGTTAAAATGTGTCGATAATGTTTTGATTGTTTGCTAACGTGGAAATTTGGGAGTAATTTAGAAATATAAGCTGACATGGAACCTTCAGATTCAGAATCAAGATTTAGAAATCTGATGTGGATGGTTTTAGAGAGCTCAAATTGTACCATTTATTAGTAGTAAGTAATTATTGTTAATTATTTTTGTCTTATTTCTCACACTTGTAATTTTTCAATAATTATAATTACTTCTAAGAGTATATTAAATGCTTCGTATTTCTTCTTCTTTTTTTGGTAGAGAATGCTTCATATTCTCATGCATGTATTAACTAATTTTTTGGAAAAGTAAAAACATTTATTAATTATTTAAATTATAAAATAAAAATGCATTAAAGAAAATCAAAGGCATCCTTTGTGATCCTAATACAAACAACAAACGTCTCTAATACAGAGGACTACCATTTTATGCATTATTTTTGTCACATACATTTTTGTTTTGGACCGTTTTGTTCATATTTTTTTTTTTTTTTTTGAAAGTCTTTTGTTTATATAAATCCGATCCTCGTAATATCTACATGTTATCTTCCGGCATTCCATAAATCAAGATGTGAACTTTGTTTTAAAAATTAAAAGAGAGAATTCTTCAGTTCTTTCTCTGGTTCACTCGCAGCGACTAGTATCACTTCAGTTATTTTCACTGTTCAACATAACTAAATTCGATTTTCACCCCGACTCTTTCAACTTTTTAAGTTATAAAAACTAAAATATTTACAGATGAGAAATTAAGATATGACGAGAGGCCAACAACTTTTAAGTCATACGAACATCCGTTATTTGGTTTCGTACTGAGGTCATCACACTGGTCTTCTTGACTCTTCTTGACTTCCTCTGATTCCTCCGCAAATTGACGACTCTTGTCGTCTGAGTTTTGTGAGCGTCTTCTTTTTCTATGGCGATGAGGTCTCTCATTGTGTGTTTCTCTATGTGAACTCTCCTCACTTGATAAACCACTCTGACGTTTTCCTTTCCTGCTTCGATCAGAGTCAGGATCTTGGGACTTGTATCTGTGCCTCACTTTGCTTTATCTGACCAACATTTTGTGGGAGGACTAGTCTCTACACTTCTCTTCCTGTCATTTTCTCCGTTAACTCGAAGGTCTGATCCTTTACTCTGATGATGTCTACTCTCAGTTGAATCTTCCTCGTGCGAATATCTTGAGCTGCTTCTTTCATGCCGATGTTTAGACCTTTTCTCTCTGTGACTTAATCACAAACTGTATGAACCCTATCATGTTCATGACTCTCCTCTTGATCAGCTGATGACCCTTCCCTACTGTATTTTCTTGAACTCCTGCGCGGTTTCCTGTCCTTTTCATCGTCCATCTGTTCTTCAGCTTCTGAATCTGTCCTTCTTCTGGATTTTCGTTTGTGACCCGTTTCTCTCCTAGCATTGTCATCTCCATCAGGAAAATCATCATCAGAATACCTCCCATGGGTTCTTTTCCTTATCACCCTATGTCCAGGAGAGTGCTCAGACCATCTGCTATCACGATGAAATATGTCCTTAGCGTACCGTCGCTCTTTATATATCTCCCTCTCTAAACTACCGTCTCTGCTAGGGCTGTCATCTCCATCATGGCAGTTCACGGCATCCCTACTATGTTTGTCTCCATGAGTACTGTCCCGAGTTTCACCATGATTTTTACGGCTCCAATAGGAAGGCTTAGATCCAACATTCGCACGATCATGTTCCCTTGATATAGATCTTCTTGAAGGTTGCCTGACATGGAAACAAAACACATGAGCATGACGCTGCATAACCAAATTAAGCAGGATATACGTACGCTGATAAATTAGTTAACGATGAGGATCCTCAAAAGCTAGAACTCCAACTATAAAGCTACCTACCTGTGTGAATCTGTTTGTAGATCTTGTCTCGAATCATTTAATGACCCCAACAATTCATGCTCGAGGTGCTTTTCATCTGAATAACCAAATAAAGCGGTCATTTTGTGAATCCAGAATCTTGGAGGTGGTTTGTCATGGTCCGCCCATTCGTAGTCTCCACCAGGATTGCGGAACCAATGGATAAAATTGCAAGCAGATCCACGAGAACAAGTCTGTAAAATGGATGAAAATCATGAACTAGCGATAAGCAAGAAGAAGTTTGAATCTCAGATTAAGAACCAGATGAAGAGTGTCATACTTTAAGCCTGGACTTCATGTACTCCCCACATATGGGCAACTTTCCATCTTAAGATGTTGACAAACTCGCATTTTACCTGACAAGGATGTGCAATTATCAATGCACACCTGTTTACCAGCAAAGTATCACAAATCAAGCCTCCAGAGTCCAGACTAACAATGTACCTGTTTACCAGCAAAGTATCGACCACTAATGGACTGGTAAGCAAGACTAGCTGATTCTAATGATCTGTAGTGTACGTATACATTGCCCTTCAAGTGGAATGAGCCATTTCTACACACCTGAAATGGATAGAAACTTTGTTTTTGAGAAAAGAAAGGGTAGGAAAAAAGGTCGGAAGACAACACATATCTACCAAACAAGTTTTATTCTCAGACACAGGGTTACATTTGGTCATTCAATGATGAGAAAAGATGCCGGGAACCACTAATTTTCAAAATGGATTGCCTAGTGTGGCTTGCAGGTTCAAGAACTTACATTCACATTTAGTATATGGCTGATAATGGAAAGAAAAAAAAGAGGGAGCAGAATAGAATCAACAAACCTTGAAATTAATAAGTTCTCCATACTTTTGAAATTCTGTATGAACATCTTCATAAAATTCTTCATAACAACGTTCAGCCTCCTCATCTGTATACTGCAAGGAAGCCGGGGGAAAAATAAGAAGAGTAAACTGAAGAAAGTGACTAAAAGCAAGGAAACCAGGTGAAATACAATGCATGTGATCTCCACTCGTTTTAATATCAAGCATACCAGGATAGCTACAGCCTTACTATATTATAACTGCATTAGTCTGTTCAGACACTAATGGCTCAAAGCAGCCAGCACGTATGAAGGACACTATTCTGTTCTTAATTCAGGAAAATCAAGCAACTCCGAGGTATTGAGAATCGTATGAATCATTTGTTACATATCACTCACTCCCACAAGAAAATTAGAAAACACTCAAAGAACAAGATATGAATTACTGACAAACAAGCTACAGTCTCTGGTACTGCTGCTATCACGGTAAGAGAGGGCACAAATAGAAGCCACATTTTCTGTGATCGAGATAACAACCACATAATAGCTAATCTATCAATCAGGTAGGATACAAACAAGTGAACCGCAACTCCAACCCCGTCCAGGTTATAATCATGCACGTCCACTGACCATCAATGTCTGATGTAGGTTAAAGAAGCGGTGACAAGGACTAAAAATAAAAACAAGCAGCATAATTCTGTAAATTCAAGAGCACACAGCAAAACAAAACAAAACAGAAAAGAGGCAGAGGAACTGTGGTCATTTACAATCAGATAATGAAGCTGAAAGTAATACAGAAGAACTAATATCATCAGGATACTAGCATCACGAGAAGACATCGGTTACAGACCTCAAGCCCCTCATCCTGTTCCCAAGCAATACCAGGACCATTGTACATGTTCTTCAAAAGTAATGTGCAAGATTTATTGGGGTAGAAATGAACTCTGGTACAACGCGGCCCAAACCGACAAGCTCCCGTTTTCAATTGAAAAGGACAATGAGCTTTATCCTGGGGACTGAGAGAAACAACAAAGCGAAGTTACTAAAAGAACATAAGAATGGTACCTAAAACTAATACCATCTCAATCAACGAATACAACAGGCACCTGCTCAGTTCCAAAGTTGGGTACTTCTTGCGCAACATTCTCCAAAATCTGTTGCGCAGAACTAACATTCTGATAGCTGGCACAAGCTTCAGTTCCCGGAGGTAGAGGATTTGATGTAGGCCTGTCAGAAATCTGCAAAACAAACTCCACATTGGAACTCTAGAAAAAAAAAAAAAAAATCAAAACACTGAAGACGACGGCATGTTCATCTAGATGATGGTTTACCTGGTTTCCATCCACCTGAACTAGGGGCTTCTTTGGAACCCTCACTTTGTTCTTTCTGAGAATGATCTCATTTCCTTGGAATATAATTTCTGGAGGCCTTTCTTCGATATATTCATATTTACCATCCTCATCCTCGCCACACTCATCGTTCCCACTAGCCTGCCAAAAGGGATATGCAATTAAAACTTAAAGATCTTCTACAATGAATTCGGCAGCAACCAAAGTGGGAGCATCAATAAGATATGAGAACTCTAACAGTTCCTCAGCAAACAGCCACGCGATGATGAAGAAATTAACAACAAACAACAAAGCAGTACCTCAAGGTTTCTCAACTCGTCTAGATCCTTCCAACGCCTCGCTTGGCTTCTTCTTCCTCTTAATCTCCATAGCCTCTCTCCAAGCTCTCTCACTCTCCTCGAACTCCTTCTCTCTCAATCGCCTTCAACCTCTCATGTTCCGCCGGATTGTTTAACTTATCCTCCGTCTCGTCTCTCTCCTTCTCCGCTATCTCCTTCCTCACCTGCTTCCTCTTCAATTTCTTCATCGCTTTTGGCATCTCCTTACGACTCATCTCCGCCGCTTTCTCTTTCCTCTCTTCAAAACCTTCCATCTCCCCCGCCGCTTCTTCGTGTCGTTCCCCTACGTTATGCCACATCTTCCCTGCAACTTGCTCTGCAGAACTTTTCTTCATGAGTCCCTTGTTACAAAGCTCATTAAGCAGCTCCAGAGCTTCCTTTGCCATACCTTCATAAGCTATGCCTTCTTATCAGAATCGTGTATGATGTCTCAGTCGGTTTACACCCTCTATTGATCATATAAACCAAGAAATCAATGGCACGATCCGTTTGCCGAGTATTACAGAGAGTCCTAGCATTATAGAGTTAAAGGTGACAGCATTTGGCCTAACGCCCATCCGCTCAAACTCATGGAAAAACTTTATGGCTTCGTCTACTTTAAACCACCAACAAGAGAGGAATAGGTGATAGTGTCAGGCTTTAGAACCTCCATGGCTTGCTTAAGAAGTTTCCCACTATGGCAAAGAGAACACAAGATGGTGTTGTAAGTGACAACATCAGGGGAAACACTCATCCTATCGAGAACAGATAAAGCTGTTACTGATCTCCCCAGCTTTACAGTACCCACTAATCATAACATTGTAAGTTATAACATGAGGAACAGCACCAGAGCCTTCAAGAATCTCCAAGATCTTTGCTGCTTTCCTCGTCTTACCCATCCTACAGAACCCGCGGATCAATGTCGTGCAAGGAATGATGTCGGGAACATTACCGTGGTAAACCATGTTCTCAAGAAACTTAAACCCTTCCTCCAATTCACCGGTTCTAACCATCTGACGCAAATGGTTGTTACTCTCGACATCTTCCAACACGAAAGACGAATTCGCAGTGCTGAAATGGCCATTACCGTTACCGTTACCACTGCTATGCCCAGAGGAAGAATAAGTTTCGAACTTTTGAGCTCTACCGTTAAGACCGGAACTGTCAACCTTGGAAGCCGCCGCCGCGAAAACAAGAACAAGTCGATTCCTTTTTCGTGACCCGAGAGAGACTTTAGACCTAATAATATTACCAGTGGTACGAACAGAGACGTCAAGCTTGTTACTTCGTTTACACGCGCGATGAAATTGTTGAATCAAACAAAACCCTTCTTGTACACTGCTTGTGGACACCATTAAATCCATAGAGATATATATTTAACAACAAAATCTTCACTACAGAAACGAAAGCAAAGTTCGGAACTTAGACAAAACTAAACTTACTTCTCTCTAAGCAAAAGACATCGAATAAGAAATCTCAGAGTTTTTAGTGGAGAGGAAGGAGAACAGAGGAGGCGGGTTGAACGCAGAAGCAGTGAGTGAAAAGGATATGGCACTGTTTTGTTTTTTTGGCGTTTTGTGATTTGGGCCTTTATTACAAGTTTACGCATAATTGGGCCCAAATGACTTAAATAGGGTTCGGTGCGAACCGCTCTAAAATTCCAAATCCTTGGTTTTGTTCATAAAATTCAGAAAACCAGATTCAACCGTAAGATCAAGACTCCACCACATATAACAACAATTTGGTTTTTTGATGAAAGTCAAATCTGCAATTGTTTGTTATAAAACGAAAAATTCGTAACAAAACCTAACCATTCGTAATAGAGATGCTTAATTAGAAGAGACGTAAGTGAAAAGCTTTGAAACACACAACACAAATGTCGTCGAACACTAACAACCGAAGTGTTTTGACGACAAAGTCAAGATAATTATTCTCCCACTATACCCCTCTGCTTTATCTCCCGTCCAAGGCAACATATATATTATGTTCTCCTAATCAGATCTATCTACTATATATATATTATACACATACGTACAGAAAAAAACATGTACAAATTAGTATATAATTTCACAGCTTAAAGAACTTTTAACGAGATTAAAAAAAACAAGCATCTGCAAATTTTTCAGATTGATGATACATACAGAAGAAATCATTCCCAACATCATAAGAATGAGAGAAACAAAAGATATAGAATTCACACAATAAAAATAAAAATTAGAGAGTAGAAAAGAAGAGACAGAGATGCTAATACTAAACAACAACCACTGTGGATTTTTGGTCTAACAACATTCTAAGATTTATTATACCTGATGAAGAAGAAGAACAAGTGGGAGAAAACGACACCGTTTCATCAGTTTCTTGAATAATACTCTGTTTCTTCTCTCTGTTCATCGCAGGAGGAGGATTCATGAACTTCAGAAACGAACCTTCCGATTTTGGAGAAGCTAACCCTTCTCTTCTTTTAGCTTCTTCAATCAATCTCTTCCTCAGCTTCTCTTCAGCATCTCTCAAGAACTTAAAAAATTTTGGTGGAGGTGATGAAGAAGACGACTTAAAGAACTTGTTAAACTCAAGCTCACCGTCTGATTCAAACAGAGGATTGAATCCATGGTGTGAGTAAGACTCCAAAGGAGATGATGACTTTAACGTACGAGGAGAAGCCAATGGAGTGAATCCAGGGGTACTACAGTCATTGGGAACATCACTCAAGCTTCTTCTTCTTTATCTTGAACCCAATCTTGATCTCCCATCTTCAGATTCCATGATTGTGAAGAGAAACCTCTGGTTATGAAGCTTCATTAGCTCTGCTTCAAACCCTAGATCTCCTCCGTTCAGATGTTTCATCAACCCAAATTATATTACTAATTTGGAGATTAGTAAGCTTCGTGATATCCGGCGCCGGGATCTCGCCGGTTAATTCGCTATCGGAAATCTCCAAATTCCGAAGCTCCGTCAATTCTCCGATCGCCGGCGATGCTGCAGTTCCGACAAGTAGAGCGACGAGAGTTTTGTGAGAGAAAGAACCTCCACCGTCGCGTTTCGTAGCGATCTCCACGGGAACTCACCGGAGAAGTCGCGAGAGAAGAGAGAAGAGAGAGAGAGAGAGAGAGGTTTGATAATAATGGCAAAGTTGAGAGAGTGAGAGAGAGAGGTTTGTAATAAATTGTATTTAAATCACTCTTACTTTATAGTATTATTGCTGATGCATGTAATAATTATATCCGAATAAAGAAAAACTATAGCTTTGTTGCATACTAAGTAATATTTTGTTTTATTTAAAAAGGGACCCTTGATA
Organism: Camelina hispida; assembly: GCA_023657505.1. Lineage (NCBI taxonomy): Eukaryota > Viridiplantae > Streptophyta > Magnoliopsida > Brassicales > Brassicaceae > Camelina > Camelina hispida. The sequence goes on from CP094631.1 coordinate 3,926,937, forward strand.
TAGAAAAAATAAACTATACTAAGTACTATTTAGTTTTCTAACTATAATACAGTAAAATGTGTGGATATATTTTAGGAGAGTGTTACGTTTGATATATAGGGTACTTGACACTTGTTTTTATGTACCATTCCCTTGTATATATATATATATTTTTTTTAATTTTTTTTTTTGGTTTTCATTGACCATAGAGTATATATATATATATTGACCCCTTTTTTTTTTTCTTTTTAAAAAAGAACCGTTATTGTGCGTTCGAAAAGGGGGGTTTAATTAATATTTGTGATCGGAGGAGGAGTTGTACATGCGTACAGTCACCGGAAAAAAGTGCATGGAACCCATTGGAAGCAAGCGGAAGACGTTATTAAGAGGAGACCCACCAAAACCCAGATCAGAATATATATATATAAGTTGTTCGCCTTCTCTCTCTTAAAAAGGTAGCATGGCACAACAACGAAAGAGACAGAGAGTATGAAAGTGACATTTTTTTGTTTTTCTTTGGCAACAAAACCCAAAACAAAAACACACACATTTCTCTCTCTTCAAAAAGAAACTTTATTGTGTGTTACGTACTTTCTTCATGCAACGGACAAAAAAAACCCAAAAAGAAAAAAAACACAGTTAAGTTTGTTGTTTCTCTCTCTTAAAAAACTTGCAGGCAGGAGAGGAAAAAGTAATAAAATGAAAACGACATTTTTTGTTGTTTGTGGGAGGACTTCGGAGGTCAGTAGCATGTACGGACTGCTTTTTTAATTTGTTTCATTAATAAAGCTCAGCTCACGACTAATACCAGCAGAGGTTAAACAACAACAACAACAACAAAATGATAGATATATATATATATGATTAACCATAAACGATCGGAATCATACTCAATAGTTATACTTAACATAAAGTTCGTTCCATATATAAAATCAAAGACACTTAACATTAAATACCATACCATAGCTCATACCATAGCTCATAACATTAAATACTCAGTTCTTGAATATTGCTTTAGCGATCTCGACAATAGGCTTTCCCCACAAGTTACACGCCGCCAATCCCACCTTGATCCATGGTATTGCGACCTTTCCAAGTGGATCCTTCTCCCTTTCAGCCTCCATCTTGGCGCTACGCTCCTTCTCCTCGTTAATCAAATCATTCTTCCTCCTCTTAGTCTCCTTCGTTACAACCGTTTTTAGCGCTAAGGACTCCGTGGGTATGAGCTTGAAAAGCTTGATGGACCCGCTTGTCTCAGTGGTCTCGGTTACAACCTTGACAGTCACCAAGTCACTCTCTTTGTTCATGATGACGGTCGTTTCTTTTTTTTTTTTTTATAAGGAAAGTTAACGAAAATTAGATCGGATCATATGTCATATATGCATATATATACACACATGCCATGAAAGGGCAAAATTAGGGTTACGAAAATGATGACGTCATCACATTAACGGTCCGGGCCATACCAGGCCCGGCCCAAATGTTTCACGTTGATTATAATTAATACGACGCCGAAGAGTCGGCAAGAGCGAGTTTCCGAAAAATATATCTAAATCATAATTACTAAGTATAAGATTGGGTCTTGGGAGTTTTCGTTGGATCCGGGTCCGTTTAACGTCAAGGAACATGTGTTGATGATCTCTCTGTTTGCTAACGCTGGTGCTGGGTTTGGATCTGGCACTGCTTATGCTGTTGGAATTGTTGATATCATCTTGGCTTTTCATAAAAGGAAGATTAGTTTCTTGGCTAGCTAGTTGGATTCTTGTTATCACTAGCTACTCAGGTCTCTTTCACTTCCAATGTTTTCTCTGTTTCTCTTCTTTTTTTATATAAACTTCTTTGTGATTAATTAGTTCATTACTTGTCTGTTGTTGTTGATTCCTATATTCTTGGCTATGGTTACGTTGTGCTGGTATCATGAGAAAGTTAGTGGTTGATCATCCTGGTGGCCAACGAGCTAGTGTTCTTCAGGTCTCTCTCTGTTTCGGTACGATAGTAAAAGAAGCTCCACACAAGGCTTTCTTTTGTATATGGCCACATCATGTCACAAGTCATCAAGTAGTCCTTACATACTTAATCACCCTCTTGATTGGTCTGTCATAGCTTCTTAGTTAGTTTGTAATTGAGTTTGGTCTTATTATGTTCTATAATTAAATGAATCAATGTGTCTCTAGAGGTGTGTATACACGGGTTTGTTATTAGATGTGTTGTTTCAAGTTGTCGGTTGTGACAAGTTACCAACTGTTATGACCGTAGGGCGTATAGATAACTGTGGTGTGTTATGAAAACAAAAACGTAACAAGTTTCATGTAAATAAAAACACTTACTCTGTTTCTTTTCTACTTCCTCTCAATATTCTCTAACACTTCTTACGTACCTTGGAAGCCCTCTTGTGACTCCTTTCTTTGCAATAGTCAATGTACTCGTTGGTTACATTCTGGTCATGTATATATATGGTTATCCCACTATCATACTACGGCATGATGAATATGTATGAAGCAAACAAGTTTCCGATTTTCTCATCTGATTTGTTTGATAAGCAAGGGCAGCTTTACAATATATATCTCCACCATTGTCAATGATAAGTTTGAATTGGACATGGGGAATTATCAACAAGAAGGTCGGCTTTATCTCAGCATGCACGTTCTTCGCTATCAGTTCCGGGATTGGTTTTCGCAGCAATCGTTTCCACACTGACTCATGTTGCTCTCTTCAATGGAAGGTAATATCTATGAATATAATTATAAGCTTAAGGACGACCACTAACTTGTGGCTGTTGAGTATTACTAATCTTCACTTTTTACTACTTAGGGGAATTTGGCAACAAGTACAACTTATGGGTACATAAGTATGTCACAAGCAATATCATTCCTCAACGACTTCAAGCTAGGCCACTACGTGAAGATACCGCCAAGATCGATGTTTTTAGTCCAGCTCATAGGAACGGTGATAGCAGGAACAGTGAATATATCAGTGGCATGGTACTTGCTTACATCAGTAGAAAACATCTGCCAGAAAGAGTTGCTACCTCCGAACAGTCCATGGACATGTCCAAGCGACAGAGTTTTATTTGACGCATCAGTGATTTGGGGATTAGTAGGCCCGTTTAGTTATTAGTCGACCATCTCTCTTAAAAATGCAAGAACTAATCATACAAATTAAAAGACAAAGTCAACCGTTGATATTTTTTTTTGGACTCGCTTTCATTTTTTTACTTGGTCTTGCCCAAATTAGAGAAAAAACGAATAAGAAGCAACAACGGCCAGTCGAGTATGTATTCGTTAGTTGTTAGTTATTTGTTGAGCATTTTACTTGGAATTATCACGGGAACACCGTCCCGGCTGTCCATCACGTACGTAATATATATCATTACATTGTAATTTCAATGAATCTTGGTTTCATACATTCAAAAATATCATTGTTTGTTAATTACATTTCTTTCTGATGGTTTTCCGTGATTTGGGAGATATGGCATTGGGGAAGAAGAAACTAGGTGCCGTGAAATCATCATCAAACTCAAATGCAAACGTAGTTGGTACTGAGGGAGGATTAGGGCTAGGGTTAGAGTTTGTTAAGTAACAAAAACAACGAAACAACAACAAAAACTCCTCGGTCAAGAACTCGACTAAGAGTAATTCCCATGTACGTAGGAGAAACCCCAAAATCTTCAAACAGCAACACAAAGTCAATAGATTGACTCAAGGTCAAACAATAACACTTATCATATCTGATAAGCTTTTGTAAAGAATTTTATTGCTTATCCAAGTATGCAATATGTACAATTACAAGTGTGTACAATAAGAATATCAGTAAATAACTACAAACATAAATAAATAGTTCTACATAAAACTATCCTCACTCACAGTCTCATAATGACTGATCTACAAACAAGAACCAACATAACAACTTCAACAAATGCTGATACACTTTATAGATAATCCCAATCGCTTGTGGTACAAGTTTAGCCGCCTCACAATTCTTCACACGTGCCTTCCTCTCTTCTCTGCTTCAGTGTGCCTTCTTCTTCGAAAGTACACTCAATGCAACTTATCTAGGCACACAAAGATGAGAGGGCTTTCATATATACAACTATATATACAAGTATATCACAGTATTAGTAATGAAATTGGATAGTGGCCAAACCTTGTAGATACTAAAAAGATTAACAACAAATGGGCAAAAATTAAGAATTGCTACTGTTCCCTACGAATTTTATGCAGCAACCTAATCTAGCCTCATGGAATCAGGTATTTGAAGGGCCAACTAACCGACACAAAACTAAATGCTTAATGATTTAAAATCTACTACATGCCACATGAATCCATATTCCACTCGATAAAGTGAAACATACAATTTGAAACATTATAGACTCCTTTTACCAAAAAAAAAAAACATTATAGACTCCAACATTGGGAACAATACTGGTTTCAGAAAAGTAAAATCTAATCAAAGCTTATTTAAACATTGAAAAAATGAAATAAAGGAGAGAAATATAGAAAAGATATTCCCGAGAATTACCTAAGATGAAAAAACGACTCTTGGTGATTAATAGGAAAGTTTCGGTCGTATCTAGGAACAAATAGTCGGATGTTAGCTGTTCCGGTGATCTTTCGAAGCTCTGTAAATCTCATTGACTAGTGATTTGTAAGAGGCCAAGTCAGCTACAATCCCTATCTCAGGTTTCTGTTTATAATGCTTTGATGCAGTTGCATGTCTATGGTGACCTTCCAATAGGATATTGTATGTGATGTCATCCGGAACAACCCCTATATTAAGCATGGCATCTAGCAACATGTCAGCATTCTTCATCTGTCCCAATTTGCATAGTCCATTCAGCAGAACATTATAAGTCACAACACTAAGAATATGCCCATCACTCTGCATTTCCTTGAGCAATCTGAAACCGGTTTGAACATCACCTTTCTTACAGACTGCATCCATCATCATTGTATAAGTTACATCATCAGGCTTCATACCAGCTCGCAGCATCTCCCTCAAAGCTCTTTCAGCATCAACGACTCTTCCTTCTTTGCACATTCCACAAATAAGAGCTGAGAAACCCACCCTATCGAGTTCAATCCCGTTCTGATCCATTTCCTTCCTTATCTCCAAAGCTGTTCCTACGTCTCCTCTACAAAATCCATCTATAAGAGTTGTGTATGTAATTTTGTCAGGCCTCAAACCTCTAAGAATCATCCCATCAACTATCTTCCTAGCAGCCACCAAATCCCCATTCTTGCAAAAGCCATTTACTAAAGTATTATATAGAACAAGATCAGGCTGAAGACCCCTACACAACATCTTCTCATAACTTTCTTTCATCAAGTCAATCCGTCCACTCCTACTATGACCATGAATCAAAGTAGTGAAAATAACATCATTTGGAATCAACCCTCTCTCACACATCTCATCAAACAAGCCATGTGCTTCATCCATCTTATTCTCTTTACACAACGCATTAATCAAGGCACTATAAGTAAAAACATCTGAACGTGTTCTGCTTTTCTCCATACGATCCTTGAGCCTAAACCCTTCATCTAAGTTTCCATTTTTACAGTACCCATTAATCAAAGTGTTGAAACTAACAACTGAAGGCTTCAAGCTTCTTTTAGTAATTTCGTCGAACACCTTCTGGGCATCACATATATTGCCTTCTTTACAAAATCTATTCATCAAGATATTGAAAACGTACACATTCAAAGGAAACCCAGCATCCAAAATCTCCAAGTAGAATCCCCAAACAGTCTCAGTTGGATTCAGCTTCATCATCCGATCAAGCACATTACCACAACCACGAACTGGAACAACAAACTTATACTTCCGAGATAGCCTAAAACATTGAATAGCATCGGGTATGAAACCTAGATCCGTGTACGTGATCATCAAAGCGTCAACAATAAAATCACACATAGGAGCTCCTCGCATTGATACCAAAGAGACAAAAACTGAAGAAGCCGAGTTTTTGCCTTTACGAGAGACGACGAGATTGATAAGTGATTGTGCTTCAGTAAACATCTCGTGAACAGCGAGAAAACGAGCCATGACGAAGTAGGATTCAGCGGTAAACCCAAATCCAGGCTGAGATGAGATAAATTTGAAGAAAGCGAAGATAGAACGGTGTGGGAGGGAGAGAGGGTTACGGTTGATGAGATCGATAACATGACGAACATTGAGCGAAGGCAGAACCTTTCTGATAGAAGAAGAGAACTCCGACGGCGGATCCTTGGAAGAGTCTCTGATGGCAATTGAGAGTTTGATTAGAATTGGGTCATCGTCGTTGTTTTCTTGAGAAATAGTTTCTGGAGAGTACCATGTTGATAAGAGGGATGATGATACACGAGACAATCTCTGTGGGTGAGATCGAGTGAGTGTGCTTCTTATCAATTTGATTCTGAACATCTCTCTGACTCTATCTGTTTCTCCGGCGCCGGCTACTTCCAGTATAATAAATCTTAAACCGGATAATAAATCGTATAATAAATCTTAAACCGGATTTTAAATTTTAAATCTTAAAAACGGATTTTTTGGGTAACCGGACGTCAACGAAGCCGGTATATTTGGGTTTGCTTTAAATTGTTGCAAAGTGCTTTTAATTATCAACGAAGCCAATTTGATCATCACTAAATAAAGATGGTGAATCAATGATATAACACTAAATCGTATAATAAGATCTTAAACCGGATAAATCGTATAATGAATGTTAAACCGGGTTTTAAATAAATAATTGAATTTTAAATCTTAAACCGGATTTTTTGGGTAACCGGACATCAACGAAACCGGTATATTTGGGTTTAATCAACGAAGACAATTTGATCATGACTAAATAAAGGTGGTGAAATGATACATAAGTATAATAACACTAGGGACAGAACGAGATAAGTATTAAACCAAAACGAAAATATAACTGTTTGAATTTACATTAAAGAATCCTGATGAATCAGATTGTTGTTTCCTTCACTTCACTTGAGATTTTTGTGCAAGGTACAGAATCTTTTTGCGTTGGAGAAAGTCTTTTAAAAGTTTTCTTCCAGCCACGTTTCCATCTTTCTCGAGCAACCGTGAGCTGACGCAGTTTCTGATTCAACCGTATCAAGATCATAGGTAAAGCTCCTTGGTGATCTTCTCTCACTATCTCAAACATGTCTCCATCGTATAACACTTCAAGGCATCTGTAAAACTTCACTCCAAGATCTTCCACTCTCATCTCTCCCCTCATAACACTCTTCGCACTGTCCACTGCACTTCTCAAACCACTCATTAACATATCCGTCTCGTACATCTGATCTTCGCATTTAATCATCTCTTCTTCGGTACCGGTTAGCACCTTACCTCCCTCGAAATCATCATATCTCTTCACAACACACGTGTTGTTCAGTACCGGGTCTGAGACCGGTGACCGTAGCTCCTCGGGGATTAGCCTATAGTTAGGTGTCACTCGTCGTTCAGGATTAGACCTTTTCCTTTTCTTCAGAGGGACGAGGTTCGAATGCTTTGGAGACAAGATTCTTTTCTTATTCTTTCTCTCCACGTTGGTCTCATCCCACCCTCGCTCTTGCGGGCCAATCTTTGGGTCACCACCACCAAGACAGTCTTGATCGTGTCGGGTCTCTTCAACTTCAACCTTTTGTTTTCCCTTATCACCGTAAGCAAGTCGTATGAAGCGTTGGTAAAGACTCTTGTGTTTCTCTATCAACTGTAGAAGATAGGTAACGAATTTGTCATACCCGAATCTATGGGACTGGAAGCCTTTACACAAGGAAGTGTAGAGTCTCATCTCCGACGAACTTAGTCTCTCCTCGATGGCCTTCAATACGTCACTCAACTTCTCTTTCACTTCTGAATGGACTTCCATCTTCTCTTTAGGGTTAGTACTATATAGTTTAACCCTAATCCGTGGACCGGCAGCAGCAGTACTAACCTTTGGATCATTATGATTAGGGTTTTCTTCTTTCATCTTCTTCTCATCAATCTTCCGATCACCAAGATATTTTTCTTTTATCCCACGCAAAAGACTATTGAATTCGGTCTTTCCGATTATACCGTGAGTATAGTTTTGAGTCATGGTTCTAAACTTTGACAGTTCCCATGGATTATTCAGTGACTCGATTATCTTGAGCAGCTCGTCTGCCATATCTACCTCCTGTTTAACAAAAGCTTTTTCAGAACGAGACTAGAGGTTTGGGTTTGAAAGCAAAAGCTGAGAAATATAACAAATATAATAGAAATATATAACTCTCAGCAAGTCATAGAGTTAATAGGAGAACTAAACAAATTGGATTTTTATTTTTAGAAAAGGAAACTTAAACAAAACCTACCAAATTATACAAAAATAAAAGTTAATCGCCTTCTACCATCCTCTATCTTTAATTTTTCCTTTTTTTTTTCTTTGTTGCGTAGACATCAAGACTTGAAAAGCTAAAAATCTTCTATATTTCTTTATTGCGTAGACATCAACATTATATATCTATTTTTTTTTCAGACATTAAATCTAATATATATAAATCTTTAGCTAAGGAAGCTGATTAGTTGTTTATAACCAAAAATTAATCTGATCATCCATGTATATATAAATCATATTCAAGTACTACTTCAAAAGCTAAAAATCTTTTATGTTCTTGTGCGCATTTTTAAACAGATTAATTTTTAGCTGAAGGAACACTGCTTTTAATCAACGAACGAAGCCAGTTTGATATAACACTAGGAAAAGAACGAGATAAGGAGAAAATGAAAGTTATAAACGAGACGAAAGTTAAGCTTCGTAAAATATCTGGGCAGTCTACAGAAATTGTAGCTAAGACACATGAAGAGAAACTCAAAATACGCAAGAAGAAACTGCAAAACACTGGGAAGATAGAACTAATAGCCTCCCTTGAGATCATTGACAACATCGTACGGGATGGGAGTGACAGTCTCCAAGGTCATTCCTTCGACCATGAATCCTGGTTTGGGTCCTTTAGGCTGTCTCTTGGTGCTTATTGTCTCACCATTGGCTTTGGCTGCAGCTTTAAGCTCATCGTTCTTCTTCTTCCTCAGCTTGAACTCCTCAGCACACCTTGATTGCTGGACATGCTCCACACGCACATGAATCCTCTTCCTTATGATCCTGTTGCCAATCTGAAACACACCCAAACATACATATGTCAGTAAACGATACACTAAAGATAGCCAATTGCAAAACATGTTTGTGTTATTGTCATTAGGGCAATCGCACAGCACAAAGTAACATATATATATAGACAAGACTTTGAGTATACAAATGTGTATTGATGAATTGAAGCCAAATTTACAACAATACAATTAGTCATGAAACCAGACATACTAGCAGTTCAATGAACAGGAGGAGTCTTAGGTATTGAACCAATGTAAAGATGCAAAAAGGGCGAATTCATGCCACACAAACTATGTTAAGGCTCAAGACTAAACGAAATCTCTAAGCTATCAAATTTCGAATCTGAAACTAAAGCTGAGTTCAATTGTACCAAAGAATGATACATTTCACGAGCTCAATCACACATTTCAATATCAAACGAACAGATCAACAATCCAAAATCTCACTATAAGCTCCAATCCTACTAATCCAACAAAGACAAAAAGTTTGAAGGGACGTGAGAGAGAGAGAGAGAGAGTTCATTCAGACCTGTTTGTTGACTTCGACACCGACGGCGCGTTTGGTGACGTTCCAGATGCGACCAGTACGACCATGGTAGAACTTGTGAGGCATACCCTTGTGGATCGCACCATTCACCTTAACATCGACGTAATCGCCTACCTTGAAGGTCCTTAGGTAAGTCGAGAGTGGAATGTAACCCTTCTTCCTGAACGGCCTCGCGAACAGATCCCTCGTTCTCGCCCTAACTCCATGACCTGCCGGCATTTTTCCTCCTCGTGCGTCAACTAAAACCCTAGATCGCCGAAGAAATGGAATTAGTAAGGCGGAGTCTATTTATACCTCTCTTTTGAGATTAGGGTTTCGTAGACCTGTTGGGTCAGTCATTTGGGCTTCTGTTTTCTTAAATTCGGCCCACCCAAAAAAAAAAAGAAAAGAAAGGGAGTGAGAGACTGCTGAGTTATGTCTAACGAAGCAACTTCACGTTTCTTTATAACTTCAAAACAAGACCCACTTTTATAAATCTGTTCGAATGACTCAATCGACCAAATTAGTATTACATCAATGTCTACGTTAGTATTCCTTTTTCAACCTGTGAACAGTAAGTAGGAATCACCAAATGGCTACATGACCAAATAGTTACAATGACAAACTCACAAAGATCCCATCTTAAGATAGTTTATGCTTGGCTTGCTTCTGTCTCTACAATCCCAAATGCTGCGTCCTTACACCCATTCATGCACGGCGAAGGTTCCAGATTCAGCGTTGTCTCAAATTTCTCGGACAGATCGTTTTGACAATGCTCGGTGGGTTGAGGAGGGATGATCACATTTTCACTATCCTTAGCTGTTTTGCGCTTTCCTTTCCGATCTTTCCTCTTGAGCCGAGCCTTCCTGGATTTTGGAGTCTTGATGGTTTCTTCAACTGGGATCACTGCCTCTAACTCGAATGACTTCCTATCAAAAGGAAGTACAGTAAGCTGAGTGTTGAAGTTGAGTAGAGTAAGCTGAGTGCTGCAGTTGGCAAGGTTGTTTTTAGATTCTGACTGGATCGCTAAAAGAGCGATTCTCCCAGCGCTTATCTCAGCATCTTTTTTAGTTCTTGTTGCAGCTCCAGTGTACTTTATGCCTCCAATCTCTACAGTACATGCGTATTGTGTTGCTCTCTTAAGAACTTCAATCTTTTGGCACTGATACAATGGAATCGCGTAATTCATCTTTTGAGCGTACTCTTGAAGAAGGTTCTTGCATAACCCCGTTTCGTGCTGCATTAATAAGCCATTCGAAGTTAGCCAAGAGCACATAAGATACAGATATAGCCTAAGAATGTCCCTCTAGAAGTAGGCTATGCACGCGAATCTGATAAGATTGAAACCTTAAGAAGACTCCTCCTAGGTTCAATTCACCAAAGAACTAAAACCACAGAAGAGACATGAGTTACAAGTGGATTCTTCAAACTCTCGAGTCTCGATCATTACCCAAATCAAGACCCTTGACAAACCAAGAAGGCCCCCTAACGCATTCTCACCGCTCCCTTTTAACTTTTAAATCTCAAACTAACCATAAAGTCTGCTGCAGAGCTGGCAAAGCTACAATTCGCTGCTAAACCCCCTACGCCTAGGCTAGTTGCAATATATTTCCAGTAAACTTAACAATTGTCACAACATAAGAAAGATGAGGTGCTTACCACAGGCTGTGAAACACATTGGCTTAGGTCACTGGATTTAGCTAATTCCTGGAGAGCAACCTCGGCAGCTGATTGTTCTGCAGCCTTACGGTTTAAGAACCAAGGCAAAGAGTTATACCTGACACCATCCAGTATCACTGTCGAATGGAAGAAAACTATGTGTGAAGGGCCTTCTTTGACAGTCTCATAAATAGGCGGTGGAAGCTTGTACTTCTGAGTATACTCCTGCAACCGGCTTTTGAACACATAGCACTTGGAAAAACCTGAGCAGGAAAAACTTCAAAAAATATGAGTGAAAAGATAATACAGAAACATAGGATGGAGTAGGATGGTTACAGCAAAAGAAATTCAAAAAGACAACAGGGAAAAGCAGTGAACAAATACTCAATTGCAAAAGTAAAGGCAAGCATAAAGCTGACAACTTTCTCTCAGAGAAACTATACTCATATATGAGAGAGTAAGTATGACTAAATCAACCACAACCTGAAGTAAATCAACACAGTAGTTTTCTTTCGTAATTCTTAGAGAGCTGAAAACACTGGAAATTGCAAAATATGAAAGCTTTTCTCAGAAAGATCAACGCTTTAAACTCGCAAGCGAAAGATACACTTTTTTTTTTTCAATTTCCCAGGACGAAAACGAATAGAGCAAGAAGAAGAAGCGCTTACAAAATCAAAACCCGGAAAAGAGAAAAACCCATAAACAGAATTAAAGACAATACAGACATGTTGGAGAAGAAGGTAATTTACCAGAAGAAACATCATCGGCGGTGGTCATTCTAACTAGCAGAATGTAGCTGAGAACTAGTATGGAAACGGCGACGAGAAGAGCGAGAAAGAAACTTGTTCTCGGCACCGCGTGGTGAATGTGATGATGCTGCGAAGAAGCGCCGAGAGAAGATTTTAAGCGCTTCACTAAAAACCCCTCCCCCCTCGACTCCTCTCTCTTCAAATGGCAAACAAAAATCATCACTTGTAAAGTTATAGTATATTGTTGTTGTGAAGTTATACATTCACGAATACTAGTGAGCAGATGTCAAAAAGAAAAGAAAAATACAGTATTTGAGCCCATTTTCCTTATTATTTTTGGTTTTCCGTTCAAATATGACTTCTCTTCAACCTGTGAACACTATATAAGAATCACAAACTGGCTATATATAACCAAATAGTTACTATGACAAGCTCACAAAGATCCCAACCAATAGTTACTATGACAAGTTCACAAAGATCCCATCTTGAGATAGTTAATTATGCTTGGCTTGCTTCTGTCTCCACACTCTCAAATGCTACTTCCTTGCACTCATCCATGCACGGCGAAGGCTCCAGATTCAGCGTTGTCTCAATATTTTCAGACTGATCGTTTTGACAATGCTCGGTAGGTTGAGGAGGGATGATCACATCTTCACTATCCTTAGCTACTTTGAGTTTTCCTTTCCGAGCTTTCCTCTTGAACTTAGCCTTCCTGATCTTTGGAGTCTTGATGGTTTCTTTAACTGGGATCACTACCTCTAATGTCTTCCTCTCAATAGGAAGTACAGTAAGCTGACTGTTAGAGTTGAGTATAGTAGGCGGAGTGCTGTAGTTGGCAATGTTGTTTTTAGATTCTGACTGGATCGCTAAAAGAGCGGTTCTCCCAGCACTTATCTCAGCATCTTTTTTAGTTCTTGTTGCAGCTCCAGTGTACTTTATGCCTCCAATCTCAACAGTACATGTGAATTGTGTAGCTCTCCCAGGAGTTTCAATCTTTTGGCACTGATACAATGGAATCGCGTAATTCATCTTTTGAGCGTACTCTTGAAGAAGGTTCTTGCATAAACCTGTTTCGTGCTGCATTAAACAAGCCATTCAAAGTTAGCCAAGAGCACATAAGATACATAAGTAGGCTATGCACACAAATCTGATAACATTGAAACCTTAAGACTCCTCCTAGGTTCAATTCACCAAAGAACTACACCACAGAAGAGACTTGGGTTACGAGTAGATACTGAGCTGGCAAAGCTACAATTCAATGCTAAACCCCTACGCTACTTGCAAAAATTTTCCAGTAAACTTAACAATTATCACAAGATAAGAAAGATGAGGTGTGCTTACAACAGGTTGTGAAACACATTGGCTTAGGTCACTGGATTTAGCTAATTCCTGGAGAGCAACCTCCGCAGCTGATTGCTCTGCAGCCTTACGGTTGAGGAATCCAGGCAAAGAGTTATATCTGACACCATCCAGTATCACTGTCGACTGAAAGAAAGATTTGTGTGAAGGGCCTTCTTTGACAGTCTCATAAATAGGCGTTAGGAGCTTGTACTTCTGAGCATACTCCTGCAACCGGCTTTTGAACACATAACAACTCGAAACACCTGAGCAGGAAAAAAATTCAACATGAAGCAAAAAGATAAAATCAGAGACATTGATGGAAAACCCTAGGATGCTATCCATTACAGCATAAGCAATTCAAAACAACAGCAGAGAACGAGTCCCTGAATAGCAAATGTAAAGGCAGGCATAAAAAGCTGACAACTTTCTCAAAGAAACTATACTTATATCCAAAGAGAGAGATACAATTGAAATCCCAAGCTTCCATCTTTCAAAAAATTGAGTCAATAAATCATCATCTCAAAAGAGTAAACAGCCTAATTGATGCTCATATATGACTATAATCACATCCTGAAGAAGAATCACGAGATACAAGTCTTTTCTTAATTCTTTGAGAGCTGGAAAACAAAACCAAACTTTCGACTTCTATGGAAAAGATTGGAAAATTGCGAATAAAAAAAAAAGCTTTTGCCAGAGAGATCTACACTTAGCAGTTAGCACCAAAGGGAAAAGATACACTTTTTAATTAAACAAAACTGCAATCAATTTCTCGAGATGCTGAAGAAGAAGAAGAATAAGAGGTAATAATTCACCAGAGGGAACTTCATTGGGGGTCATTTTCTCGAGCTGAAGAGATGAAGAGAATGTTATGGCTGAGCACCGGGAGCGAAGAAAGGGACTCCTTTTAGGCAAACAGGACTCCCCCGCGTGATGCCTGGCTGCTCTAAGCGGTTTCAGTTTCACCCAAAAACCTTCTCTCCCCCCTCCGACTCCTCTTTTAGTGGCTTTTTTATTCCCCTCAAGGGCAGCAGAAAAAAACGAAAAGGGTGAGGGTTCTGACGTCTTTTCCAAAAAGGATTGATTAGTAATTTATAAATAAATTAGTATTTGGTCTCCAAGTGAGAATAGTACAAATAGTTTAAAAAGCCCATCTAAGCCCATATCACTTTCTTCTTTCGTTCCCTTTTTCTTTTCTCTTCCGGGAACGTCTTTGCCACACGCGCTTCAAACACAGTGGTGACAATCCTATTCTCCGATCGTCTTCATTAGTTTTTTTTTGGTGAAATTTGATTCCTTTGGTCCTGTTCAAAATACTAAGGCCATAAACTTCTCTGTTTCATTAAAACGACGATGGTTAAAAGTAGTATCATCAATAGCAAGAAGAGATTCATTACTGAAGACGACATGGCCACTCTTTTGCAGAGGTAACAAAATTTGTCCTTTTTTTATTCCTAATTTTCCAAAAAAGGTTGTGTATTTGTGCTTAGTTAGTTGTTTTAATGCAGGTATGATGTGAAGACGATACTGAGGATGCTACAAGAGATGGCCTATTATTCCGAACTTAAGATGGATTGGAATGAGTTGGTGAAGAAGACTACTACCGGAATTACCAATGCTAGAGAGTATCAGTTGCTATGGCGACATCTTTCTTATCGGGAACCACTCCTCCCTGTAGAAGATGATGCTCAACCTCTGGTACTTCTTCTTTTATCCTTCACTACTTTGTGTTATTAGTTTGAATAATCCGTTATTAACTAGGATTGTGAGTTAGTGTGATACAAAGGTTCTATTTTGCTCTATTGGGGTTATACCTTTTCAGTTCTGTGTGGGAGTTGGATACTGAAACTTCTTGGTAGCATTAGGGATCGATGAGTATCTCTTACCTGTGCAGGATGATGATAGTGACTTGGAGTGCGAATTGGAAGCTTCTCCTGCAGTCAGCCATGAAGCATCTGTGGAGGCTATTGCTCATGTCAAAGTAAGAAGGGATTCATAGTTTACTTATCCGGAGTTCCCACTTTATCCAAAATTCATTCTAAGTTTTTGTCCCTCTTCTTATAACAGGTGATGGCTGCTTCGTATGTGCCAAGTGAGTCCGATATACTCAACGACACAGTTGAGGCTCCCTTGACTATAAACATACCTTATGTTCTGCCTGAGGGAACTCAGGAACCATCAGAGTCTCCTTGGTCGTCAAGAGGGATGAATATTACTTTTCCGGTCTGTCTTCAGAAAGCTACATCTACTACCGACGGGATGAATGGAAATGGTTCAGCTAGTAGTAGCATGGCTTTTCGGAGGAAAAGGAAAAAATGGTCTGCTGAGGAGGATGAGGAGCTGTTCGCCGCTGTAAGGCGATGTGGTGAAGGTAACTGGGCAACTATTATTAGGAAAGACTTCAGAGGAGATAGAACCGCCTCCCAACTCTCCCAGGTTTTGATTTCTCTTATTGACTGTTCATTTTTCATTACATTCCTTGATTGTAGTTTAGGCACACTACCCTAATAGTCTTGTTCTTTGTATCACAACTAGTTTATGCATCATTATCTATGTCCTGTTGACAATAAATGGTGGATATTGCCTTCCCTGTTTTAGTTGTCGGAGGTGTCTGTATGCATACTAAAAACCCTTGTGGTAATTACTTTAGAAATATCTGTTGTCATCTATTCTGGTATGGACGTGGGGTTCCCCTCATTTTTCCGGGTTCAAATCCCGGCAACAGATTCGTTGTATGATATGATTAATAGTCTTTTGGCAATCATAGAAGGTAGCTAATAAGACAATTGTTTTATGATATTTTTATCCATCTTTACATTTCTCCGGCAATATTCTCCATCTGATCATTTGTGATGGTTCAAGGTATAAGATTAACAATTCTTTCCCTACTTGGACGAGCATGTAACGTTTAGCATGTATTTATTCTTTTTCCTTTGATGGTGGTAACAAACTGACTTTTTTATTTGTAGAGGTGGGCGCTTATAAGAAAAAGGGGTGATACTTCGACCTCTGTTAGGCAATCTGGTGTACAACGAACTAATGAGCAGATAGCAGTTAACCATGCATTATCCTTGGCTCTGGAAAATCGGCTCCCAACAAATAAAAGTTCAGTAGGTACATGTAGTAGAATAATCTTTCCCGCTAATTCTAGTATTTATTATGTAATGGTGGAGGCTTTGGTTTGGTTACCACTGGTCCACTGGCTATGTTATTGTTTAAACCAGAAAGTAGCATGCCTGTTTAACTGGGGTAGGGGTTTGTAGTTAAAAATATTTGCGACACACATATTTTTTTATTAGGTTATCAATTAAACTGCATTTGTTACAGGTACTTCGACAACGACTTCGTCGCGTGGCATCACAGAAACACAAGCCAATGGGGCCAGTTCTTCTCAAGGTCAACAACAATCCAAACCAGTTGTTCAAGCATTGCCTGGGTTAGCAACTTCAAAATCTCGAGTTGTTAGAAAAACAACAGCAAGCTCCATTTCCAGATTAGATGTAGTGGCAACAGCTAACTCAGTAGCGGTTGCAGCATGTATGGGTGGCGTATCGACTGCTGTATCAGTACCAAAGGTTGAACCTGTAAAAACTGATTCTCCTTGGCCCTCATGTAGTCTCTCCGTGCCAAAGGTTGAACCAGGAACGAGTGTTACCGCATCTAGTATCATTAAAGCGGTTGGACCTACGATGGCTCTCGCTAATGGAAAATTGAAACCTGTGGCGGCTTCACCATCTTCAAACAAACGTCCTCTCATGGATCCTCGATCAGAAGGATCTACAATGCTTTCTGCTTCTGCCCCCTTGCCTTCTGAATCGAGGATTGTCTCAAATCAGAGAGTTTTTGCAGCCTCTGTCTCAGCTACTGTATTACAACCAGAGCCATCAGCTGAGACTGTCACTTGCAAACCAGATGGTGGACAGAAAGAGCAAGCTCGTGGAAATGGAACAAGCTCATTAGCTACAATCCAGCCAAATCAAATGACCTCAACAAGCTCGGAGATTAGCAGGGGAAAACAGGCTACACAAGCTCAGTCCCCTAATCTTTTGCCTATGAAAATTCCAGTAGTTAAAACAGCAATTCACGGTGCCACTAACCAACAGTTGGTGAATAAACAATCTGATAAGACTGTAATACCATCCATCAGTGGAGCTGGTTCGCAATCTCATGCCAAATGTGAAGTAAACAATAAGGTTGGTCCGGCGATCAAAGCGAGTGGTGTATGCAGAAAACCTGCAGAGGTTGCAACTATGGCAGGGACCGGACAGGGTGTTTAGCTCTTTGATAGAATCGTCGGATACTTTAGTTTGTAGTTTTCCTTTGTAAGTTTTATTAGAGGACCAAAAGAAACATATGATGTAAAGGAGGCCCTTCAGTACATGGTACTAATTAATATGAATCTCATATACTTACAATCTTCAAACTCTAAGACATATAGTAAGAATTGAATCTCAGGACTTATATAGGAGATCACTTCCTCAGCTTCTTTTGACATATTCAGGGAGCTTTACAGGTGCGACAATGTAGCTACACTGTTTCTGCAGAGCTGGAGATGGACTGACACAAGAGAAGATTGTTGAGGTTTGCTTCGGTTGTTGTTTATACTTCTTTAACTTGACACCAAACAAGAATGACCGTAGTGGAATCCTAGGCTTTCCAGCTGATGACGACATGCCCTTGTTCGGAGATCTTGTAGACGTTCCATTCAAGATCCCAAGATTCTCTTCTAGTTTGCATACAACTCTTTCCACTTCAGTTCTCAGTGCTCTTGCACGATCAAGGCCTGCTTGAAGTTCGTTGAACACCCTTTTGTTCTCCTGTTTCATGTTAACTATCTCACCATGGAACTTTGCAGCCTGGTAACTGCTTATCTCTATATTGCTTACTTTCGTTCCACCCAATTGAGACGTGACCCTTGAAACTTCATCTTTAATATTGCAAAGTGTTGCATACCTTCCTTCGAGTTCGTCTCCCAGCACTGCACTGTTCTCTAGCCATAACTGCAGCTCTGTCCGAATCTCTCTAAGGTGTCTATATATAGGCATTGCCTCTGACGCAAGTGCAGTGTTACTACTGCTTCCAGCATTACCCTGTTGCTTGCTTTCAAGTTTCGATAGCTCTGCTTTCAAGTCCTGAACGGATGTCTGGTACTTCTGTATCTGATGAACAGATGTACTAAATCTTAACCAGAACTCGATATTCTCCTCCAGCACCGCGTCAATATCTCCACGCACCTTTTCTTCCACAGTTGGAATTTTCTTTCGTAGACTGTTATCAATGTCTACAAATTTAACATTGACCTCGTCTTCCTTTGCTTGTTCAGATGCTCTTTTCAAGAGTTCTCCTTGCTGATGTGGTGCCATGGAAATTGAAGAGTTAGAGCTATGAGAAATGCTCATACCTTCAGATAGGTTTCTTTCAACTGGTTGTTGAGAATCCTTGCGGGGGATTTCTGGTTTCTGTCGTAATAAATGAAAGTCCATGTCTTCACTAGAAACAGCATTCTTGAGCTCTCTCAACTGCAATGCCAACTCAAAGAAGCCATCACGGTTCTTCTTCTCAACTTCATTCAACTTTCTCTTCACTTCTCTATAGTCCCTTAGTACTGATGTGTATTCATCCAATAGAACCTTCTCTCTATCCTCCATGCCATCCGCAGGCAACAACTGCCTCCAGTTTCCCCTCTCCTCATCTTCTGCCTCTGTGCGAAAACAAGTGCTTTCTGTTTCTGATGAACCACCATAAGAGTCTCTTCTCTCCGATTTCTCTTCTTGCATAGACTCTTGATCTCTACTATGTTTGACTACAATGGCCTCTTTAATTTCCTCTGCACTCTTTATCTCTCTTTCGTTTGGAATTGAATCCAAATCCTCAATAGGATCCTCCTCTTGGACATCTTCCGAGTGAAGCCCATCACCTTCGACATCTTCATCCATTTTTACTTCCTGTAACTTCCCAGATAAGTCTTCAGCTGTGCTATTAGCTTCAGTCAAGTGCTTTTGAAGATTCTTGTTCTGATCTTCCACTCTTTGGAATAGGTTTCTAACTTTACTCAGCTCATCTTCAAGGGCCGTTACCCTTTTCTTCATGTCTAAGGAGTCTGATACAAGACATGCCTTGTCTTCCTCTATACCACGGATATGATCATGTAACTCATCTGTCTCTGATCTTAATGTCTTTACCAATGCCGTATGAGACAAAGCTGTTGTTTCCAGAGAGACCACTTTCTCTACAAGCTCATCTATCTTCTCTGTAAAGTCCACATTACTCAAGTTCATATTCAAATTAACCTCTTTCGATTCTTTCTCAGATTCACTACTCGATTCTTGACCGTCAAAAGCTTTCTTGGCTTGTTCTTCTACCTTAATCTCAAACTTGTTCCTCAGTGCTTCAAACCTCTCTGTTGCAGTACAAATCCTTTCCTTCTCAATTTCTGCATCTTCCAAAAATCGCTTCTGCGTTTCCTCAAGCTTAGCTATTGTCTCTTTACAGGAGCTTAGAGCAGTGCTTGCCACCAACGTCCTAGCTTCCCCATCTTCGATCTCTGCACCAACCCCAAACTCATCTTGTAAACTGCAAACTCTCTTCTGCATTTCTTCTACTTCATTCTCCAGATTCCAATACCTTTCATAAGACTGCTCATAAGAACTCCTCACAAACTCCTTCTCGGTCTGCAGCACCAAGATTCCCTTATGAATCTTATCGATCTCCTCCAATGCTTCATCTTTACTTAATCCGGAACTCGCCAATGCAGAAGAAGATGCCGAACTTTTCATAACACCAGGCCCCTTTCTCGACAACACCATCA
Organism: Camelina hispida; assembly: GCA_023657505.1. Taxonomy (NCBI): domain Eukaryota; kingdom Viridiplantae; phylum Streptophyta; class Magnoliopsida; order Brassicales; family Brassicaceae; genus Camelina; species Camelina hispida. The sequence goes on from CP094631.1 coordinate 3,947,104, forward strand.
GAGATTGGCTCTTGAACTCTTTCTTTGGAAGCTCAGGGACTTCTGGTATGTTAGTTCCACTGGGAATGAGGTGAAGATGCTTAGGTGGTTTCTCGGGATTATCATCATCATCCTCATCATCTTCATCCCCAAGAGGAAATGGAACATGTTCAGGGAAAGCAGTAGCGATCATGTGGTTTGCACTTTGAAGTTCTGTGGACAGATGATCATAACGTTCTGCTAAAGCACGGTATGATCGAAACGCTTCCTCTACGAAATTAACAATCTCAGGCCTTTTACGGTAGTACATCTCCGCCCGTTTAGCAAAAGTGTCTCCATCTTCATCGATGATCTTAAGTGTGTACTTAACCTTCTCCTCCATATCTAGGAAAGTTGAAAAATTCAGAAACAACTCAATGAGGCTTTATTACAATCTCGGTTTCTTTGCATCGAAATATGAACGTGAATAACATGAAGGAACGTACCTTGGAGATTGTGTTCGAGCCATTTGGATTGTTTTGTGCGTATGTGGCTGGCCCACCACCATGAATACGCATTGCTCGCTGCTCTCTGCAACATCAGACTCTCTCTTTTTTTTATTTTGTTCAAAACATCAGACTCTCTTTATGATCTGCATTCCTCCTCCTTTTTTTTTGTGCTATTGTTTTTTCCTCTCAGTTCTGTAATGTTAAATCATTTTTCAAAATGAGATTCTTATAACTATAAAAATTCGAACTTCGTCTCTGTGGGTTTTAACTAGAAAACCTAAATTTGGAAGATGGTATATTGTTCTACCGTAAATGACTATATAAGACCTGGTAGTTCCACTGGTTTGTAACAGACAAAAAAAAAGTGCTAACTGTTACATTGCAATATTGTTATAGAATACGTCAGTTCACCAATCATAAGAAACCATAACAAGATGAAACTGATTTCAATAAGAAATGGAGGATTCACAAGCTTCTAATTAAATCTCATTACTTACTTGCATGCTACTTCTTATCGTTTGGTTTTCAAAACACACCGGGCCATAAAATTCGACTATAAATATTACTCAGTTGAACAACAAAAAGAACTCTATATTCATAAACCCTAAGTTAACGCATCGAAGTTTTACATAAAAAACGATGAAAGACATTTTTCTTTCCTTTCTCTTTTTAAACCCTCCTAAAACGTTATAAACACTTCCTAAATGTTTGATATAAATATACTCGTTAGTCTAACCATCCATGAACCAACACAAGACCCGTTATACATATCACAATCTCTAAATCTTCTCCATCTCCTCAACTACACATGTGGAAGATGATAGCCTTGGCCGTTTTGCGGCTCGGTTCTCATCATCTTCCTCCATTGGCTCCTCCTGATCACAATCATCTCCAACGTCTTCACTCTTCTTGTCCCCAATTTCAAGATCATCTCCAACGTCTTCACTCTTCTTGTTCCCAGTTTCGAGATCATGCTCCAACGTCTTCTCCTCGTCTTTGTCAACTTGACTCGATAGATCAACAAGCTCAACGTGTGTAGAAACGAGCTCTTCATTCTGAGTGTTTTGATCAGTGTTAGAACCCATGGTTGAAGATAATAAAGAGACGGTCTCTCTTGGGGGACTCTCGCCCGTTTCTTCCTCATGAATATTTTCCATTGGGTTGTCTTCCATGGTTCCGATATCCTCTGGATCATTAGAAGTGCTTTTCGAAGTTTCAGATAAGAAATCAGTCTCATCTTCCTTCTGCACCAGGGGAATACCAAGGTTCCATGAAGAGAATGAATTAGATGTTCTCGGGGAGGCAGTTTCAGAGATGCGTTGAAAGTTTCCCTCCCCAGCGTTCAAACACATAAACTCTTCGCCAGTTTCCATGTCCACTTCCTGCCCAAAACAGAGCACATATAAGAAAAACAAAATTGACGTTTATAAGGAGATCTGATCATTAGCTTGCGGAAATTTAGTACCTCTCTTGCCAATGAGTCGTTACTAAGATGATAAAACGAAGATGGTTCCTCGAATGGTTGTTGTAGTTGTACAAGTAATGATCCTGTGTTGTTGGCTCCTGAATCGAATAAATCTCTTAGTACCATACCCGAATCATTAGCAACTTGCGTGTTCCTCATGGAAGATCTTTCAAGCAAAGTCATTTCGATTCCTTGATCGTCTTGCATCTGTGTCATATTCCCGTTACGTTCTATCAAGGGGCTGCACCTCTCAGAGAGAACCTCAATATCCGTATTGTTATTGACGGTAACTGGACTTTCTGGACTTTCGCAGGACTGGTTCTGTTCATTTCTAACTTCCCGTGACCGGTTTTCAAGGAGCTCAAAAATCAACTTCTGAATCAGAGTACGCTTCAAGGAAGCCTCGGCAGGAGGAAACCAGTTCAGATAAAGCTGAGAAAACCAGAGAAAAGCATAATCAGCAAATAAAATACAGACCAAGCAGCTCTTAGAGTATAGCACTTGAACTTCTTTCAAACTAACTCATGAAATCAGGAAGCAAGCAGAAGATTATATATTGATTAGTCTGAAAAGAGACAACTTCTACACTAAGCAAAAAAAAACAGTAAAACAACTTGAGAAAGCTAAATATTCTAGCAAGCATCTGCGAAATGATTGCGGGTGAAAATATTCAGTTTGGCAAAAGCTTATCAAATAGTAGCAATCAGAATAGTGACTTACAAAGTTGGAAGCATTATATATCTTGAAAGGGCTAAAATTAAGGGGAGCTTCAGCAAGAAATAGCTCCAGATAGTGCAGCAGAAAGAGGCCACAGTCAAATGAGTTTTCCTGCTGTGGCAACTGAAATACAAAGAGCATACTTGCCATCACATAAACTGTCATTAACAGCTGCAAAATATATATTATTTAGCAGGAAAATTGTTGAAGTTGAAATAGAGTTTTCTAACTTTCTACCTCTGAAAATTCGACATACAAAATTATAAAAGAATCATACAACCCAAGTAAATTCTTCAATAGACCCAAAAAGGGGTTTTCACAACAGCAAAGAACGTTTAAAAAGGGGTTTTTCAGACTCCTTACTATATGTCCTGGAAATAGCAAAAGTATTTTTAAGGTTAGAGGTCGCACCTCAAGTGAGACAAACCGCAAATTCATGAATCTAGAAGAAATCTCATCTGATGTCTCTTTATGCCTCTCCTTCCATTCCTCGCACAAGTAACTAAAAACAGCAAAATGCTGTTATCAGCAAATTGCATTACCCAGCTTAAAACTTCAACATTTTAGCTCGATACTTAATTTGAAAGGATCAGGGTATGGTGCTACAACACATTCTTCAACAAATAAGATTAAGAGAGCATGAGGAATGTAGAATATCATCTCGTTGGCAACTGAGAAATGTAAATAGATGACGTATATGCAATGCTACCAAAATCAGAAGAGACGGAGATTAGAAGACAAAACAAAACAGGGGTGCAAGGAAGCTAACATACCTTTGGACTAAATTTTTAAGGCCTGCATGGCTCCCTCTTATAGAATCCATATGTAATATGCATGGTACTTTTTTGGAGTCTTCCAAGTCTAGATCAGCAGAGTGTTACAACATAATAATTAGAAACCGGATGATCATGACTTAGTAAAAAAATAAAGTGAGATGTGACATTACCTGCACAATTAGCCACTTCACCGGGGTGACATATGACTATTAAACTCCAGTGAAGACTGTCATTAGAATTTAGCATCGTCAGATATTGAAGTCATAAAAATATAACATAAAGAGAACTGCCATAAAATTCTTCTCACTTGAAGTTCACCGGCACAAAAATATAGTCCTTGCTAAACATGTCCACCTTCCTTGTCCACTTACGGACACGTAGAAAAGCAGCCTTTCCATCAGCTATACTTGATGGATCTTTGTCAAGATCAGCAAGTTTCCGGAAGAAAAAGCTGTTAAAGAAATGGAATCGCTGTTTTTCCTCCACTTGAATCTGATTCTTTAGATAACTGTAAATAATAGAAGAACACACCAACAAAGTTGAATAAAGTTCGAATCACAAGAAGTTTTCAGTATGACTGCAAGCACGGCATTAGTAAAATTGTGAATTATATAATAAGTCCATAAACCAAGTAAGAGATAACTAAACAGCAAACCGAATATTAGTTCACTATAGAACATTCCAGAGTATTGCAACGTTTAAGCATTGCATAAAAAAATTAAAAAAAATGAGAACTTACTTAATATAGAAGTCAATGATCGTGTCATTCACAAATGTCTCTGGCTGCAAGAGCTCAACATCTCTTTTGCAGATGGAAACAGCATCTGGGTCTCCCTTTGGATAGACAACATCCTCAAATGGTTCATCAAAGCTGAAAAGACAACATAAAACTAGCCATTCATATAAAATACCATCTCCCAGTGCTTCACAATCTTTGGGTAAGAATTTGCACCACCATAGAAAGCTCATAATTTGAGAATGACGTTATCCAGTTGTTGGTCCAAGTTAAAATCATGTTTCCTCGACTTAGTGCGTTATCTTTTATGCTAAGAGCCCTTAATTGACTGCCACAAACTTGCATATTGCTAAAGAACTAATTTGGAAGATGAAATGACAGGAAATGCACATGTTCAGTTATCTACTTAAGAGAGCCATAATGTATAAATAGTGATGCACTTTGGAAAATGTATCCTATTACTAGAACAGAAGTTGACATCTGAATCCAGAAAGACATAAAAACAACTGTAATAGAGCAGTTTTACCTTGGAAAATAACGCTTACGTTGATTCAAGTTATCCCCTGATACTTCCACGTCAACCCTACAACAAAGAAACAGATATGAGAGGAATTGGAACAATAGCTCACAAAAGCGCCTACAATGTAAATGTAACAAAAACTAAATATGAACCCAATGTTAGATTTCTTAAGATTTGGTCCAGTTTTCCCTTAGGGAAGTCTAAAGTCATTCCTTTTATATGCAGTCAGTTTTTCACTTAAGGTGTTTTCAATTTTAAGCTTTAAAGGCTTTAAGTCGAATATCCTGATGAAGTTTAGGTTCTCATAGAGTTCTAACCAAATGACTCGTACTCATAAATGAGTGCAGTTCCCAATTTCCAACATTTCAGATATCTAACAAATCATCTTTCTCAATAGCAGAGTACGCAAATAGACTTTCTAATTAAACGTGGGTAGAGAATGTAATTTTTAATTAGAAAATATTAGAAGCTTACTCAAAGTCAGCACTCCACACAGCCGGGTATTTCACATGCAGCGAGTTTATCTTTTGTTGCTTCTCAGGCCAATTGTGTTCTTTTACCGCAATCTTTAACTCCTCAATGTCTGGAAACAACATGAAGTAATATACGAGAAGTTAGAAGGGAGAACCCTTGAGTTGAAAAGGGACGAGGCTTAAAAATGAAAGCATGAAATAGTAGTATTGTATTTGTATTCTTTTCTTAATAGTAAGACTAGATAACATGTACAAGCTCTTTGCAGACAAACCATATTCGATGTTGAAGTCTACAGACTACTTAAGAATAAGCAGAAAACGTAACTCAACCAAGACTATATGCAATGATTTGGATATAGTGAGATGTGAGAATTTTCCTACAGTTTGATACAGTAAATAAACCTTCAATGACCCACTCATTTTTTTTGTGCTACTAAGTTTTTTCAAAGTAAGATCCCCAACATATAATACCCTACAATGAAACAACCACAGTTTCAGGTACCTAAGATGATTAAACACCATATCCTATCGGTAGGATTATTATATCAAGATGGCTGGTAACATTATATGATAGCCTAAAAGGCAGAAATACAATAGCCAAGGGTACCTGTGGTGTGTTGCATATCTTCATGGCATTTTTCATCCTTCCGTAGAAATTGAATTCTGAGAATGATCAATCCAACCTACGACCAGCAAAAATTGTAAAACTGATAGAAAATGTGCCCATTAAGTATCCTTCAAAATGAAAAGTACAACATATATGAATAACTCACATTTTGGTACCAATTGTATTGAATACTAACTATGTCTTCAACTCCAAATTCACAAGAAAATGGCCCTTCTTCATTATTTGTGAGGTGACTCTTTATTTTTATGCCATTGCACGAAAAGATTACCAGAGACGCAGCACAGTGCATATCCTTAAGTATAACATACTCCGAAGTCATTATAACAGCTGTGCTTATGTCAATCTGAGATGTGGAAGGCATCAGTCTACAAATTATAACTCTTGCTTTAACACTGGTTAAGAAATTAACAAACTCATTACCTTTTCCACATCACTGAAGCCGTGTTCAGCCATCCAATCTTTCAGCACATAAAACATTGAAAACAATACCCGATCAGACATAGGCGAGACATCGAAGTATATCAGTGAGGAAATATAAGCTGAAGCATGTACCTTCATCACTTTCTGAATCAGAAGTTTCACTCAACGCAGATCGATCGCTGAAGCTTTCAATAGCAGACACCATATCATTTTCCTCCTGCTGCAAAAAAAGTGAAGCGATTAAAATTGCAAGGCTTTTAAGCATACATGAAACAAGCAACACAAGGTAGATTCACATACACTGGATTCAGAATCTGAAAGGGGTGAGTTCAATTGGCGTTGACTATAGTAACTTGCTAATCCATGATCAACATCTGTTTCTTCAATGTCGTCCTCGGTATCCAAACCAAACATCATCCCATGATTATCCTGATCAACATCTGTTTCTTTTGCAACGTCTTCAGTATCCAAACCAAACATCAAACCCTGATCGACGTACTCTGCATCTCCTTCTTTTAAATGGTCACTGGTTTCCAAACCAAATGTGAGACTCGTACTGGGATCCTCCTCAGCTTCTGTAATCAAAGTCGGAGCATCTTCACAATGATGATCGTCTACATCAGTAGCAGGCTCTGCAGAACTTACGCCTTCAGGTCCTTGTTTCTGAACAACTAGCAACAATTAAACATGTCCATTAGTATTTTCAACTATACACTATATTCCAGAAAGCTATACTAGATAGAAGAATTCTCAGGTTAGGGTTAACTTCTCTCCGTTCACAATATCTCAATCCCAAATTTTTTTTTTTTTTTTCCAGAGTTGAAACGGAAGCGAGAAATTTTGTATATATGAACATTTGAAGTTAAAAAAGGAAGAAGAAGAAGAAGAGAAAGAACTTACAGCTTCGGATGTACGGACTAGGGTTTGAGTATTTTAACAACAACTTTCCAGCTGCGGATTCAGCGACCTCGTCGTCTTCTTTGAAATCGAACACATCCATCTTTTTCTTCATCTCTACACAAATCTGAGGGGAAACAAAAAAACCTCGCCGGTAAACGGAGAATCAAAGCCGGAGATCGGCGATCAGAAATCGAGAGGGGTCGAGTGAAGAGAGAGAAGACGAAAATAACACACAAGTCAACAACAAATGCTAGCGCGTCTGAAATCCACGCGCGGAGACAACTTTACTCTATTTATATATTAGCACTAAAATTACTTTTTAATATTTTTCCACTCCCTACATATCTCAGCTTCTGAAATGACATATATACCCTTTTCGTTCGAATTTTAAATTAGCGAGAGACGTGGAAGCCATCGTCCTCGTCAACATTCCAAAGAGTTGTTTGATTGGAAATATCACAAAAACAAACATAGCAGAAGTAAAGATCGAAGAAGAAAGAAGTCATGGATGTTTCAGGAAGCTTGAGTTGCGTTGTTGTGGCGGTAGATGGAAGCGAGGTGAGTATGGAAGCTTTGAGGTGGGCTCTAGACAACCTCAAGCTCTCATCGTCTTCTCCCGATTCATCATTCGTCGTGCTCCATGTCCAGCCTTCGCCATCTGTCGCCGCTGGTGTTAGTCCAGGAACCATCCCTTTCGGCGGTCCCAGTTTAGTCTCGTTACTACTACTAATTTTTTTCCCCTAATTAATGTTTATGATTGATCGATCATATATATGGACTATGGTTATGGTGTTTGTTGAATTGACTCTGTGAGTTTTGTGCGATGAAAAGGTGGTCTTGAGGTTCCTGCTTTCACCGCTGCAATCGAACAACACCAGAAGCGGATCACTGATACTATCCTCGAACACGCTCTTCAAATTTGCGCTGAGAAATCGGTGAGTAGTGTTTTACTTTCCCCTGTTACTCTGTTACAGTTTATTAACCTCATAGTCTAGATCCAGTAGTGTTTGTTTTCATAAGGTCGTATGGAGCAATTACTTATGTGTGATCTATATATGTGTATTGATTTTGAGGATGGTGATTGATGAGCAAGTTGTGATGATTTCAGGTAAGTGTGAAAACGCAAGTGGTAGTTGGGGATCCCAAGTATAAGATCTGTGAAGCTGTAGAGGAATTGCATGCTGATCTTCTTGTCATAGGTTCCCGGGCTTATGGCCGCATTAAGAGGTATATAATATATCTCTTCTTCCGTACTCTAGTATCTTGCTATGTTGATACAATGTAACATTGATGAAAGCTTTACATCAATTTCAAGGTGTTTAAACTTTGGTTGATATGCTGAATTAGTTTTTCCCCTTGCTGGCTTCTGACTATTGGTTTTCATTCTCATTTTCATCCGTTTCTTTTAAGTCGTCGGTTACATATGGAAGCTTTTTGGCCTAATAGTTAGAACTTGATTGGTCTAAGTGAAGCTTAAACAAATCCTACTAAAATAGAACTGAGTAAATGTTAATCTTTGTACTTTTCTGCCATGGTTACAATACATATATGCAGTTAGCCTATATGTTCAAGGGGGCATTTCTCTCCTCATCTAACATAAAACTGCATCGAGGAAATTTTCCCTTTGAAAATGTTTATACCACTGCTACTGTGCGTTCTTTAGCTAGTGAAACCTTATTTTGCGAGCAAAAGCCAGTATTGAATCCAGTTTTTTTCTTGAAACAGAATGTTTTTGGGAAGTGTAAGCAACTACTGCACCAACCACGCGCATTGTCCTGTTGTGATAATTAAACCAAAGGATGATGCTTCAGCATAAAAGCAGGTACACAAGTTTAGCTTCTTGCGTATTAAGTAAGACACTTCATTCGATGTTCATACTGGTCAAGTTTGTTAGTCGTCATCAATCATAACCCACATGATCTACTATTCATTTTCCAAACCAAACCCAAAAATCTTGAGGGGCATGTCAATGTCAAAGTTCGTCTATAGCCTACTTGTCTCTTTTGGTACAAGTAACCTTTGTAACCGAGTATCGAATCATCTTCATTTTTCAGGAGATATATATATGTACACGTGCAAAGGGATATCAGAACCATCTTTTTAATTTTGTGAATTTTTGTGAAGCTATAGAATGGAAGCAAAGTAAGAATTCACCAGCTTACTTCCCAAAGCATTGGTGTGAATGTAAGCTAATAAGAGCGACAGAAACATTGCTTGGCTCAGTATATGTGTTGTTGTATTCATATTCATCGTTTTTTTTTTTTTTTTTTTTATGGTTGAGGATTGAATAATGTTGTTGCATCAAATCAGTATGAAAGGGCATGTACAGAGCAAACTGGTTGTCAATGTAGGCTATAGCTCGTATGATTTTCTTGGAACTTTGGCCGGATATGATTGATCTGCCTTGTGGGATGTTCGAAATGTTTTGGGCTTTGGATAAGTTCTGTTTGACGATTAGATATAGCATATTAGCATATATTACAACAATTTTTGGTCATATATAATATCGTAAAATGATCACTCATTATGCAAGGGTCATTTAGCAAATTGCCACTAGAAGATATAACTGGATGTAGATCATGTAAATGCTAGTAGTATTATATTGGATGGATGGACAAAAGGTAAAAAGAAAGATTATGACTTTTGTTTTTAAGCCGGTTTAATATGACAATTTTCAAGATAATAAATATGTAAGAGGTCTCGTGAAAGAACAATGAGAGTAAATGACGAAATAGAGAAAACGTCGGTTTGTCACTCTCAACACGATAACGAAGGCTCACGAGTCATGAGTCACGGACTCTAAAAATCAAAAGATTGTTCACTTTCGTTAGAGCACCATGATTTTTACTTTCCCTGTGTGCTAAGATAAGTGTTGGTAAAAAGACTAAAAGCTAACATAAAGACCCTACAAAAAATTACAAATTATAATTTGAGAATCATTAGAAACAAGACATACGATAATTAAATAGGTGTAAAATATTAAATATAGTTCACTTGCCCCAACCGAAAGGGAAACGAACAAAAAAAGCAAATAGCAGTCTGTTATATAGTTTGTCCTGATTTTGGCATCATAATTATTGGTTCGTTTGGTTTTGTTTTTATCATCACTATCCAAATCACACTTCACTTCACATGCGATATGCTTTTGGTCCCTTGATTGATTCACTGGCTACTTTCCAACACACTCTATGTCTCCTCGTGACTTCTTTCTTCTTTTTTCAACCCTCAAAACTTACATCAACGTATGAACTGTATTCAAGATACAGTTAGTTAGTATCAAACGAATAAGGTAGTATCAACTCGAACTGTTGTATTTTGTTAAGTTTCATGAATTGGCCATAAAAGGTAAGAGATGTATCGATGCTTGGATCCCACCGCGCTGACACGCCATTAGATAGCCTAATCAGACATTTTGACCAAATTTACCAACGAACGCACATTTTACCATTTTATCTCGCACACATGATGATGATCAAGTTGTGCTAGTGCCAGATAGAACGGACCGGATCCCACCAATCATATATCAAATAAGGGTCAATTTCGTACTTAAAAAAAATATCTCTTTGGCCATATATATATAAAGACGTACGAAAACATTGCACTCACTCACTCAGCGAATGTTATCTAAATATATCAACACAATCACGTTATCTTTAAACCATGGCTTCCTCAGCTCTCCACTGCTTCTTCTTCTTTACTCTTCTTGTGCCGTTCGCATTCACCACCGCCACACGTGACCCATGTGCGACCACAGCTCCTGACGGCTCGGACGATCTCTCCATCATCCCCATTAACGCCAAATGCTCACCTTTCGCACCCACTCACGCCTCCGCTTCCGTGATAGACACCGTCCTTCACATGGCCTCCTCCGACTCCCACCGCCTCACCTACCTCTCAAGCCTCGTCGCCGGTAAACCAAAACCAATCTCCGTCCCCATCGCCTCCGGTAACCAGCTCCACACAGGAAACTACGTCGTCCGAGCCAAACTCGGCACTCCCCCACAGCTCATGTTCATGGTCCTAGACACAAGCAACGACGCCGTTTGGGTCCCTTGCTCCGGTTGCTCCGGCTGTTCCGCCGACTCAACTTCTTTTAACCCGAACTCCTCCTCCACTTACTCAACAGTCTCTTGCTCCACCGCACAATGCACACAAGCACATGGCCTCACGTGCCCTTCCTCCTCACCACAACCTTCCATCTGCTCATTCAACCAATCCTACGGCGGAGGTTCATCCTTCTCCGCAAACCTCGTCCAAGACACACTGACGTTATCCTCCGACGTCATCCCAAGTTTCTCCTTCGGCTGCATCAACTCCGCCTCAGGCAATTCTCTACCACCACAAGGACTAATGGGCCTGGGACGCGGGCCCATGTCGCTGGTCTCGCAAACATCGTCGCTTTACTCGGGAGTGTTCTCATACTGCCTCCCTAGCTTCAGGTCCTTTTACTTCTCCGGGTCGTTGAAACTGGGTCTCTTGGGTCAACCCAAATCCATCAGATACACCCCACTCCTCCGTAACCCTCGCCGTCCGTCACTTTACTATGTCAATCTCACCGGAGTGAGTGTCGGTTCGGTCCAGGTCCCCGTTGACCAAAAGTTCTTGACGTTCGACTCAAATTCCGGCGCCGGAACGATCATAGATTCCGGTACAGTCATCACCCGTTTTGCTCAACCCGTTTACGAAGCCATTAGAGACGAGTTTAGGAAGCAGGTAATTTCGTTAATATCACAAAGCTACGTTAATATCACAATTCTTCTACGTATAAATTATAATTAGTAATATATAATGATGCAACTCTAGGTGAATGGGTCATTCTCGACGTTGGGAGCGTTTGATACGTGTTTCACGGCGGATAACGAGAATGTGGCGCCAAAGATAACGCTGCACATGACGTCACTCGACCTGAAGCTGCCGGTGGAGAATACGCTTATCCACAGCAGCGCTGGAACGCTGGCGTGTCTATCCATGGCCGGAATACCGCAGAACGCAAACGCTGTTCTAAACGTGATCGCTAATCTCCAACAGCAGAATCTGAGGATCTTGTTTGACGTCCCCAATTCCCGCCTAGGCATTGCTCCTGAGCCCTGCAACTAAAGAGATGGAGAACATATAAAACGATCTCTTTCTCCATATTGCTTTCTTTGTTGGTTTGATTTGGACAAATTCCTTAAAAGTTGGGAGTTACTGATCAAGTCATTTTAATTGAATGGTGGAGAGTTTTAGCTTGCGTCATGCGATTTCTTTATCTAATTCAGTTTCTCGGTATATCATGACATTGATCGACGAGATACATAATAAAATGAGAAGAAACTATAGTGCGAAAAAGAGCATAAGCAAATACTGTGTTCATCCTCTCTTCTCTCTGCGGATACAGACTAAAAGACTACAATCCTCTTTGCCACTCTTTTTAAGGGTTCAAAAACAGATGCTCTCGAGCAGTAACTAGTTTACAGGTTCCACCTATTGCGCATGAGTTCCTAACAAACTGACAGAAACCTTACAGGACCGCTTGTCAGAAACAATTACTGAACACTCGAGCAGTAGCTACCTCGACTGGAAGAGCATTTCCACACTTTCTTCTATTCCTGAAGGACAACAAAATTGCAGGAGCTTTTTAGTTCATAATAAACCAACTACCAAAAATGTTTATGCAATTGGTTTTATGAATTCAAACTAGCAACATCAACCAGTCAAGCAAACAACTCACACGTAGTCATTCTAACTTAAAAACCAGGAACTTTAACCATTAGAATCATGGAACAAGGAGCAACATTTTATTACAAGAACCCTACCTCCATGGCAGAATCTTCATTAACATCAAGCATGGTTTGTTCAGCAGATGCAGGCTTGTTATCAGGAATTATCAGGCCTGCAGGAACCTGGCCAAACTTCAAAGCCTATATATGTCCACCAACCAAAACAAAACTGTCAAAATCATCCAAAACCAACATCATCAGGCACAAATTTAATCAAAAGCCAGGGACCTGTTCGAGTCTGGCAATTTCTTCTATCGTCTGGGAGTTGATAATTGCAGCCTGGAACATCATGAAAACAAAACACCAAAGTTACTATCAAACACACAACCTTACTTAAGTTAAAGACAAACAAATCAGCAAATATGCTTGGTCCTATCCAGTTTCCATCCTCTTCCAACACCCAGTTCCTGGAGTTTTTGTGGTTTTTATCTTGGAAATATAAAATTACAAACTTCCTAAGCTACTCAACTGGAAAACCAACATGACATGATTTAGAGATGATCGCACCTTGATTGCTAAAATTTGCTCCTGTGTTGGGGCCACCACTTTCGGAGTCTCTGGGTTTTCTGCAGTTTCTGGCACTTTTTTAACCTCCTCGTGAGAAACCTTCTTAGCCTCCTCTTCTGCTTCTTTGGATGAAAACAAAGCTGCAGCTTCAGCTCTCTCCTGTTAAGAACCAATGTTTGTCAGGTAAAATGGTCTTTCTTTTCACATTTTCTATCACCATATATAATTTGTTAAATATACAGAATAAGGTTCTCTTACCTTGGTTTTGATTTTTATGAAATCCAGTACTCGAAGAGATTTTAGCTTGTGAATCACATAAAGGCGATAATTTGGCTTTTTGGTGATATTATTATCTAACAAACTAAGGTACTGCAGCTTCGGAATGGAGGCAAGGGGGTCAATTTCAACCAAATTCACAAGCCTGTTGTTTGTAAGAACCAAAGAGTGAAGCTTCGGCAGGAACTCTGCAGAAGTACAACCATACGATAAATACTACACACTTAATCAACAACGCAAACAATGGCGTTCGAATTTACATATTTTTTAAGTTACAAGACGCATGTAGAGCTTACCTCCAAGATTAGGATTAATCCGGGTGATCCGATTGTTATTGATGAGCAAAGTTCCTAACCGGTTGAGGAGTGGAAAGTTTTCTAGCTTAACTATCTCATTGTCAGACAGATCAATGGTATCGAATTGGTCCTGCAAGCAAAGCAACAAAAGTTAATTAGTATACCTATCAAAAGCAATTCAACTAAAGTAATGAAATACGAAGGAGGATCACTACAGCATATTAGAGAGCCTCAAACATGCAACTTAACACAGCCTAACACAAAATCAATCTTATATGGCCTAACACAGTCAGAACAAAAGTAGTATCACACGAAGCCACAGATGCAAACAAAGACAAAGGAGCAAATTGCTCCAATTCAGCAATGTTTCTTTCAATAAACTTTTTCAAAATACTTGAAAGCAGAAACCCAACAAGCAGACTTAAAAATTCAATACAGCCGCATCTACAAAAATCTTCAGATGACAGACAAAGAAGAAACGAAACTAGATAGAACACGTCTGGCAAAAACAGAGCAAGGACGTACCTCAGTAGCACCCAAGTTCTCGATTACAGGTATTTTGTTACCTGGCAGCAAAAAACAACAAACGATTACTCAGAGCAGGTGTGTATTTTAGGGTTACGAAAACCATAGAAAGGGTAAATTGGAAAGAGAAGAAAGTTTATACCTCGTAGATCCAATTCTCGCTCCTTGACGGCATTGAAGAAGTGAGGACTTTTCCAGATCAAATCAGCCGTGAGCTTCACCATTACTCTCTACTAGGGTTTTAGTGCTTCGTGCTCTCTCTCTCTCTGCTGCTTCTTTCGCGTTCAGAGGAAAGAGACAACAGTGGCTCAAGATGACATTGAAACGATGCTATTAATCTATCACTTTAAAACGGCCCATTAAGTGCGGATTTGGTCCAGTCGGTTAGGCCCATAACTAATTCTGATATTTTTATGATTTGGTAGAAAAAAAAACAAAAAATTTAAAAGAAAAGGGATATTTTAGTATAGTAGTGTTCGATTGAATCTTCTTTTCTTCTTCGTTGGTTCCAACCCTAATCTAGGGTTACTCTCTCTCGCTTCCTTCTGAGCTTCGTTCTGCCGAGTTCCACGAGCATTTAGCTTTACAAACCTTGAATTTGGAGTGCGTTTGGGTCAAAAAAAACAGTTGAGCGAAGATGAGGATTATGATTAAGGGAGGTGTGTGGAAGAACACCGAAGATGAGATTCTCAAGGCCGCCGTTATGAAGTATGGTAAGAACCAATGGGCTCGGATCTCGTCTCTTCTCGTTCGTAAATCTGCCAAACAGTGTAAAGCTCGCTGGTACGAGTGGCTCGATCCTTCTATCAAAAAGGTATGTGTGTGTCCGCCTTTTCCTTCTCTTCAGTGGTAGTGTTCGATAAAAAACAAATTTGTTTTGGATCTGGAAAATAATGAAAGATATAGTTTGAATTTAGGCCTGTAGGTGGTTTGTTAGCCTGATACTTGGATTTTTAGTGGTATATATGGTTTGCGTTGTTTCTGAAGTTCGTACTAATTGTAGGACCTTTGGAGTATTGTTAGGGTTGCTTATGGTTTTGAATTAGAAGCTGATTTGTTTTTGTGATGTTATTATATAGACTGAATGGACTAGAGAAGAAGATGAGAAGCTTCTACATCTTGCAAAGCTTCTGCCTACTCAGTGGAGAACTATTGCTCCTATTGTTGGCCGTACGCCATCTCAATGCCTTGAGAGGTATGAAAAGCTTCTTGATGCAGCATGTACTAAGGACGAGAATTATGATGCAGCGGATGATCCACGGAAATTACGTCCTGGTGAGATTGATCCGAACCCAGAAGCAAAGCCAGCTCGTCCTGATCCCGTAGATATGGACGAAGATGAGAAGGAAATGCTTTCTGAAGCAAGAGCTAGGTTGGCTAACACTAGGGGAAAGAAGGCTAAAAGAAAAGCTAGAGAAAAACAACTTGAGGAAGCTAGAAGGCTTGCTTCTCTTCAAAAGAGAAGAGAGCTAAAAGCAGCTGGGATTGATGGTAGACATAGGAAAAGGAAGAGAAAGGGAATCGACTATAATGCAGAAATTCCTTTTGAAAAAAGGGCACCTGCAGGATTCTATGATACTGCAGATGAAGATCGTCCCGCTGACCAAGTTAAATTTCCAACAACCATTGAAGAGCTGGAAGGCAAAAGAAGAGCTGATGTGGAAGCACAGTTACGCAAACAGGATGTTGCTAGGAACAAAATTGCTCAGAGACAGGATGCTCCAGCAGCTATATTGCAAGCGAACAAGCTGAATGATCCTGAAGCTGTTAGAAAGAGATCAAAGCTGATGTTACCACCACCTCAGATTTCAGACCACGAGTTACAAGAAATTGCTAAGATGGGCTACGCCAGTGACCTTCTTGCAGAGAATGAGGAGCTAACAGAAGGAAGCTCTGCTACTCGTGCACTTTTGGCGAATTACTCACAAACACCAAGGCAAGGAATGACACCTATGAGGACGCCACAAAGAACTCCTTCTAGTAAAGGTGATGCTATTATGATGGAAGCTGAAAACCTGGCTAGATTAAGAGACTCTCAGACACCTTTGCTAGGAGGAGAAAATCCTGAGTTGCACCCTTCTGACTTTACTGGGGTCACTCCAAGGAAGAAGGAGATTCAAACTCCTAATCCAATGTTGACCCCTTCGATGACTCCTGGTGGTGCTGGTCTTACTCCAAGAATTGGCTTGACTCCATCAAGGGATGGATCTTCTTTTTCTATGACACCCAAAGGGACTCCGTTCAGGGATGAACTTCACATTAATGAGGACATGGACATGCACGAAAATGCTAAACTTGAGAGGCAGAGACGAGAGGAAGCTAAAAGGAGTTTACGCTCTGGTTTGACTGGGCTTCCTCAGCCAAAGAACGAGTACCAAATAGTTCCACAACTTCCTCCAGAGGAAAGTGAAGAGCCAGAAGAGAAAATTGAGGAAGACATGTCAGACAGGATAGCGAGGGAAAAGGCTGAGGAAGAAGCAAGACAACAGGCATTGCTTAAGAAGAGATCCAAGGTCTTGCAGAGAGATCTTCCTAGACCTCCAGCTGCTTCATTGGAAATAATTAGGAACTCGTTACTTTCAGCTGACGGAGACAAAAGTTCTGTTGTTCCTCCTACTCCTATTGAGGTTGCAGATAAAATGGTACGAGAAGAGCTTCTAAAGTTGCTGGAGCATGATAATGCAAAGTATCCGCTTGATGAGAAAGCTGAGAAGAAGAAAGGAGCCAAGAACCGTACCAACAGTTCTGCTTCTCAAATTCTTGCAATTGAAGATTTCGAGGAATATGAACTCCAAGAGGTATGTATATGAATCTTCCCATTGTCAGTTGTACATTTGTTCTTTTGGTTGATTTATTTGTTGGCCCAACTCTGGATTCTTTAGTTTGCACTTGGTTTAGGATTAGATTGCTTGATGCCTTGTTTTGACATGAATGTGAATCCGCTTTTAATTTGAATCAGCATCTGTAACTTGGTATACACTAAGGGGAATTCTAATGAAGGTTGTTGCCACTGATTTTTGGTAGGCTGACAGCATGATTAAGGAAGAGGGGGAGTTTCTGCGTGTGTCAATGGAACATGCGGACAAGACACTCGATGATTTCATAGAAGCTCGCAACAGATCCGTGAACGATCTCATCTACTTGCCCACCCAAAACGCTTACGGGCTCTCAAGTGTTGCTGCAAACGCGGAAAAAGTTGCATCTTTGCAGCTGGAGATGGAGAATGCGAGAAAAAAGTTCGAGGAAGATGAGAAGAAGGCAGAACACATGAAGGCCAAGTATAAAACCTATACAAAGGGTCATGAGGTAATATATAGTTCACATTGGTTTAATGTTAGTTCTGAAATTATATTTCAAACTTTTGTTTGGTGTCATGTTTAATGGATTTGTTCATTTGACAGAGGAGGGCAGAGACCGTGTGGACCCAAATAGAGGCGACTTTAAAGCAGATTGAGATTGGTGGAACAGAAGTCGAGTGTTTCAAAGCATTGAAGAGGCAAGAAGAGATGGCTGCATCTTTCAGGAAAAAGAATTTGCAAGACGAAGTGGTAAAGCAAAAGGAGTTAGAGAGAAAACTGCAAGCGCGCTATGGGAATCTGTCTGCAATGGTTGAAAAAGCAGAGGAGATAATGGTTGGGTTCCGAGCACAAGCATTGAAGAAACAAGAGGATGTCGAAGATTCTCACAAACTGAAAGAAGCTAAGCTAGCCGGTGGAGAAGAAGAGGACGTAGCTATAGCCATGGAAGCTTCTGCATAAAACTTGAGTTTTGTATTGGTTACAAGTTTTAAAGGAGACTCAGCTTGACTTTGTATTGTGGTAAGTTTTATATGAGTATGACTTTGTAAAGGTTGTGATATTCTCTCCGTTATGCTTTGCAAGAGTCAAGAAATTTGAATGCGGTTCCCATCTAAAGGTGTTTAACCAACATTTGCACAATTTACTCATGTCGTATGGAAGAGAAGAAACAAAGCTTGCTTATACATTTTTGCGTATGGAAGAGTACTTTTTGGTTGTATGGTAGTGAAGAGAAAAACTTGCATATCATGTAAATTGAAATTTAACGTTTTTGGCTAAAAGCCAAATTCAAAAAAAAAAATACAACAAGTGTGTAAAAAACTCTTATTATTAGAAAACAACGTAAACAACGTAAGATAACTAGGGAGTTTCAGCCCTTTCCAAAACTGATTGGGAACTCAATTCTTCTACTCCACTACTTCAATTAGGGTGGGCTCATAGTCATCAGGAGCCACAAATCCATGGAGGTTCATCACTGTTGCAGCTACATTTGCAAGCCCCGGTGTTTCCAGATCTTTACGGAATCTAACTCCTTTAGACAAACCAGGACCTCCAATGGCAATTGGCACCTGCAATCAATAATTACAATTTCACATCAGATCTAATCCAATGTTTTTACGTTATGGTAAAAGCACAGACTTCCATTCGACTTACTGGTTTGAGTGTGTGAGAGGTTAGAATCTGAAGGTTCCCTTCCTTGTCCAAAGCAGGCTTCCCAGATTTATCCCTCTTCACCATGTCCTCTGCGTTTCCGTGATCAGCAGTCACAACATAAATGCCTTTCACTTGTTCGATTGCATCAAAAATCATCTGCAACAACCAAACCACTTGTGAGCTAAGTCACACTCACTCATATTATTAAAACTAAGTCGATAAATTTTTTATAACAATACCTTCACAGCAAGATCAGCAGCCTCGCATGCAACAACTGTGGCTTCAATATCACCTGTATGACCCACCATATCGGAGTTTGGAATGTTAACTCGCACCTGAAATTCAATTCAAATATCAAAACGTAAGTAAGACTATCTCTGCTTATATACAGGGATGTTTGAATATATGATCATAAGACCATTCATCCACCTCACCTGATCAAACTTGCCACTAAGGATTGCATCCCTCGCCTTCTCACCGATTTCCAGAGCTTTCATCTTTGGTTGGGCATTGAATGATATTCCACTGTCACTTGGGATTTCGACGTACTCCTCCAACTTTTCATTGAAATATCCAGATCGGTTTCCATTCCAGAAGAAGGTGACATGCCCAAACTTGACGGTCTCACTGTTTCAGCCACATACATTGATAATAAATATGTCAGAGATTCTATTCAAGAACGTAGTACACTCATTGGCAAAAATGCTATATAAGAAAGATGTCAAATACTCAAAATGTGATATAAAGAAGGTAAAAGAACCTGCAAGCAAAAGTGCTGACGCCATTGTGAGTCAAATATTCACCAGACGTCCTATCAATCTCCGGGGGAGAAACAAGGTAACGGTTTGGTAGCTTAAGCTCTCCATCATACTGAAGCATACCAGCATAACGTATCTTTGGGAACCTAACACGATCAAACTTGTCAAAATCTTCGTATTCAAGAGCCTTAGCATGCATAACCATACGATCAGCCCTGAAGTTGAAAGTGACAACAGCATCGCCGTCCACAATGGGACCAACAGCTTTCCCTGAGTCATCAACAATCACAAAGGGAGGCAAATACTGATCATTGGCACCAGGCTCTTTCCTCAATGTCTTCACAGCTTCAACAGCGTTTTTGAACTTATGAGGAGCTTCACCAAGAACCTGAGCATCCCAACCTCTTTTAACAACTTCCCAATCATTCTCATACCTATCCAAAGTCACATACATACGTCCTCCACCAGATGCAATCTGAGCATCAACACCATTCTCACGTAACTTAACGAGATCTGCTTCAAGAGTTTCAACAAATCCAACACTAGAACCATCCAACACATCACGACCATCGGTAAGGATATGAACACGGATTCTCTTAGCACCACGTTCCGCAGATCCCTTAATCAACAACTATCCAAAACAAACAAGTATTATAAGAAATCGAACAACAAAAAGAACACCCAAACATAAATTAAGGGGAAAACAGATCAAATTGAAACCTGTAGCTGATCGATACGAGAGTGAACTCCACCGTCACTGAGAAGTCCAACGAGATGCAAAGTATGTGTATCGAAAGATTCAGAAACGTATTTGAAACCTTCACCTTCAAAGATTTTGCCGGAAGCAAGAGCTAAGTCACAAAGCTTAGCACCTTGAGCGAAGATACGACCAGCACCAAGAGCATTATGACCAACCTCACTGTTTCCCATATCATCTTCACTGGGAAGTCCAACAGCAGTACCGTGAGCTTTGATCAACGTCCAAGTATCAGGAGCTCCCTATCGAGAGACAAAAGTAAGTTGGATGAATCGAAAATCGTATAAAGAATCAAAAGGATAAGAAGGTAAAAAAAACATACTTGTTTAAGAGCATCCATGGCTGGAGTAGGAGCGTTGTGAATACAGTTGTACTCATCAGGAGCAGATTCACCCCAACCATCTAAGACGATTAAGGCTATGGTTTTGCCCTTGGGGAGTTTGGGATGGTCATCGAGCTTCCAGGCGGAGGAGGTAGCCATAGCTTTGAGATGCAATCGAAGAATCTCAAAAACAGATCTGAGAAGAAGGTGAAAGGTGAATGAAGGGTTGGTGTGAAGGAAGAGGCGGGTTTTTATAAAAGAGGCGTTTTTGGAAGTGGGCCTAACAACTCTATCAATTGGGCCACTTGTCTCTCACGTATATATAAAAAAATCTTATTGGCTCCTCGAATATTCTTTTTTTCCTCTTTCTTATTTGTGAATATTACAAATTTGATACAGATGTGATGCTGATTCATGCCATTTTGTCTTTTATATGTTCTAGAGACAAAAGAAAAAATACATTTTTTATAGGATTTATCATATAGATAATATTGTCTTGTTAGATTATACTTCCATTATTTTCACTTTTTATATAATCATAATATAGAAAAAATTGCTTTACAAGTTTACTTCCATTATACATTCTTCCAGTTTGTTAGATCATATTAAATGTACTATGACCTTATTTAAATCTGTACTTGGTTTACAAGGCATTCGAAAAGAGTTTTTTTTCCTTTTCACTTCACAGCATGATTTTGGCCATAACAGTTTCAAAATAAAGAACCTTTTGTATTGGTTAATTCATCTAATCAAATTCTGAAACACTTTAGTGATTAAAGAAAAAGAAGGAAAGAACTAAAAGGTTTGCTCACACCAAATGGTCAAGAAATGTGAGTGCTTCACACCACATAACCTACTTGGAGCAAAATTAAGCTCTCTTTAAAAGAGGCTTTGTTTCTTGAAATTGTCAAAGAATAGAACAATGCAGGGTTTAAATGAAAACGTTTTCATCAAACAAGTAGAAGATGGAAGAGAAAACAGAAAACGACGGTAACAAAGCTAATAATAATAGTAGAGGAGGAAGATGAAGAAGAAAGTGAAGCAGATTTGGGCAGCCTTGGATAGTCATCTGGAGAAGGCATAACACATTCATCCCCATTGAACAAGATTCTCCTTGGGAATGCCCATCCTTCTTTGAAAGTGAAATTTCCCATATCCTTTTTAAGCAATAACTCTGTTTGCACATTCCCAATCTTTCCTGCTTGAAGCAAAACATCATTGTAAAACTGCACTCCCCAAAACATCCCTGTGTCATCTGAAACCACACACCACCAAGAACCAAGTCAAAATATTAAACCAAGAATGTAAGAAAAACAATTTTATAATTGACTTACTGATGCTGTTTTGATATGGTGTCAAGGACTTGTAGTTGAAGCTGAAGACTTGTTGGACGCTTTTCAAGTTTGGATGAAGCACCACTAAGTTCCAATTAGTGTAATTCTTCATTGTGTTGAGATTCGTTGCTGTGATCTTTACCCTCCAGTACTCTCTATAGTTCACTTTCACATGCCAGTGGATGCGGATGGGACACATATGATCCGAACATGTCACCACAGGTGATACTTCCTCATATGGATCATGTTTCTGTTCCAGATATGGCGGCATCTCTCCTTTCCTTGAACATTCAGCAAGAAGACATCAAACCAAACAATAACTAAAGTAAACGTGAAAGAGTTTCGAAAGAGTGAAGCTACTTGACACAAGGGGAACTAGAGCAGCCGCAGCTACAGGTAGGACAAGGAACGATGTTTTGGTAGTAGAATGCTGAGAGTGAAACGCAGCACTTTGGTGATTGTGATGATCGAAACTGCGAGTACACGCACACTGCCTCCCATGTTGCTGCTCACAATATATACCAAATATCTTTGTTAAGTAACTCGGCTTCTTGACTTCTTGTTGTAATAAAATAGCATCTTATAACATTTTGGTTACCTAGAGCTTGGGTTTTGCGACGGCCCTTGTCTGTGCTAAACTTGGTCGGGGCCACGGATGTAGCATTGTCGCAACTATAACCCGGGACCCCTATATCAAAGTTATAAGGGATACTGAACTCTTCAGGGCCATCAGGAGAGCTCCCAATGTCCATTGTGAAAGTAGAGACGTGATTGGCGTGGTCCTGAGACATGGAAGTCAAGACGCCTCCGCGGCAACAGTTAGAGACCTGAAGGTTGTAAGAAGCTCCGGGAAGAAGATCGACGATGGTTGGTCGGGGGAGACAGCAGTGAGGGAGGTTGTTGCTGGAGGCAAAGGCAGAGCAATTGCCTTGCTCGGTCGTCTCAGCTCCTCTCATGTCCCATATCACTTCTTTGTTGAGCCAATGCCAACTCAGCTTCCACCCTGGTTTCTCCACGTGCCGGTACTCTTGCATGTTCTCTACTATTACTTGTACCTACAAACATTTTGGATATTCCACCACGCATTTGTATATATAGGTTGAAATATATTCTGATCATTTTACATATATTGGTTCTTAATAGTCAAGAATATTAGTGAAAATTTGTCAAAATCAACGCTACTATATATAGGAACATTTCATTAAGTTATTTATCAAATATTAACCTCTTAAAAACTAATATACATAAACATAATTTCCAAATAAAAACAAGAAAAGAAGGAATCAGAGATTTTTACAAGTTTTAAACAGAAAATGAATTTGACAAAATCAACCTAGCAAGAGACAAAACAAACTATTGAGTAACTAACTAACTTCGTCGTCTTAAGCTGAAGATTCGGACTCTATTTTAGTTATGTATTTTCTACATATTTGTTATACTACTATCTTTTAGCATTTCATCATAAACCCATATTCGTTCAAGAACAAAAAAATATATAAAATCCCAGATTATCTGAGGTTCATGCGGGTCCCATAATCAGACACGTAATCTTTTTTTTGCAGGAGAATTGCTTATATTTTTTAATGAAAAATCGAAAGAAATTAGTACAAAATATGCAGAGGGAACCCCAAAAAAAACGAAAAAAAGAAAGAGAGAAAGAAGAGTAAATTACCGAGTGTCTGCCAGGTGAAGATAAAAGGAGATCCCATTTAATAATGATTTTACCGAACGGATCCAAAGGATCGTATCCATCTGCAACCATTTTGTTCATCGATAACTTATTAAATCATAAACCCTACAAATTTACGTTTTATATATGAACAAATTGTTTATTTTAAAAAAAAGGAATTAAAAAAAGACTTACGTATGGGTGATGCGATTGCGAAGAGAATGACAGTGACAACGAGCATTGCATCCATTTTTCTCTTGCAAACGAGAGAAGAAAATAAAACCAATGGTCGATCACGCCGAATTTTCAGATTCTGATCGATGAAAATATATGAGAATTTAGAACTTTTCTTTTTTCCTAAAACGTGAAAATATTACTATTTGGCTTTGGGAATGACAAAGAGATAGATAAGAGAGAAATAGAGATATATAAAAATCTCAAGAGTTTTTAAGTGTGACGCCTCGGGTTTCTCTGTGTGTTTTAAGAAATAGAGAAGAGAAGAGAGAGAGACAATTAAAGCAAAGAAGTCACACAGTGACTGTTGGTTTAGTGTTTGAACGAGAAGAGTTTTTGCATTTGTGAACAAAACCCACTCTTTACTCCTTTTCATTCTATTTTTGGTTTTTCACTTAACCTTTTATTTTAAAATTATTAACGCTTACTTTATATTAGCTGTAAATAATATATTACGTAAAATCTATTTACCTTATATTAGCTGTAAATAATGTAAATAATATACTACTACAATTTATTTTTGCAATTTTTCTGGTAGTCTAGTCGGTGGCATGGCATGGCAGCTATAATCGAATGATTCACGTACGTTTCTCTTTTTCGTGAGATGTTATTGCTTCATTATGCTATGTTTTTAACTTTTTTTTTTCAGTAGTTTTATGGAATGGTTTTAGAAACTAACAGTTTGGACATCATCACTACGTCAGTGAATATAATTAAATAGCAATTAGTAGTTGATTATGTAACCAGAAATTGGTAGTATTGGTTATTTTAGAGTGAGCAGCTTGCTCTATCTCTCTTAGTAAGTTAGTACTGTATGACTTATGGCATTGATTAAACCATTTCAACCACAAAAAAGCAAGCAATCCGTAAATTACAATTAAGAGGTCACAAATTATTCATATATTTCAATTAAAAAGTGTGTTGACCAAAAAAGTAATTAATTAAGAGATGGTAATTAGATAGAAGAAAAGAGATGCGTTTTTCATGAGCGTTGTTCAAACACCAAAAAAAAAGCTCTTTTCACGCCCTCCTTGGAATTTTAGTATATGCTGATCAGTAATAAATAACATGGAGACGAAATATAATACTACTACTAATTATCATCATCACTATTCACTACAAACAAAATAACTCTGATCCGGTTTGGTTCGATTTAATAATATCTGAATGGTTTAGTTAGGTTCACTAAGATTGATCGGTTTGGTTGTGGTTTAATTTCCCGAGCTCCCGACGAATCTCTCTCTCTCTCAGGCGGATTATGTGTCGGTGATCGGAAAAAAATTATTTTGACGCTTGCTTTGAATCAATCAGAGAGATCAACAACCAAAGTTGAGAAAAGCCTTGTGAGAAAGAGAGAGAGAGAAGAAGAAGATGGCGCAACCGAGTAAAGAACCTTGCAAGAAAGAGGCTTGCGACATCCAAGCATGTCTCTCCAAGAACAATTTTCTTCCTCAAAGGTGATTGCTTATTTAATTCATAAAGATTCATCTTAGGTTGCTTATGATGTTACTAGTGGTAATTAGAGATATCCCATTCTAGTTTTTGGTGGTTTAGGGTTCATGTCTCGATTTTTGGGTTTTCAATTTCAGCTAGGTTCTTTCTCTTGTTAGCATAATAAGATTTGATGCATCATCCTTGATGGGGCTTTAAGAATCCTTTTTCTTAGTAATTGTGAGGTTTGGTCTGGAGATTATTGACCAAATTTTCCCAAGGTTAGCTTGATATTTTTTGGGCTGTACTTGTTGTATTGGATCAAAACCACTCTGTCCCAAAGAATCGAGAGAGACCCTGATGGTGTGAATTAACGAGATATTGTTTAAATGTCTTGCTTTTGATTTAGATAATTTGAGCATGTTCTTGTGGTTCCCAATTACAACAAATTGATTATAGAGAACTCTAGACCATTTTGAATTGCGGGTTATTCATTATCTGTATTTTGAGAAAGAGAGATGGCTGAGTAGGATATATTTACCTGAATCTTGTGGTTTCTTATTGTTGTCGTATGATCAACATCATCATCAGGCTGGTTGTAGATATCCTCACTATCTATTTTATGATCCCTGTCTTGGGAGAAGTATGGAACTTCGTTGTCACTTTGTTTGCATGGACTTATTACATTGGTTTCACAAAACTAGCTTTATATAAATCAGAAACTTATGATGAGCTATAAGGAAAAAGGAAATGGTTTTCTTCTTTTGATTACGAATTCTCCCAAGGGGCCTGCCTTTTTTTTTTGTGTGTCTACATGAGTCCTACTGTTTTATCAGGTTTTGTGCATATAATGATTTGTGTAGTATAATCAGTCATGTCTCTAGGCCTTAATTTAGACAGTTCCATGAATATAATCAGCCATGTTTAACACAGTTAAGCGACGTTGAACAACATCACTTTCCATATCATAGTGTTTTACTGGAGATAGATACTAATTAAGATTTATATGTGTGGGGTGGTTGCAGGTGCCAGAGAGTGATAGAGATGTTACAGGCTTGTTGTGAGAGATGCAACAACGAGTCAACACATTGTGGATCTGTAGCTGCTCTCTTGAAGCAGATCAAGAAGTAATATATATATAACACAATGGACTTTAACCGAACAGAAGCATAAGAAGAGACTTCAAGGCACATTTTTTACTCATTCCTGTCTCCCCTCTGATGTGAAGAAGAAAGATAGATTACCTTCTTTTTTATTTTATTTTGGTCGTGCAAAAGATGATGTATCATCTGTGTAATTCTGTCACTCAACAAATAAGAAATATATTTTAAAAATTAAATTTGAAAAAAGTAGGATTTTCCACGTGGACACACTCTGGGATATTTATTTATAACGGCCGAGCTTTCTGCAATGATATCCGCCGACCATCTCTCTCTCCTCCGCCTCCGAGTCCGAGAGAGAGCCATGTCAATCTCAATTCCTCTCAACACCACTCTACAATACTCCTCTTCTTCTCCTTCTTTTCATGTACCTTCCCTCTCTCTCTTCTCTCCGATTCCTTCGACCGCCGCTGTCTCCGTTACCGGAACTCGCCAGAGATGCCTCAGGATTGTCACTTCTTGCGTCTCCAACGCTCAGAAATCAAACCAGATTGTTGCCACCGACGCCGTCTCTGTCGTCGGGAGGGAGCAGATTCGTCTTGGTCTTCCTAGCAAAGGACGCATGGCCGCCGATTCGCTCGATCTTCTCAAAGTGAGTGTCGTTTTGTTTCCCCCTTAGGATAATTTAGGATTTTTTTTTGCTGGGAAATATCAAATTGCGAATCATCTCTCTGTATACTGAGAAGCTCAAGGTCTAGTCTTTTCTTATATTTGAGCTAATGACTGTGTTGTGAAGCCTAAATAATTGATTGCATATCGTTCCCTAGGCGAAGTTAGGTAGTATATGAGTGTCCTATTGTAATAGTAGTTTTGTGTTTGCTTTCTTAAAGGTTTCATTTTGATCCTTTGATTCTCTGAAATGATTTTTTTCACTCTCTGATTTGCAATCTTATGGCTCCTTACGACTCATTTACTTTCTCTTTTCTTATGAAGGATTGCCAATTGTTTGTCAAACAAGTCAATCCGCGGCAATATGTTGCTCAAATCCCCCAGGTATGCATTAGGAGAAAGGCAAACACGCGTATTGAGTTCTATTTTAGTTATTTTTGGTATTTTTCAACTTCTCGGCTTGTAGTGGTGATCTCTTTTTTCTTGTCCTCCAGTTACCAAATACTGAAGTTTGGTTTCAACGGCCAAAAGACATTGTCAGGAAGTTGCTCTCAGGGGATCTGGATTTAGGCATTGTTGGTCTTGACATAGTTAGTGAATTTGGTCAGGTAAATAACATCATACTTCTATATCTCGATTAGCAGACACATGTTGAGATTCTAGGGTATCTTTGTGCTGGTGGTTGTTATACTGATATGAATGCTACATATAAAGAAATGTGTCTAATCTTGTTATTCGTTCTACTGTGGTTTTCCTTGACATTCCAACCCAGGCCATACTGTTTGCGTTAGCTTATGTGACTTATTATAGACTTGCCTTTTGAAGGCCATTTTTGCATTAAAAGTTAAACTTAAAGATCCTGAGTTATTTTTTAGGGGAACGAAGATCTTATCATCGTCCACGAAGCTCTCAACTTTGGAGATTGTCATCTGTCCCTTGCGGTACGCTCAAATCTATTATAGTTCAGGTTTATATCATCAATAAAGGTGACTTTTTGATTGCTCTTTTCATATGATTTCAGATACCCAATTATGGAATATTTGAGAATATAAACTCTCTGAAAGAGCTAGCACAAATGCCTCAATGGACTGAGGAAAGACCTTTACGGGTTGCCACAGGATTCACTTATGTATGATGCGTTACAAGTGTTCCTTTTGGTGCATTATTGTCCTTAAAACCTTTTTTCGGAATGCAGTCTAATTGTTTTGGAATTTATCCAACTTGTGTTTGCAGCTAGGCCCCAAATTTATGAAAGATAACGGTATCAAGCATGTGAGCTTTTCAACTGCAGATGGAGCCCTAGAGGCAGCTCCTGCGGTGAGATTTACAATAATTTCAAATCAACCCTTGGATTTCGAACTATGCTTCGATAAGGATTAATTAGGCTTGGTTTTTGTATGAAAATGCTGAGTACATTAGATCTTTCTATAAGAGAGTTATTGTATTTGTCTTCTTATATTTCAGAGTTTATTCTTACTATGGGATTAACGTTTTTGTGAAAGTATGTTTGCTATTTTGTGCCGTCAGCGTGAGATGATGGATTATAGTAATACAGAAAGATACTATTGTTGTGTGCAGTGTTTGTTGACACATTTTCTCTTGTTAATTAGATGGGGATTGCTGATGCCATTTTGGACCTTGTGAGTAGTGGGACAACCCTTAAAGAGAACAACTTAAAAGAGATTGAAGGAGGGATTGTACTGGAAAGTCAGGTATGATGTGAAGATCTTTGGAATTGACTACTGTTTTCCTTCCACTTGGCAACCGGTGTACCAGAAGATGATTCTTTTTTTTTCTTACTATCAGGCTGCATTAGTGGCGAGCAGAAGGGCATTGACTGAGAGAAAAGGAGCACTAGAAACAGTGCATGAGATTCTCGAGAGATTAGAGGCTCATTTGAAGGCAGATGGTCAATTCACTGTATGTGCATAGTAATTGTAATGTTTCTCCTTATCTCTACCTTTGCTTTCTTTCATCCTGTGTTTTCACTCCAGGTTGTTGCAAACATGAGAGGAACGGATGCTGAGGAAGTGGCGGAACGTGTGAAAACCCAATCATCATTATCAGGATTGCAGGTAAAGTTTGAGAAATTTGGGGCTCACAAGCCCTTAGTTCCTAGCTCCAACCCAAGAATATCTTGGTGTATATTCAGTGTATTTCCACTGATTTGATAGTTTTAGACGATTGTGCTTTTGTGATGTGCAGGGACCAACAATAAGTCCAGTTTACTGTAAACGAGATGGAAAAATATCAATTGAGTACTACGCCATTGTGATTTGTGTACCCAAAAAAGCTCTATATGAGTCTGTGCAGCAACTGAGAGCGGTTAGTAATACCATCCATTATTTCTTTCCACCTCGCTCCTTTACTCTAAGATTGTCATTATTGAAGGGATTTACAAATACATAGCTTTCATCACTCTTGAAATTTAATAGCCCAAACCACATTTAGTACCGAGATCAGTCTTTCGTCTCGAATCTCAGAAGTTTCGTTAAGTAATGTGTCATGAAATGTGATTTCAGGTGGGAGGAAGTGGAGTACTGGTGTCGCCTCTAACATACATTTTTGATGAGGAAACTCCCAGATGGAGTCAGCTTCTAAGTAACCTCGGACTTTGATGCTGCTTCACATGACTGAGAGATACTACGATGTTTAGTCAAGATGCATTCGTCTCTTTGGGTCAACGTCAAACACCACGATATTTTTGTTTTTTGTTTTGGTCAACATGGATCTTTTAGAAGAAAAACAGAGGTCGCCTCTTTCAAGCCTTTCAGAGATAGTAGTCAACTTAAAAACCAATTTTCTCAAATTAAAATTCATTTCCATTTTCTAATCAGTTAGAATACCCAACGTTGTTTAAAAGTATTAGCTTATTGAATAAATGGGTATTCATAAGTCACGACCGAGGCCAACCTTAATTAGAATACCCATGGAGGTTGTACATCGTAAGAAAAAAACAGAGTGGTTCAAAGAAAAATAAACTGCTTCTTTCATCAACAATCCTGGGAGAGGGATTCTAGCCAATCAGAAAGTTTGTTTTTACTTCTGTTTTACTGAAGGGTACTATCGTAACTTCCACTTCTCGCGGTAGTTTTTATAGAAGCCATCGCCTCTGAACACAGTTGTTCGTTTCACTCTCTCCAAGAGTTAGAAGGCACATAGGAACTAATCTTAATTAAATTTATCATGTTATTATTTATTATGAACTCCGAACAACAACAACAAAAAAAATCAATAAAATCATCATGATTTTTACTTTTTGGTTTAACATAAAATGATAAATAATTAACCAAATATCAAGCAGTATTTTTTTAAATAAGTATCTTTCAAACCTTCCAATTGCTTCGTTTGAGCTGATATTGTACTTGTTGATAAAAAAAAAACTTGTACAAAAATTATAAAAAATTTCTTTCAATTATGGTTTTATAGCTTTCTTAGTTTATTCAATAGTTTTTCTACTATCCAACAAGTGCAAGAAAACTTATCTATTATTTATTATATTATTTAGATTCATAATGAAAATAAATATTATTCGAGATGATTAATCAAAAACTAAATACGCTTTTCCGAGATAATTGATGAAGTCATTTATAAAAATCATATGGAAAATGATTCAATTATACCAGTATAAGTAAGACCAAAACCTAACTTATATATATTTGACATAAACACAAATAAATTATTGCAATTCATTAAAATTTAGTGCCTTAAAATATGGATATGATTATAAATATGAGAATTACAAATTATTTGATAGAATAAGTTAATAAAATATGTAGAAAAATCATAAAAAATAAGGGGGTGTATTCAACTTGACATTTTAAGTGATTTGAGTAAATTTTACAAATCCTTTGTTATTCAATCATGGATTTTAAAAAGTCCATTAAAATCCACGGTTATTGAACTAATGATTTAAAAATCTACTTTAAAATCCACTGTTATTGAACTGATGATTTAAAAATTTACTTTAAAATCCAGTGTTATTCAAAATAGTTTGTGGATTTGGATTTTAATGATTTTTAAGGATTCTGGAGGATTTGAGAGGATTTGTTTAGTTAAAAATACAGAAATCCAAATCTCATGGTTTTAGGTGGGATTTGAAAGAATTTTACAAAAAATCATATCAACTTCCCTAAAATCATCAAAATCATTTAAAATCTCATGAAAAATCAAATCACTTGAAATATTAGATTGAATACACCCCCCTAAATTTGTTGTTAATAAATAACTGATTTTTTAGTTTGAATATAACAATTTGAAATTACTATAAATATATGACAAGAACTTCAAGCTAATCAAATTGTAATTTTAAATATACATTTTGTTCTCTCTTAAAACAAATATATACTCAGCAAACTCTCTATAAATATTTATTAATTCTATATATTAAATATATTTTAGTTTATTATAATTAGAGTAAAATTACAAAAAAAAAAAAAAAAAAATCATATTATGTGAGTTATTTCTATTAAAGTGAAGAAATAAAACAGAAAATTATTATTGGAAATTATGGTTAAAAAGTAGAAGAAAAATTGAACATCTTATATAGAATTTATAATGGTTAATTAGAAGAAATTGAACATCTTATTTAGAAGAAATTATGGTTAAGAAAGATTCGAATGGCGTCCGGAACTGTAGTATATAAGATTCAGCTTCTGAACGGAATCCATTCTGGTGACTCCTCACCCATTGTTGCGGAAATGAAGTGAACTTAAGTCTTCATGGAAACTCGTATTTGACACGGGCAAGATATAGACCAGAAGCAGGAGCCATGGGTTTGGTTGCAGCCACTGTCTTCTCCTCCAGGATTCGTTCAACTGAAGCAAATTCATAGATTAACCCGAATGAGACAGTTAAACATCCTTCAATTCTAATCAAACCTATAACTGTAAACTCTCTGAAGAAAGAGACAGCAACATACCGTCTGCAACCGTCAATTCTCCAGTGCCTACGCATTTTAGTACTCCTACAAGCAGTCGAACCTGCACATCATAAAGACACTGTAAATCCAACAGACCACAAAGAGCATCACAATTCATCCCTTTCATTTTCAAATCAAATTGATACATTTCTTATTCGAAGTTCCGCATACAACAAAAAGAGGATATGTGGACAACTATTACTATGTGTATCAATAAAGAGACTACAATTGATACACGTGATCTACCAAGAGATACAATGAATAAGAAAACTCAAACCTGGTGGTACAGAAAACCGCGGGAACGCGCTGTAACTACATAGCAGCGGTGCCGTCTCCTTGCACCAAAAGAATCACCATCTGTAGACCCCTCCGCTTCTCCAACATTGGTGGCAACACCAACAGTCTCAGTCTTGGTTTGACTGGAAAATGCGAGAGGATCTCCATTGTTTAGATTACTCCACGCCCTCTCCGTAATAGATGGAAAGTATGGAGTTGATGGTACTTCAGTAACATTTAGTTCATCTAAAGATCTCACAGGTGACTTTGCCTGTATAACAAACAACTCGTCAAAAGAGTTAACAGATTTCTGGAAGAACACTAGTCTACACATAATGATAACTTCTTTTTAGATGCAGACGACAAGCTATCTTCCCTTTTGCTGTATATCACCGAGACGAAAGGATACATATGTATCTTAATTTAAAGAATCAAGATTAACATCTACTGACTACAATAAAAACTGAATTTATGGGAGTGTTTTGGTGCGCTGTGATGACTGAGAATACTAGAAACGATTAATGAGAGATCAATCTGCTAGAGTTATCATATATTCGTACTTGCTCACAAACACAAACAAATAATTAAGGTCTACCAAGCCACAAATAAGATGCATTGATCAGGGATTCTGTGAAGAATAAGTCCAACCATTCAGAACATTTCATATTGATAGTGTATGACATATAGAGATGTTTAAATAAAAACATAAAAAGAACTTTGACCTGGCAACCAGATGCCCTGAAGGAGCTAAAATCGTGAGTTCCAACAAGAACTTTGCATGCTTCCTGCGCACCAATCATTGATGATGTCGTTAGAGTTTTTTAATTCTTACTATGGTTAAGGACTCATCTTTCAAGGGAAAATATTTTTTTTGGATCAGTGCTGATATGGATGCTGACAATACAGTAGTATGCAAACCTGCATAGAGCGAAGATTTAGCTCCTCAGGAACATGCCAGCAACGGTCTTTTTCAAGGATTGATAATGGATCCGACCCCGATAGCATGCGGTAGAAGTATCTACAGTGAGTGTCATGAAAAATCATCAATTTTTCAATTGCAGGGAATATATTTCAAAGCATAACCTCGTACTCTAATATACAATCAGCACACATATGGAACACTAAATTCTATAGAACAACTTAATCTTGGCTTCTACTATGAGAGATAGACAGAGAATACCTACGTGCGCTCCCGGGCTTTATATCTGGCATGATAGTTTCTTGGGACACAGCGAACATCAATCACCATAACATCACCTTCTTTTTTCTGCTTAATAACAACGCAAGGATTTTAATGAGATGTTGAATACTAGTAAATAGGTCAAAGTAAGTGAAAGTTAGCAGCACGGAAAATAGAGTGAAGAGAAACTTAAATGAATATGTCATCAAATTTGAAGTAACTTTTGTCAAGATCAAAACTTAGATGATATAATTTTGCGAGTAACCCCTGAAATGAGAAAAAACCATTGTATCTAATAGTTATCATATGAAAAACATTCAGATATTAACCTGTAAAAAATGGTTGACAGCTTTCTGGACCACATCAGGCTCATGCGGTGGTAACTGCATTTTAAAAACAAAACGGCGAGTGAGAATGCAAGTATATCTGTCCCTAGTAGTTTCCAAGAGCATTAAACATATACGATAACAGGTATTTGAGAATGTATACGTTATGTGTAAACCAGACTACAATTGGAACATATGATATTCAAAACAATGTGGCATGTGTGCTCCTCTCTCTTAATACTTTTTCCTTTACATGAGCGTGACACCGCTAATTCCAAATGTTAGGCACAAGATAGAAATCAGTAGGGTGCAAAAGAAATACCACTTCACCCGGCTTCCTTTTACTGATGCGTTCCACATCTACATGGCAAACATTTGATAGTGCATGCACTCCCGCATCCTATAAAGGCGTTACATCAATGTCAGCTAAATAAACAAAAACAAAATTGAGCATGACCTATATCTAATTCATGAGTACTAGCTTTTCTATGGATTACCTATTGACTACAAAACATGGTCCTATGAATCTATTGTGACAAAGGCAATACAAAACTAAGTGAAACGTTTCTTCAGAGCTACTAGCTTTCTCTGAATATCTGTAGCTTTTTGTTTCAGGTATCAGAACTCTAGGTTTAAAGCTGTATAAAGAAAAGAAAAAATGGTATAGGAAAATATGAAAAGCTCATACCGTTCGACTTGAGCAGAGGATCTTAACTGGCTGACCAATGAACTTATGAAAAGCCTCCTGAAATGTATCAATTCACACAACTTGAATCCCCCCAAGATAACTTTGTTAGCCAATATAAACTGAGACTAAGCTACTAAACCAATCAATCAACCTCTCGAATTAAATTGTCTCATCGATTTCTCTCACTATAACGGCGGAGATGAAAAAAAAAAAAAAAATCAAAGAAATTACAAAAACCTGCAATACACCGACGACGGTGCGGTACGTAGGTTGCTGTTGTGAACCGGAGAAACGAGTTCCGATATACTCGATGGCAACCAAGTAACGCTGCAATCTAGGATTCCCTGGGTTCATGGACAGCTCCGACTCCGAGTCGACCAATCCTTCTTCTTGTTCCTCTTCTTCGTCGTCGTCACTGTACCCCTCGATTCTCGCAACCTTAGGGTCTCTCTCGAGTGATTCCTGAGAAGCCGTCGAATCGAGAGGATGCTTCAGATTGTCGGACATTATCACACACCGATGATTAGTATTCTCACCAAAACTCTCAGACCTACTCACTCAGGCTCAGGGTTTAAAGAAAGATACAAAACGTTTTATTAGACTTTTTTCCGAATTTAATATATTCATAAAGCAATGACATTTTTTAACTATAAGTTGATGGGATGAGCCAGGCCCGTGCAGTAGTGCAACGCATGGGCGACTCGCGAAAGCCCAGATAGCAAGCTACCTTAATGGGCTTTCTCCCTTAAAAAATAGAGTTAATATCGTGTGAGCCGATGGCCCACATATCAGATAT
This sequence comes from Camelina hispida, assembly GCA_023657505.1. Taxonomy (NCBI): domain Eukaryota; kingdom Viridiplantae; phylum Streptophyta; class Magnoliopsida; order Brassicales; family Brassicaceae; genus Camelina; species Camelina hispida. The sequence goes on from CP094631.1 coordinate 3,982,481, forward strand.
TAAACTGATAAGAACAGATACTACACTTGATCTTAGCCAAAAGGCCGAGAAAGGTATGAGTTGTTAGATAAACCTAGCGTTCTTTATATAGCATCACACTTCGGAGACTTTATCCTCTACTTGTCGATGTGGGACAAATAACAAAAACATACTAATAAAAGGACCTTTCGCTACATAATGTCTCCATCTTATTTCTAATCCCAATATCTGAAAACTGACTAATTTTATCATTGAAATCGTGAAAATGAATCTGTTTTCTGTAGGCTTAAAAGACAGCTGAAGATGAAATCAAAGAAAAAACCAAATTAGACGCCCTAAGAAAGGAACAATAAAGAACCTAATGATTCATGAACTAACTAAAGCAATTCATAAATAAATCAATAACGTAGACGAGGAATAGAAGAATGTGTGGTCATGTAGAATAATTGCCAGTGTTCCTCTTGGAAGAAGAGTAGCCTCCTATGGAGAGATTCTTGGTTAGATTAACAAGAGACGCTTGTGTTTTGCTACTGCTACTTCTGTTCCAATTATATCCTCTTCCTTGATGATTCATTCTCCTGTTGTTACCTTCCATCTCATACTGAAGAATTCAATAAACACAAAATCGTGTTTGAGATCAATAACACAAAGTTGTATGTATGTATAGAGAGAAGATGAACTAAAACTAGTTAAGGTCATGAGCATATTTACATCATAGTCTTTCTCTTTGAAGAGATCCATGCGAAGAGTGGCAGGTTTATGGTCCTTCTTCACTCGAAGAGACTTCTCTCTTTCTTCATAAAAGTCCATGTCGTCTAACAAAAATGTTCTCGCAGAGTAGTTCTTGAATATCGAAAGCATTTGGAGACCTTCTTTGAGTTTGATCTCGTGAGTATCCCTCGTATGAGTAACTGGCTTGTCCTCATTGTTGTCGAGGGTGATATGGCGTAACTCCCAGTTAGGGATGTCTTTAACCACATGCCATTCCACCGGGAAAAAGCCACTCCACTTATCAACCTGCCAGAAATCTAAATCCTTTTTGAAGTCTACATATCCAACCATCTCAGCTAATCCCACAAATTGTCTGCTTGCATTCACCTAAATGGGGTAAATAGATCAAACATGAGACTAAAACTAAGACACCCTTAAAATCACACAAGAAAAGAAGACACTTGTCAAGTTCACTCACCGAGAAGAAGAGAAAAATTGGACGTTTTTTGCCATCCTCGAGTGTTTTTGTTTCAGCATCACGGAAAGCTGCATCGAGTTTCTTGTTTCCATTGATGGTGCTTGACCACACGGAATATTTGATACTCTTGTGAACATCATCTTCACTGTAGGACTTGATTACGAAAAATTTGGCATCTTCATAATCAGTTTGAAAATCTGGGATGTTGTACATCTCTCTACGAATAGCCAAGGCAAATGAATTGTTCTGTTTGAGTGATGATGATGACTCAGAAAGAGGACGAGTCTTGCCATTGGCTCTCGGACCACATTTCAGTTCAACCAAGGAGTCAGATTCTTCCTTGATCTCCAGTTTCCTATACTGATCTCTTTGATCCCATAAACCATTGTTTGAGTTTCCATTGATGTAACCACAATATGGGACAGAGCTTGTCTTTTGATTGGAGAGTTTTAAAAAGTGTCCTGGGGCTTCCTTTCCCTTCAAAAAAGACATAAAGAAGCTATTTAACACTTGTCATGCAAAAATCTTGCTTTCAACTATACTCATATATAGACATGTGTAGGTACCTTAAATTGCTGTCTGAATGCATGTGATTGTGTATTGTGAGGAAGTCTACCAGCACCATAGAAATTTCCAGGAGGCCTAGGAGTCGAAAAAGAAGTTTGAGACCAGCAATCGCTTCTTTTTGCTGGAGCTCCACGCAAAGTCGTATCAGAATAGACATATGAGTTGTTTTTGTCACGGTGACTTCCCTGTGATAATGACCCAGCACCGAGCATATTAGCATGTCAAAACGAAGAAAATAATAGTAACATGATGTGCAACAAAATCCAATGGACAAAATCAAACCTTAAAAATATCAGTAGCATGTGCTTGGCCATTGCCATTTGGCTGAGAAGAGACTACATCAGATTCACAATCTATTAGTTGATGTTCACAATCTATCCAGAGTAATACGAAACTCGAAACTAGCAGACTCATTAGGTGGTTGATACGAACCAAAGCCTTAAGAATTTGTCTTACCATTAGCACATGCAGTGACAGTAACAGACGGGGTACTCGACACTGTAATGGTATGTTTTGTGCCGTTTGTTGGAGGAGACTGAAAAGATTACCAAACTTTATAAGAACATTCTTTTGCTAGCAGGAGATTAAGAATGTGGCGGAGTAAGATTTCAGATACCTCATCCTTTTTCCCCGTTGTAGAATCTGGATCTGGTACTGTTTCCGCAAAAGTAGGCTCAGCTATAACTATTGTTAAGGGGCAAAACACAAGTTGATATAACAAAGAAAACACACTTCTTGGTAGGTTTCAAAATGATCTCAAAGTTCAAGAAACGAAAGGAATGTGAGAATAACAAAAGAAAAAGCAGAGTCGTTTCTCATCAAACAAACCCTTTATGCATGAGATATATCTAACGAATCAACTAATGTAAAAGGCATCTAAAATCAACCACAATAGCAGTTTCTTAATCAAAACTCGATCAAGTAGAGAAGTACAGAACAAATAATGCATTAGCATTAAAGGATACAATCCAGAGCGTTTAATTCAGTGGCCATTACCAAGTCTTCAAGATACACTACAACCATTGAAAAGGAACAAAACAAAAGTTAGTATGGAGAATCAAGTAATCTGTCTATGGTAGTGTGACAATTAAAGAACCATTTAGCTCCATCACTTTCTCTTCAAAATTAAGAAATAGTACTAGTTACTAAAGTCCTCCTCCTAGTGGTATAGACGAATTTGCTATTGACCTATTGTGTTCTACGCATTGAGGTTAGAACCATAAATTACAAGAGAAAACATGACACCGTAAAATACTCAGTGGCAATTTCAGTAAAGACAAAAACTTTTGAGTTCTTATATCTCTACTAGACAGAACAAATACTGTCAAATACACTTCTAATACACCATAAGTTTCCAAAATATAATACAACTTACAATAGTTTCGATCGTAAGGTAAAAAAAAAATAAACAGAGAATTCTGAAAATACAATTTGGAGCATATGGTATTCAGAATTGTCCAAGAGCCAAACAAATCAATGATGATTTTGCAAACAAAAATCTAGAAGGCTTATTATGATAAGAAAGAACAAAAAAAGTACCTGTGAAAACGGGTTTTAGAGCCGCCGTAAAAACCCAAACAGGGGAAACCGCTAGAATAGTTTGTGTGGAGACTGTGAAACAGAAGTGGGGAAGTTGCGTAGACGACGACAAAACAAACCCTCACAGAAAAAGAGAGAAGCTTTCGACGGCTAAGATTATCTTATATCTTTTCCACCGAGGACGAAATCTTGACCGTTGGATTTCAGTGTTCACGTTCTTTTGGGCCTCTCAATAAAGGTCCGCTATACTTTTATGACCCATTTAAATATGAAACTATGTAAAAAAATTTACATTATCATGTCATTGGTTACCATTTACCAAGTCTTAAATTTTTCAATAAAGGTAAAAATGTAAATTTACATTAGACTTAAAAGAAATATTTTAAATAATTATTAGTTAAAAAAAAAATCATTTTCTCTTTCTAGGTTAATAATAAAAAAAAATATTTTGGAAATTTTCTATTTTTAAACAAAAAAACTAATAATAGGTATCCTTTGCTAACCTAGCCGATCGTTTATGCGTTATATTTCTTTTATGTATCATTATTTCGTATGATTGATTTGTAAACTAATGAATGATTATTAAGATATAACTTCAAGTAATTTTATTTCTTTTCTTTCTCCAAATTTGATTGATATGGATCCCTTTGATCTCACTTCGAAGAAATACAAAGGTACCTACGATAAGGACTATGGTGTCAGAATGTTCTGGGAAATAGATACTACACCATTGATGAGTGCAGATCAGGCGTCTACGATATTTGATCAAATCACATAAGGCCTCAGAAAGACCGATCCAAAATTTTAAAAGAATTTATTGAATAGGTTATAGTATTACATAAATATTATTTTAAATACGTATCTTTCAAAACTTGTACACAAAATTATAAAAAAAAAAAAATACTTAATATGGTTTTATAGTTTTCTTAGTTTTTTCAATAGTTTTTCTACTCTCTAAACAAATGCAAGAAAACTTACCTATTATTTATTATAATAGTTAGATTTATTATAAAATAAATATTATTCGAGATGATTAATCAAAAATTTTAAAAATGCTTTTTTGAGATGATTGATGAAGTCATATATAAAAATCATATAAAAAATGATTCAATTATACTAGTATAAGTAAGACCAAAACCCAACTAATATATATTTACAATTCACAATAATTTTATTTTATAAATTAATGTAAACATATTGTATATATATATATGTTAATTAACTATATACTGGTAAATGATATATGATTAGAATAATATGAATAAGTGAATAGAAATTGAAAAATAGTTTCATAATAATTTTATGTGAATTATTTTATCATAAAATGAATAAAAATAAAAGCAAAATAAATTCAATGTTCACATTCTTTTGGGCCTCTCATTAAAGGCCGGCTATACTTAAGATTTTATGATCCATTACAGTATGTAATTCAGTCAACGGAAAACAAACCTAGAAAGCAAAAAAAAAGAAAGTCAGCATTTATTTGGTAATAAACTATCTAAACTTGATGCCAGATTGGTATGTATGGACGGACCAGATATAATTATGTTCTCGCAAAGTAAGCTACAAATATGTATTTCATATCATCTTGTACTATGATTAGTATCGTGTGTTTAGCTCACTATATAGTTTAGTGATCATGCTATTTTCATTTAGAAAATAGGTTGTGGCCGATAAGAGTTATAACTGGTTAGTACTTACAGTGGAGTCTATTAAACTTTACTTTAAGCTTTTTGGGTTTTTTTTTTTTTAATTTCACTTCACTGAAACTTACTACTTTACTAGCTTAGATGTGGGAGTACATGTTTATCCCTATATAAAAAGAGCTTAGGGATTCGCGACGCTATGAAAGTTATAGTCAAAAAGGAAGACAAACAAAAAACATTGACTAAACCCTTTATTCAAAGAAAATACAATTTGTATTTTTTAAAAAATTGACTAAACAAAACCATTCCCGTCATAAAATATGAAATTATTTATTATATGGAGTGGTATTTTAATCATCTTCCATTATATATATCCGGATGCGTGTTGTTTCCAAATAACTAAACTTTCGTAATATAAAATTCATGATATCTTAAAAAAAAAAAAAAAAAAAAAAAACAGTTATGTTCTGCACCCTCATATTTAATAGCCAAATTTGTTGTATCCATCGCTGTTTCGGTCAGGCTGGAGAAACTTCTCTAGGAGTTAACAAAAAGAGAAAGAAATAAAAGAAATGGTTCAAGTAAAAACAGCCAAAGGCAAAAGGAAAAGCTAATTAAAGAGTGAATAGAAGAGACATGATGGCTTTTTTTTTTTTTTTGTGTCATGAATGATATGTGACAATGAGTCACACAAAAGGCAAAAGCTCCAATTCTATTTTCTACATTAAAATCATTCCTACTTTTGAATTTTGCTTTGCTGTATGTTCGTTCACCTAAGCCCCCACTGTTCTCTAAATGCCAAAAAATTCTTTAATATAATTAGGTCCCTAATAATTAAAACAGATTTTATTCACCAACTCCTGTTATAATAACATACTGTATATCGTACCATTATATATAAAAAAAAAAAGATATTCTTGTGGGTTTCTTCTATAGTAACAAGAGAGTGTTTCTATTGTTTTAACCTAAATAGAAAGAAAAAGTTGTGTTGTTTTTATATTATACATCCGTCTCATATGCATGGTTAGAGTCTTATCGATAGGCCTGAGGTCTCTCCGCTTTTGCCGCAGCTAGTTAAGCTATTTTCTTTCCTTTGAATAATTTGTTTTGCGTATAATTATTTTGTTTTGAGAAACTCATTCGATTGCGATAGATTTGGGCCATCATTGCCAACCAGATGCATGTGTTCAACTTTTTTCTTCCATAATTTTTGAATTGCTGAAAAGCATTTGCTATAGCTTAGATTTTCACCTAACATACAAAGTTCCACTTATATATCTTCACTATAATTCACTATAAATCAACACACGATGCTATGAAATTATGTTGAGCTTTTTCTTTTGTGTGTGATAAAAGTACATTATTGGACGTAATTCACAACTAAAATGTTACAAGAAAGTATCAAGTTATTCATCATTAGAATGCCATTCATTATTAGATGTTATTCATTGCTAGCTAGAAAGTAAGAAGCTAAGTGTATACATTGTTAAAATGTTACTTCTGTTGTTATGATAGCTAGCTGTAGTAATCGTTTATATTCTACAACCTTATCTAGTTACATGCATTAAATCAAATCTAATAAATGTTATCAAATATGTTATTCATACGATATTAGCATTTACCACAAAGTCACAAAACGATGTCATGCATAACATATACTGATCATGTATATAAATGATTAAATGTTTCTCATGTTTGCGGCAGATCTATAAAATGCGCGCCATTGTTCATAGCGGGAACACAAGAAAATCTGACATTCAAAGACAATTGTGTCCACAAAACTCAATAACCTTTTACTTTCGAAAGTAGAAACTCTTTAACACGCGAGTTGTTTTCCTGGTTAATTAAAATTTAAGAAAGTGGACAATTTTTTCTTTATAAAATAGAACTGTACGTACGTTTCTAGCATTTGATTGATCTTCTTGCTAAAATTATTTATGGCCTCAAATTGCTGAACATGCAAATAAAGAGAATATTAGTACTTGTTCCTTAATTAATTAAGAACTTTAGGTTGCAGACGTCACACAAAACAAAATCTTTAGGATTGCATTACTATATTGAGTATTGATGTTCATTAACTTAAGTATTATATATATAAATTGAAGTTTTCTTTGTAACGTAAAAAATGAATTTTATGAATCACGTATGTTCATGCAAATGTACGAACGTACGTCTACGTACATTAACATCAAACGTACAAAAGTGTATAGCTAGAGATTAAGAGAGCTGGGCAGATTCCGAACATCTGCTGAAATGGCTTAGTTGACATTACCATGGACCGAGCAATTGACTATGCGAATAAATTACCGGTATTACCATATACGACTAAAGTGAGTTTAGCAGCAAATTATTATGCATCATTTTTCCTTAATTAGGATAACTAATTGACATCTTACTGTGATAATTAATTCACAAAACTAAGGGGTAATTTAACCGTTTCTTAAAGCAGCCAATAGTCTATCTTTGTTGTTCTTTTCTGATGACACGTAGGCCCCAACCTCAATTATTATCATGAAATAACAACCAAAAGATGTCACACTAGCCAAGCTACTAAACACCACAAAATTTTTGCATAGCAATTTCTTAAAGTAGTAGACAACGAATATAAACCGTATAGGATATACTTTGTTTTTATTACTTTTACAAATATACAATTATTTTAAAAAGAGAAGAAAAAAGAAACAGTTGATATGTAGTAGCTTTTTCTTTACATTTGTTGAGATGTTCCCCCAATTATACCAACTAATATTCGTAAACAACTCATTTTCACAATATTTATTTCAAGTTATAGTTCTTAAGAAAATTTAGTGAAACCAACACAGGTTTTTGAGATCACGTATATATGTCCATAATCATCATGTCAGATGTTCGATTTTTTTTTTCACTGTAGTAATACTTCTTGATCACCCTGCTTGTAATGGACGGGGAACAAATCAGCCACGACAAACCCTACTTATATATTAGACTATTAATTATGTCTCATCTTGTAGTCGAAGTGTGATATATATACATCTAACAAATAAGGAATTATAATAATGAATAGAGGAGGGTAACTAAATTAGAAAAAAGTTAGAAGGTGTGTGAAGTTGTCAGCAAAAGATAGTGAAGTGAAGGTCCAGAAGAGAGGATGATATCATAGGAATATAGGACCAAGATTTATGTCTGTTCCTACTACTTAGGGACCATTATCAGTTTATCACATTAACTCTCTGTTAATTCTTCTTTTTAATACTTTATCTACACATACTATTAAAAAAATATAAATAATTTACACCCAATTTGTAACTATATATATACACAACTCATTTTCAACATAGTACAGAGTGTGTTTTTGTTTTTTCTTCTCTGCTCTGCTTTGCTTTTTGTTTCCTTCACATAAAAACAAAAGGAATAATAATCGAAAACATTGTCATCGATTACGTTAATATATCTCAATTCTCTTCTTCTTTGTTTTTCATAGATCATCGAATTTTTGAAAAAGTCATTTTTACCTTGTATTTTTGATTCTTGATCTAGAGTTGTGAGTTTATTATTCTCTGGTAAAAGATTCCTTTGTGCTTATGCTACAAGGAGAAAATGAACAAGTCGAGCTCGTGGAGCATATACAGTTCTAGAGATGGAGAGAGTGAAGGGCCATGGAGATCGTCGACGTCCATGAATGCTATCTCCTTTGGGTTTGTAGCGACGGCGATACTCATCTCCATGTTCTTGATCATGGCCATCTTCGAGCATCTCTTCAGGCCTGAGAATTCTTCATTTGACTCACCACATCGGATCACACAAAGACAGAGAGATGGGTCCATTCAGTTCCAGAAACTTGCTGATCAAGCATCCATGGTAAACACAACTCACACACACAGAACAACTTTTTTTATTAAAGCATTTCTCAAAAGAATTTTTGTCCTTTTAATAAAGCCGAAGCGCATTAACTTGCCACTGTAGAGTTAGTTTTCTTTTCTTTTCTTTTCGGTGCAGAGACCTTTTGGATAATTAAAAACATTCGTCAAAATTAATAGAAAAATAATAATCCAACTTTGGAAAGTGAAAAAAAAAAGCAAGGACCAAGTTATTGTGTAAACCATAGTCATAACTTCTTTTAAGCTAATTACAAGGAATGTAAACGTGGCTGCAGGTTCCGGTGAATACGGTGGTGGATGTATCGGTAGTGATGCCAGGAGAGAAGTTGCCGTCGCATATAGCTTTGCCGGCTCCGTTACCTTGTCGGAGAGAAGGCATTCATTGGCCTCTTCATCTTTAAATATATTAATTACTAGCTTAGCTAGCTACTACTCTTCTTCTGTAATTTTATTTATATATTTCTGACTCATTGAGTAGATTAGCTTGTTCGTAATTTCAATATGCACTAAACGAGATTTATCGGCCAAAAAACATTTCCTTATTTTTTTTCCGTCTAAGTAGACACTAAGACACATATGTTGTCTCTCATTGTACATTTGTAGATATGCTTCTTTTTTTCACTAGCATTTTATGGCTAATTAATTGGAACAAATTAATCACTTTTTGACAAGGATTTTGAACAGCTCAAAAAATTAAAACATATTACTGTTTATCCATTACTAAAAAAGAGGTCTTAATCCCACTATACTATACTACTAGGTTCATCAAGTGTAGTGTTCATGAGTACGTGTAGTGTTGAGTACGACAAAGATGAATGAATGATTTACGCCTTCTGATTATTCACATGTGCTATGAACAATTATTTTCCAAATGTAAAAAAATGATGGGACCAAAGTTACAAATTTAATTACCCTACTATACACTCTTTACCGTAGACGTATCAATTTATAATGGGCCGAGAATGAAGCCCATTAATATCAGTGGGCGAATTCATAAGACCCAGATAAAAAAATGTTACCTTCTCTATCAATCGTCGCGTAGAAGCCAAAGTTAAAAAAAGCTGATTCAAAGATTCAAAATTTGAACTGCAGAGAGAGAGAGAAAGAGGCTATGGCGACGACGGCGAAGAACATGAAGGGTTTCTACAAGCAGAAGAAAAGCAATATCACCGGAGGTATCTCCAAGTCCAAGCCTTCTTCCCGGAAAGCCGCTCCCAAACACGCGGCGGCTCAAGGTTCTGATGCGACGCAGCCCGCCGCATTGATCTCACACGGCTCCGTCGATCTCAATGGTACGGGTTTTACTTCTTCCATTGATCATCTGATTCTTTTAATTATCCGTTCTGATTCGTCTGAAGAAAACTAGGGTTTTGACTCCAATCCCCCATATGAGATTTTATAGTCCAATCGAGAATTTTTAAATTTGTGGTATTTGTTGTGTGTTTTTATTAAACAGAGGATTATGACAAGGAGGAGGAGATGCTGAGACAATTTGACATGAACATTGCTTATGGTCCCTGCTTGGGTATGACAAGACTTGATCGATGGGAGCGTGCTCTGCGTCTAGGGATGAATCCTCCCAATGAAATTGAGAAGCTTTTGAAAACTGGGAAAGTTCAGCAAGACTGTCTGTGGCAAGGTCGTGTGTAGATGATGTTCTTTAAATGCCACTTTATCTATGCCCTTGTATGATCCAGTATGAGTAACTTTGTCTTTTGTTGTTTTATGGTTGAGATGTTTGGTTCAGCCACTGGCTGGATTCACCTCACATGTAGTGTGTCTTTCGATGTTTCTAATTCTAGTCTCAGGTGATAATGTTAAAACCTTTTTAATGGAAAGCAATCTTTGTTTGTTGATGGAAGTTGTATAATCGCATTATCACAGGCAATCTATTATGACAAAGACAAACTTCTACAAATTTCAATATATGGTGTCATGTAAATATTTACAAAAACGGTTAAGTTACAAAATCTGAACTTTCTCTTCTTGAAGCATAGCAGCGAACGACACAATCCAGCATAATGCCATACAATCTGGGAAGCTTGACTCACCCTGGTCTTAAACAAATATCTGCAGGGTCTGGTTCTACCTCCTGTCAATGTCTGCAGCATGATTTGCTGGTCACTAAAAGATTAGGATTTAGTCGAGACGTTAAATAGATGGCCTTCAATGTCTGGGACGAAACCTTTGTCTACCATTTCTACTTTAACTATCTCATAGGTTGTTCTGTTCGGGACTAGACCTTTCTCCAACATCTCATTCAAAAGAATGTTTGCATCCTCCAACTTTCCCTTTTGGGAATATCCTTGTAGAAGCACATTATATGATGCTACATTCATCCACAACCGCCTTTCTTTCTTTTTTAAAAAAAATATTATAGATTTTGAAAATTTAACGAATATGATAAAGAAAATAACAAAGATGGCTGCTAAAATAGTTGAACAGCTGAAGATGCTGTCACTCAACGGCTTAGGTGATAAGTTTGAAGGTGATGATCTCTTCTCTCTTATCTCTTCTATTCTCAATCCCTAATACAAACGATGACAAGATAGGAGTTACAGTGCTCCTCTCCTATCACCATGAACAGAGCTCACAAGCTCTCTAACAAACTCTCAACTTCAATGATCACGCAGGGTGATCTTTACTAAACAATCTCTCTATTTATACTGATCCTCATGATCTGAAACGGCTAACTAACTTCTTCTTCTCTTCCTTTCTGCTGCCAGCTCAGCATCAAGCTCCTTTCTCTCAATACTTATCATTAGGACTAAGAATCAAACATGTGTGCGTACAAAAAAAGCCTTGAGATTTACAAACCCTTTTCCATAACTCAAGCTCTGTTGGGTCTGTCAGATGCAATGATACTTCACTCAGCTTAAAATCAGCTGCAAACTTTTTGTCTCCTCTCGTCACATCCGGGAAGATGCTTAGGAGGAAACAAGTATCTATCCTTGAAGTGGCCTTTACCGCCTACTCTCGGTCCAACCTTCCAATGCCAAGTATCTCCAGGATTAGGCCAATTCTCATGCCGCCTCGGTTACTTTGATCAATGTCCATGGAGTCCATGATAATAAGACCTGCACTGCACTCAATCACAAAACCAAATTGGAAGCTTCAATAAGAAGAGCTTGAAACCACTTAAGAAGAGTGTTAAAACGAAACCAACATATAAGGGGACATTAACCACATATGTTTGTTCCAATACGGCATTTCAATGCAACCAATTCAACCATTGACATAGCTCAGTTCCCATACATCTTTCCTAGTTAGTCTGATTCTTCAAAGTTCTAACTCTTGATTTGGTGGACATTTTTCCAAACTGCAGCTTAGTCAGCAGGTCCAATGAAGGTGAAGCTTGTGGCAACTTATGTCCAAGCATTTCTACCCCGAAGCTGTTTACGGCGATGAAGGAGACAAACCTCAAATAAGTTGGCGTAGAAGTACCACTTATGCTGATGTCAATGAAACCAAATCTCAGAACAACCACAGTGGCTTACCAATGCTCTTAGAGCAACCAGAGGGCATTCCTGCGCCAGATATTAGTTCAAAGGTTTCTTCAGGCAAAACGCAAACTCGCAAACAGAAAAGAGCTCAACGAAGACAGAGACTTAAAACCGTGAAGCTTTACTCCTCACTACGAACTTGCATAGTAGAAGACAAGTTATGTCTCTTCTGCTTGATGTTTTATCACAATCTAGTATTTGTTCTATTTAAGATCACATCGATGGATCCAAGTTTTTAATTCCAAATTGTCATTTTGTGAAAGGCTGTAAAAGAATATTTGATTGAAGTAATAAAATACAAATTGTAGCCCCATTAAGCTAAGCCCATTCTTAACCCTATATATATTTTCTTTGAATTAGTTTCGAAACCCTGGCCATAGTCGACGATATCGATCTCCCAAGCAACTTTGCTTATTATCTCTGAGGTAAATTGCTTTTAGGTTTAAAAGTATTTTGAATGATGATGGAGCTTCAGATTATGTAGTCGAAAGCACCAAATCTGCAAAGGAGAACGTAAGATACTGTGGGTATTGGATTGAATCACAAAGGCTAATATTCACTGAGAGCAAGAGAACACAATGGGCTTTCTTTAACAAACTGGATTGCAATTAAGCTTCGTCACTTAGTCATGGCTTTGTATAATATGATTACAAACTTATCCAACAAGTTACCTCCCAAAAGTGTCATGTTTCTCCTATCTCTGGATTGCATTGCGCTATATTGACAACCAATGCACCACATTCCTTCCTGCAAGATTTTGGTGTTATGAGTGCGGGGTGAAATGGGATAGCAAGATTGAGAGCAAAATCAGGCTGCAACATGAGGATAAACCCTGAGGAAAACTGAGTTCTCGAAATGGAAAGTGACATTTGGAAACTCAATGGGAGCGTGCTCTGCGTCTAGGGATGAATCCTTCCAATGAAATTGAGAAGCTTTTGAAAACTGGGAAAGTTCAGCAAGACTGTCTGTGGCAAGGTCGTGTGTAGATGATGTTCTTTAAATGCCACTTTATCTATGCCCTTGTATGATCCAGTATGAGTAACTTTGTCTTTTGTTGTTTATGGTTGAGATGTTTGGTTCAGCCACTGGCTGGATTCACCTCACATGTAGTGTGTCTTTCGATGTTTCTAATTCTAGTCTCAGGTGATAATGTTAAAACCTTTTTAATGGAAAGCAATCTTTGTTTGTTGATGGAAGTTGTATAATCGCATTATCACAGGCAATCTATTATGACAAAGACAAACTTCTACAAATTTCAATATATGGTGTCATGTAAATATTTACAAAAACGGTTAAGTTACAAAATCTGAACTTTCTCTTCTTGAAGCATAGCAGCGAACGACACAATCCAGCATAATGCCATACAATCTGGGAAGCTTGACTCACCCTGGTCTTAAACAAATATCTGCAGGGTCTGGTTCTACCTCCTGTCAATGTCTGCAGCATGATTTGCTGGTCACTAAAAGATTAGGATTTAGTCGAGACGTTAAATAGATGGCCTTCAATGTCTGGGACGAAACCTTTGTCTACCATTTCTACTTTAACTATCTCATAGGTTGTTCTGTTCGGGACTAGACCTTTCTCCAACATCTCATTCAAAAGAATGTTTGCATCCTCCAACTTTCCTTTTGGGAATATCCTTGTAGAAGCACATTATATGATGCTACATTCATCCACAACCGCCTTTCTTTCTTTTTTAAAAAAAATATTATAGATTTTGAAAATTTAACGAATATGATAAAGAAAATAACAAAGATGGCTGCTAAAATAGTTGAACAGCTGAAGATGCTGTCACTCAACGGCTTAGGTGATAAGTTTGAAGGTGATGATCTCTTCTCTCTTATCTCTTCTATTCTCAATCCCTAATACAAACGATGACAAGATAGGAGTTACAGTGCTCCTCTCCTATCACCATGAACAGAGCTCACAAGCTCTCTAACAAACTCTCAACTTCAATGATCACGCAGGATGATCTTTACTAAACAATCTCTCTTCTATTTATACTGATCCTCATGATCTGAAACGGCTAACTAACTTCTTCTTCTCTTCCTTTCTGCTGCCAGCTCAGCATCAAGCTCCTTTCTCTCAATACTTATCATTAGGACTAAGAATCAAACATGTGTGCGTACAAAAAAAGCCTTGAGATTTACAAACCCTTTTCCATAACTCAAGCTCTGTTGGGTCTGTCAGATGCAATGATACTTCACTCAGCTTAAAATCAGCTGCAAACTTTTTGTCTCCTCTCGTCACATCCGGGAAGATGCTTAGGAGGAAACAAGTATCTATCCTTGAAGTGGCCTTTACCGCCTACTCTCGGTCCAACCTTCCAATGCCAAGTATCTCCAGGATTAGGCCAATTCTCAGGAGCATACGGTAAACCTTCACCAGATTCCAACGGATCTACTGGTTTCAGATGAAGGCGAGGCGAGCCGCCTCGGTTACTTTGATCAATGTCCATGGAGTCCATGATAATAAGACTTGCACTGCACTCAATCACAAAACCAAATTGGAAGCTTCAATAAGAAGAGCATGAAACCACTTAAGAAGAGTGTTAAAACGAAACCAACATATAAGGGGACATTGACCACATATGTTTGTTCCGATACGGCATTTCAATGCAACCAATTCAACCATTGACATAGCTCAGTTCCCATACCAAAACAAATAACAACAGTACAGATTTGTTGCTATACCCCAAGAACAGTGTTATGATACTCAAAAGAGGATTGCGATCCCAAAACAAGATTTTCAAGAAAATTAAAGATCCAAATTGAAACGCATGCACAAAACAAAACAATTAGATAAAGAAAGGCAAATCAGCAACGCGGAGTTCATTATCAAAACCGAGGAGCAACTGAATGCAAAAAGGGAGAGAGAGAACAACGTACAATTAATCTCCAGAGACTCTGTGATATTGATTTAGGAAATATGAAGAGCAGAGACACATGTGTGGGAGCAGGGACACGGTGTACTGGTGTGATGTGGTTGGCACGTGCAAAGGAATTAGTTGTTGCGATTACTTGCTTATAAGAGCAAAATGTTATGCTCATGGTTTTCTTATGCGAAGTTTATAGAACTGTTGTTTCTCTTATTCTAGTTTGGTGACAATGTTCCTCATCCTTTTGCTGGAGATTCTCTCTTGAGACTCGTGTAGTAGATGAGAAGTTGATGTTGCGTTTTCTTTGAATGTTATATCAAGGTTTTATCGTTTTTGAATCTATTGTTTTTTTTTAAGTTTCTGTTTTACGTTATCACTCTCACACCGATTAATTTGAGAATCTCTTCGAACGACGATCAATTCATTAGTCTTGGGAACTGGGAAGGAAGGACCTTGGAGGATGCGAAGAAGGGTTTGGGCCAACAACAAGACCCAGAGCCACCAATGTATCAAAATTTCACATTCCAATATTTGCGCCTTCTTGGACCTGGCTTTAAAAGGCCTGGGTCGGGTCGGGTTAGATAATGATTCAAGTACCCCCATCGGATTTTAATTTCCTTTTTTTTTCCTTACTTTTTGCCTCACGTACGTCTTTATATTTTCTCTCATGGGATTGTTTACGTAAGCGTTGACTAGATCGTTGCTTTCCTAATTTTTCCATCTCTCTTCAATAAGGTGGATCCGCCCCTGAGTGTGACAGAGATTGAAAGAGAGATATATAGATACCCCAAGAAAACAACCACCC
Source organism: Camelina hispida (assembly GCA_023657505.1). Classification (NCBI taxonomy): domain Eukaryota; kingdom Viridiplantae; phylum Streptophyta; class Magnoliopsida; order Brassicales; family Brassicaceae; genus Camelina; species Camelina hispida. The sequence continues at coordinate 3,998,444 of CP094631.1, forward strand.
ATTTGCGTTTTTTTGAGATTCCTTATTGCGATAATTCCAATATAACTATACGATGAATTCAAAAATAGAAATTTATCTCTATGTGTACCCCCAAGAAAAGAAGCTTGTGGTTGTGGAGTGTGGACACACAGAGAGAGAATGGAATGGAGACAAAAGAAGAGTACGAGAGGGGGTTTTTTCAGAGAGACGACGAAGTCAGAGTAAATGAGGAATTGGGGAGTGGGGACCCCATATGTCTTCTATAATCCGAAAAAAAAAAAGGTCTTCTGTTTTGTTATAAATTAAAAAAAATAAAAAATTGTTTTTTTCTTAACAGACAATTATCAAAACAACTGTCGTTGCGTTATTGTTGTGAAATTTGGATCAAGCAGCCCAGAGAAACTTAGGGGTTGTGTGGGTGTACTCTTTAATACTAGTATATAGTTAAAGGGGCCCTATATAATATAGAATGAACAGTATATTCTTCCAGAAGAAAACAACAAATGTAACAAAGACTCTCCCTTATGTTCTGTACTAACTTTTGACTCTTTTGGTGTCGTACGTTTGAAATTAACAGGGGAGGGGATAGATGTAATAAATCACTGATGGGGACATCATGTATAGTTAGAAGAGAGACGACACTAGAGACAACAAAAAAAACGACTGGGAAAGCTTGAAAGAGGATAAAGATGATGAACATGTGCAGAGGGGGACCAACTCTTCTTATCACACCAAAGCCTCCCTCGGTCGAAACCTAGGAAGCAAAAGGGAAAAGAAAGAAACTTTCTTATTTTAGATACAAGAGAGTTGGTAAGATCTACTTCTTTGAAAAAGAATAACTGCTTTTAGAAGTTTCCAGACTTGTGCATGTGTGGGTGTACTCTTTAATACTAGTATATAGTTAAAAGGGCCCTATATAATACTTTCTCCGTTTCAAAATATAAGATGTTTTGAGTGAAAGCACGCAGATTAAGAAATAACCATTTTTAAAATGTTCAACCAATCATAAACAAAACTGCATAAAATAAATAATACAAAAATATAAAAGTAATCTAAAAGTTATCTAGAAAAATGAAAACATCTTATATTATGAAACAAGAAAAACCCTCTAAAACATCTTATATTATGAAACGGAGGGAGTAATATACTGGAAAATGGTAACGGTTCAGAATGAAGCGCCGTTGTTTTAAATACTAGTAGTAAGTATGTAGTATGTCCTATGGATTATAATATTTGGTTAAGGGGCATTAATGGTACTGTAGCTTGTTTCTTTTATTATACTAAAGTCTTTACACCCACGAAAAAAAATTGTATATGTAGAGAAGACCATACATATATTTTTACTAAGTATATATATATATATATATATAATTAACATGCATGTTTTCCCGAAAATATAAGTATATATTAAGCTTTTTTGTTTGACATGCTGAATTCTGATTTCAATTACAGTACTAGCTAATAAAAACGTACGTTATTGTGGATGTTTGAAGCTGTGCTGGACAACACTATAACTCTCTCTAAAGTCAGTGCCGTGCTTACAGGCAAGAAGAAAGGGCAATTGCTCTAAGCCACCAAAAATTTAAAATTTGTTAGGTCACATTTTTTTCTATCTAGGCTTATGTATTTAAATTGATAAGATAAATGTGTATGTAAAGTGGGTTTTTTGTTTGAGCAGTCCATGACAATATTAATAAATCTAATATATAAGGAAATTTCTACACATGTTTTATACTCTAAATTTAATAACAATAATACTAATGGAAGATAATCTTATTATATAAAACTTAGTTTTTAAAGTTAGTAATTCATATAATGGCGACATGTGTTAAATATATCGAGAATATTCTGACACATGTGAATATTTTAAATTTATAGAAAAAATTAAAAAATCCTAAGAAAAAAGATTATAATTAATATTTTTGTAAAGTATGTAAAACCAAAAGTAATCTATTATATGATTAAATCTAATAAGAAATTTATCTATTAAATTACTAATTTTAATAGAAAAATATGCAATTAATAAGAAAAATATGTGCAATTAATAAGAAAAATATGTGCAATTAATAATAAAAATATATGTAGTTTAATTGCAATTATTATCTTATTATATAAAGCTTGATGACAAAATTACTAATTAACAAGATCGTGACATGTGTCAATTGTATCATTCAGATGTTGACACATGTCAATTATAAATTTATTAGAATTATAAAAAATAAAAATGTAAAAATTCACAACCTACCATAAAAAAGTTTTATATAAAAGTAAAAGAAAAAAAAACCTAATTTTATTAATAAGATCGTGACATGTGTCAATTGTATCATTATGTTGACACATGTCAATTTTAAATTTATTAGAATTATAAAAAATAAAAATAAAAAAATTCAAAACCTACCATAAAAAGGTCTTATATAAAAGTAAAATAGAGAAATAAAAACTTAATTTTATAATCTCTAACAATAGATTGTCTTATATTTTTTTCACCAATCAAATAATTTATTCAAAAAAAAGCTATTGTAATATATAAGATAACAGTATGTAAGACTAACATATGCGTTTTTTTCTCCTTGTACTTCATCCCGGCCATCCTCTTCTATGCGGCCTTCTACCTCTTCTCGTTTTTACTACGACGACCAGGTGCCATTTATGGGTTACAAACCTTGAGTTTAGCGGCTGGATTCTCAGCCATCTACCTGATCCTATCCTACATTGGTTATATTGAAGCTCTCGTTTCTTGGGTAAAGTCCCTTGTGGGACTTTGATCTGTCTCCCCCATCCTCTTTTTTTTTATCTTGTTATTACTACTTTGAACAATCCTAAGAATAAATTGGTAAAAAAAAATTCAAACATGTCTGTAATTATGCTTTAGTTACAGGAACATGTATGAGGATTGATGACTGTTTACATTTTACAGAGTATAATGTACCTTGATGACTGTTTAATAGTAACTAGATTAAAACCCGTGCTAGAGCACATGTTGAATTTTTTTTATATTGTAATTTTATAGTAAATATAATTTATGTGATTGTTTTTAATAGTTTTTTTGGATAAAACATTATGCAATAAAATCATATGCTAAATATGATGGCTTGAAAAAGACATATATTTTGTAAGTTTTATAGTTTTAATTATTCTAAATAAGTACCCATCCTATAACACTGGTTAAATTTTATTTTATACAAAAAATTGTATATTTTATATTTTAAAATAAAATTTTAATATATTGTATTAGTTTTAGTATGTGAAGTTATTTCAACAATGTATATTTTACATCATGACTTGAATGTCATTATAAGACATAATTTTATAAATTTGGTTTTTAAAAAGCGAGTTATTATATTATGAATAATTTAATATATCGTTATACTTTTTGTTTTAATATACTTGGTTTCTTGAAATTCTTTCATATTGTTATGACATATTATTGACATTGCTATAACAAATCAGTTTAATGTGTTCATAGTTTCTAACTTTTATATCAAGTTTCAATATTTTAAAAATATTTCAAAGTACTTTGGAACATCAGCTCCAGGGAAGGTGTGACGAATGTATCGTTCGACTGAGAGCCTGCTCCTAAAAGCCTTGTTTCTCGGCATTGTTTCAGTATTTAAACCGGGAAGATGCTTAGGAGGAAACAAGTATCTATCCTTGAAGTGGCCTTTACCGCTTACTCTCGGTCCAACCTTCCAATGCCAAGTATCTCCAGGATTAGGCCAATTCTCATGCCGCCTCGGTTACTTTGATCAATGTCCATGGAGTCCATGATAATAAGACCTGCACTGCACTCAATCACAAAACCAAATTGGAAGCTTCAATAAGAAGAGCTTGAAACCACTTAAGAAGAGTGTTAAAACGAAACCAACATATAAGGGGACATTAACCACATATGTTTGTTCCAATACGGCATTTCAATGCAACCAATTCAACCATTGACATAGCTCAGTTCCCATACATCTTTCCTAGTTAGTCTGATTCTTCAAAGTTCTAACTCTTGATTTGGTGGACATTTTTCCAAACTGCAGCTTAGTCAGCAGGTCCAATGAAGGTGAAGCTTGGAGGTGGCAACTTATGTCCAAGCATTTCTACCCCGAAGCTGTTTACGGCGATGAAGGAGACAAACCTCAAATAAGTTGGCGTAGAAGTACCACTTATGCTGATGTCAATGAAACCAAATCTCAGAACAACCACAGTGGCTTACCAATGCTCTTAGAGCAACCAGAGGGCATTCCTGCGCCAGATATTAGTTCAAAGGTTTCTTCAGGCAAAACGCAAACTCGCAAACAGAAAAGAGCTCAACGAAGACAGAGACTTAAAAACCGTGAAGCTTTACTCCTCACTACGAACTTGCATAGTAGAGAAGACAAGAAACAGTTATGTCTCTTCTGCTTGATGTTTTATCACAATCTAGTATTTGTTCTATTTAAGATCACATCGATGGATCCAAGTTTTTAATTCCAAATTGTCATTTTGTGAAAGGCTGTAAAAGAATATTTGATTATTGAAGTAATAAAATACAAATTGTAGCCCCATTAAGCTAAGCCCATTCTTAACCCTATATATATTTTCTTTGAATTAGAGAGGGGTTTCGAAACCCTGGCCATAGTCGACGATATCGATCTCCCAAGCAACTTTGCTTATTATCTCTGAGGTAAATTGCTTTTAGGTTTAAAAGTATTTTGAATGATGATGGAGCTTCAGATTATGTAGTCGAAAGCACCAAATCTGCAAAGGAGAACGTAAGATACTGTGGGTATTGGATTGAATCACAAAAGGCTAATATTCACTGAGAGCAAGAGAACACAATGGGCTTTCTTTAACAAACTGGATTGCAATTAAGCTTCGTCACTTAGTCATGGCTTTGTATAATATGATTACAAACTTATCCAACAAGTTACCTCCCAAAAGTGTCATGTTTCTCCTATCTCTGGATTGCATTGCGCTATATTGACAACCAATGCACCACATTCCTTCCTGCAAGATTTTGGTGTTATGAGTGCGGGGTGAAATGGGATAGCAAGATTGAGAGCAAAATCAGGCTGCAACATGAGGATAAACCCTGAGGAAAACTGAGTTCTCGAAATGGAAAGTGACATTTGGAAACCCCTCCCAATGGGAGCGTGCTCTGCGTCTAGGGATGAATCCTTCCAATGAAATTGAGAAGCTTTTGAAAACTGGGAAAGTTCAGCAAGACTGTCTGTGGCAAGGTCGTGTGTAGATGATGTTCTTTAAATGCCACTTTATCTATGCCCTTGTATGATCCAGTATGAGTAACTTTGTCTTTTGTTGTTTATGGTTGAGATGTTTGGTTCAGCCACTGGCTGGATTCACCTCACATGTAGTGTGTCTTTCGATGTTTCTAATTCTAGTCTCAGGTGATAATGTTAAAACCTTTTTAATGGAAAGCAATCTTTGTTTGTTGATGGAAGTTGTATAATCGCATTATCACAGGCAATCTATTATGACAAAGACAAACTTCTACAAATTTCAATATATGGTGTCATGTAAATATTTACAAAAACGGTTAAGTTACAAAATCTGAACTTTCTCTTCTTGAAGCATAGCAGCGAACGACACAATCCAGCATAATGCCATACAATCTGGGAAGCTTGACTCACCCTGGTCTTAAACAAATATCTGCAGGGTCTGGTTCTACCTCCTGTCAATGTCTGCAGCATGATTTGCTGGTCACTAAAAGATTAGGATTTAGTCGAGACGTTAAATAGATGGCCTTCAATGTCTGGGACGAAACCTTTGTCTACCATTTCTACTTTAACTATCTCATAGGTTGTTCTGTTCGGGACTAGACCTTTCTCCAACATCTCATTCAAAAGAATGTTTGCATCCTCCAACTTTCCCTTTTGGGAATATCCTTGTAGAAGCACATTATATGATGCTACATTCATCCACAACCGCCTTTCTTTCTCCATCTGTGTCCTCAAGTTCGTTGCTGCCTTCAGATTTCCTTCTCTACAGTAGCCTTTCATCAAAATGTTATATGTCAGATGTCTCGGTTTCAGACCCATCTTTGACATTTCTTTCAAAAGCATCGCCGCTTTTCTTGATTCACCTTTGCTGCAATAACCCTCCATTAGTATGTGATACGTTACTAGATCAGGAAGTCCTTTACTAGTCAACTGATCGAAAAGCTTCTTAGCTGCTTCTACGTTACCGTCTCTACATTGACCAGCAATCAAGCAATTATAAGTTCCAATGTCTGGTACAATCCCTTCTCGTTCCATCTCTTCTTTCAGTGCAAAGCCATCAACGGTTTTCCCTAACTTACAATACGCATCGATCAGCATGTTATATGTTCTAGCAGTGGGAACAATTCCTTGGCCTTTTACTGACTCTAACATATCAAGAGCTTCCTTCAGCATATCGTTCTTGCAAAACCCGTTTATAAGAGAGTTGTAAGTAATTAAGTTAGGCTGTACACCTGCGCTGACCATCTTATCGTGCATACCAATAGCCTCGCTGATCTTACCTCCACTGCACAAACCATTTATCAGTGAATTATAAGTAATCACATTCGGTACCACGTCTTGATCCAGCATCTCTTTAAACACCTTCATACTACCAGGAAGGTTGTCATCTTTCCAAAACCCATCAATCAGTATATTGAATGTAGTCAAGTTTGGAGACACCTTATTCTCCACCATTTCCTTCAAAACAGCATCTGCTTTGTACATTTTCCCAATTCCACCAAGCTTGCAGTACCCATCGATGAGAGTGTTGTAACTGACTACGTTTGGAGAACAACCATACACTACCATGTCCTCCATAACATCTCTAGCTCTATTCATTTTCCCAGTTTTGCACAAGGCATTGATCACGACATTGAAAGTGAATAGATTTGGTTGAATCTTCCTCCTAATCATCTCCTTGTATACAAATTCAACATCCGCAGAACGATTCTGCTTCAACAACGCAATCATCAAAGGCTTACAAGACAAAGTCGATAACTTATACCCATAGTAACCTGAACGCTTAAACGCCTCCAATGCTAACTCTAATCTCGAATTGTTCGCATACGCCAATACCAACATATCAGCTATAATCGAACTGACGCAAACATCGTCACACATTGAAATAGCATGGAGAATAGAGTGAACCGGATGATCAGAACCATTTCTGACAAACCCATCAAGGAAAGATCGGATCTTTGAGTACCTTTTCGCAATAGCAAGAGAATGCAAGAGCTTAAATGTGAGCTCTAGCGAAACAGAGATGTTACGGTTCTTCACTAACCAGGTATAGTACCTGAGACACAAATCTGGGTCAAGCTCAGAACTAATCAGCTGTCGAAAGAGCTCGTTAGGGTTTATGTCTTTCACATGAACTCCAAGCTTTGACCAGTGCTGCTTCTCTATGAGATCAGCGATGACTACTACGTCACATCTTGGTTGGCAAGGGCTCTCGGCGATCGTAGCTGAAGAAGAAGAAGAACAGAGTCTACTTAAACCTGATAAATTTTGTATGAAATTCGAAATGTTTCTACTAACGGCTAAGGATTTGGGGAACATTGATTCGAGGTAGGAGACGAAGATAGACTTTGGATTTTTAAAATTTTAGGGTTTATGAATTTTGCACCCATTCTCATCTCTGTTTCGTTTCAGTACTTAATTTTACTTTACTGTGAGATAAATTTTCAGATTCTTTCTTTGCAAAATTTTACGAAACTACCACTGAAATGGTAAGAGAAACAACAAATTTTATAAATGGACCCCAAATTAAGTTATTTTAGAAGTCGGGCCCGTGCGTTAAGATACAACTAATGGGCCACGTGAATCAGCCCATCTAACTGTAAGGAAAAAGAATTTTTAACTTTTGGTTTTGTTGGTTTACTCTTCTTTCGTTGCCACTTGTTTCTGGCGAAGCGCTCTCCAACCAATATCACGCCTAAAGAAACCACCAGGCCAGTTGATCTGTTGAACAGCTGAATAAGCTTTATCACGCGCCTCTTCCAAGTCTTTACCCTTCCCCGTGACTCCAAGAACACGTCCCCCAGTCGCTACAACATTCCCATCAGAATCAAGATCCGTTCCTGCATGGAAAACCTTCACACCAGGAGCAACCGTTTCAGCTTCTTTAAGGTTTCTGATGATTGATCCTTTCTCATAAGCACCTGGATAACCATTGCTTGCCATTACAACCACCATTGCTGAATCTTTTGACCAATCAAGCGACACACCGCTTAGCTCGCCTTTACAAGCCGCTAGCAAAACTTTTGCTAGGTCAGACTCTAGACGCATCATCAATACCTGTGTTTAAACAAGAAGCTGCATTGTTAAGAACTATAATCAAACCAAAGACTAAACGGATATTTTTTTCAGAAAAGGTGTGTGTTCTCACCTGACATTCTGGATCACCAAACCGGACATTGAACTCAATCAGCTTAGGTAAACCAGATTTCTTCTCGATCATGAGACCAGCAAACAGAACGCCGACAAACTTACATTCTTCTTCTGCCATTCCTTTAACAGTGGGATGAATTATAGACTCCATCACAAAATCTTGAAGCTCCCTGGTCAAGACAGGTGCAGGAGAATACGCTCCCATTCCGCCTGTGTTAGGACCGGTGTCTCCATCTCCAACCCGCTTGTGGTCCTGAGCTGATTCTAGAGGAATGGCGTTTTCTCCATCCACAAGTGCGAAAAAAGAGGCTTCTTCTCCCTCGAGAAACTCTTCCACCACCACCTGACATCCTGCAGAACCAAACACACCTTTGACCAGCATTGAATCAACAGCTTCAAAAGCCTCCTCTAGTTCCATGGCAACAGTGACTCCTTTTCCAGCTGCTAATCCATCCGCTTTAATCACAATCGGTGCCCCTTGTTCTTGAATGTATTCTTTTGCAGCAGATGCATCAGAAAATGTTCTATACTGCATTTGAATTTAATTCAATAATACTGAATTACCCATCAAATTGGAATCCTTAGGATAAGATCAAACTGGAATCTTTAGGACAAGATCAAAGCTATGAATATGCTACTTTTATTCCACCAATTTACCAAGCCCTCAACCAAATGCCCCCAAACAATCTCTATTAACCAACTTACAACAGCTCTATTAAGAACTAGGGTAGATTACAGCAAGCCTATAGATAGCTAATAGTTGAGCCGATGCATGCTTCAAAGCTTATAATATATACACAGCGACGTTATGGATCCTAACACATATCAGGGGAAGAAATTGGTAATCATCAGGAATAAATCGAAAAAGAGCAGAGCAACACAAACCTTAGCAGTAGGGATATTGTACTTATGGCAAAGATTCTTCATAAAGTTTTTGGAACCTTCCAACGCCGCAGCTTGAGAAGAAGGGCCAAAGGTGAGGATACCAGCCTTAACCAAGTCATTAGCGAGACCGGCAACAAGAGGCACTTCAGGTCCAACAACCACTAACCCAACATTCCATTTTCGACAAAAAGAAATCACAGCTGAACTGTCTGATATGTTAAGGTCAGGTATGCAAGTAGCATCACCGGAACTGGAGATACCTGCATTTCCAGGTGCGCATAACACAGAATCACAAGAAGGAGATCGTTTTAAGGCGTGGCAAAGGGCGTGTTCTCTCCCTCCTCCACCAATGACAAGAACATTAACTCTCTCTTCTGCAGAAATTGAAACACAATTACAACAAATCCATTGATTGTAATAACAGGAGTTCGGTTACCAATAGCCTAATATGAATCCATCTAAGGGCGTTCAAATTCAATCACTCAACAACTCAAGAGAGTAAAAGGGTATCGTTAGATTTTTACCAGAGCCGCCGGAAACGGTCGAAATAGACGGCTGAGATTGCTCTGAGACGCAGCGGAGCAAAAACTGGCGTCTGTGGAGTCGGGTGGAAGAGCTAAGGACGTGATTGGTGGTAGAGAATTTGAGAGGAGCAGCAAAAGGAAGAGACTTGGAGGTAGCGGCGAATCTGAGGGAGAGAAGAAAGGGTTGAGTTGGGTTGTTGTTGTTGTTGCTGGAGAAGAGATTGATAGAAGAAGATGAAAGATGGATACTAGATGTACACAACGACATGTCCGAAGTGGATTCGCAAAAGAGAGGCAACTGAGAGACTGTCAAAGTTGCGGACTTTGAGAGAGTTTTGGACTCGGACCAGCGTCGTCGTCGTCAAGGGTTTAACATTAAATTTAATTTTTTTGGGTTCACTTTTTTTCTTTTAATTCACAGTGTAATCAACTAATCATGATTAATTTTGTTGTCTTATTTATTATTTGTAAGTCACCCAATAAATAGGTAAGTATGACTTTGTCCTTTCTATGTTTTTTCCTTCAAACCACTTTGTAATCTTTAGACATCAAACAGCTTCTCCTCGCCTCACTCACATTTACATGCTAAAGCGAATCCATTTTGTGATATATAAAGGGGTTATATGGTGGCTGTGAAACAAACAAGTGGTTTATAACCAGCAAAACCTCTCAAGTACTGTTTGTATTCATGCATTCTCATCATCTCCATATAACCAAACCAAAAAAAAAGAAGAAAAAAATAACTCGCCAAAAACAAAAGCCAAGAGAGCGAAAATGCCCTCTGGCTGCTCCAAATATTGATGATAATCAAGAGAGCTTATACATATATGCCAAAACCGATAGGCGTCTTACGAATTCAAAGCCATGAAGAGGTTCTGCTTACGGGCATGCTCTGGGACAAGCCTGTTCACGATTTCAGCAGGGATGCCAGATAGCTCTGCAACACACACAAAACATGATTACTGATAGTTAAACATAAGGATCACAGATTCATAAATGGAGAAAAAGCATTTATTATTTCTAAGCATTCAAATATGTCAGAGGCCACAATGGTCGCCATACTTGTGACTTCAATTTATATAGCATCCTTAATATTCAAACTAACACTAAATGAGGTTTCGAGGTTAATATTGATCAGCAATCATGAACACAACACAACTTGTCAACAACTTCATAGACCATATATATGTTAGATTTGTTAAGAGGTCCAACAAGAAAAATAAGGGAACTGTACCTTGCGGTTTAAAGTTGAAAAGTGGAGGAAGTGGTCGGCCATTGGGAAGACGAGTGTTTGGGTCCCTTAGTTCATCAAATAACGGATGAATACAAGCTTCCAACTACAATAACACCACAATCCACAAGTGTTACTAATGGGTTTCGACCCTTAGATGCTGATATGTAACAATTGAAAAGCAAAATACACAATGAAAGGAAAAGTGATATTTTTACTCACAGCTGTGCATCTCAAATTTGGGGAATATTGGAAGAACCTACAAAGAAGATCAACTGCTTCTGGTGGCAAACGTTTTTGGAACACCTGAGCACAAATAGAATATTCATGCAGTAATAAGGATTCAGAGAGAAGCGAAGCTTAATGAGCTAATAATCAATGAAAAAATCCCAGATAGTTTAGTCACTTAGTGCAAAGTGCAAACCACCAAGTTGTAGAATGTCAGAGAACAGAATCCTGAAAAGCATCTTCCACCAGATAGAAATACTCAAACTAGAACTAAAGCCACAATCATTTTAGCCAATTGTTTACAACTCTACCATAGATAATTAACAGTTTTATAAGCCAGAGGAAATGAAACTATACATTTATTTTTTTGATTCATACTCCAAACCATCACAAATACCAGAACACCTCTTTTATAAAATGCATTCACCAACAAAACCACTGATTAAAGAATCTCCTGGTAGGTGATAATCAATAACATTAGAAGGCATACCTTGTGCCATGGATGAGGCTTTATCTGGGGAAACTTAAATTCTGTATAGTTTGGATTCATGCACTTGATTTCTTCCCTTGTTGGTGTACCTAAAACCTGCAAAGACATAAAAGCACGTACAATAAGAAAAGCAAGGTTTCCTCAAAATCAAACTGAGCAGTCCAAAGTTTATTGCTTTTTTTTTAATACTAAATACAAAGCTCTCAACAATTGACGTAACAAACTGTGACTCAAAAGCCTGGTAGCCATTCAGATACAAATTTGAAACTCTGCCCATAGTCTGATACGTAAAGATAGATGAATAACCCCGTAAACCAAAGTTCTAAAAGCACTTATCAGGCACTGCCAAGCCCAAGAATTGGATTGCTTCATATTTTAAGATAAATTTTAAGAATTAACAAAAGGTTACCTTAATGATTTCAACAAGCTGATCGACTCCGCTCTCACCAGGAAACAGTGGCTGTACGACAAGTTAGCAAGGGCACAAAAAAAGTAAGACAAGGAAGAAACTAACTGAATAGCACAAAAACAAATAGCTAAAAAATTGTGCTTTAACCTGTCCAAGAAGAAGTTCGGCCATCACACAACCAGTGGACCATATATCGATTGCAGTTGTATATTCACTGGCACCAAAAATGAGTTCTGGAGCACGATAATATCTTGAACAGATGTAAGAAACATTGGGTTCTCCTTTTACCTACGGAGTACGAGAACGTGTCATACTCCCAGAATAAATTCGTTTAAAATTGATTCAACAAACCTTACCAACACTTTTGCACTCCCAAAATCACAGATTTTTAGCTGATGTGTGTGTGGGTTCACCTGCACAACAACATCTGTATAGTCAGGTATAAATGCAGTTAAATTTAAACCGGGAAACATTTATTTTGATAAACATTTTACTTAGGTGCAGATAAATTGAGCACAGACATGTTACTTTAGACCAAAACCAGCTCAAAAGAAAAACTATTTTCTCAATGTTAGTTTCCAGAATCCTGCTTCAATGTTAAGCTTTCTTAATATATAGACTCGAAAAGAAAAGCCTAGTATCATTGTGATTTGTGAAGATCGTAAATGAAATTAACTGTACTAAGAGCCTCATTGCTAGACCTCCAGGCATGTTATGAACATACATTTATCACGTCAGAATCTAAACCTAGTATGACATCATCAAATGTAAAGAATATATGACAGTGTTTTTATATTTCCTACTCATAGAGACAAAGAGCTATATATAATGTAATGGCAAAAAACAGAGGTCATCTGTTATATACTTCTTTCGAAACAGGGAGACACAAATGGAACTTACTAGCAGGTTTTGAGGCTTAATATCACGGTGACAAAGACCAAAGGAATTATGAATGTAAGCAAGCGCCCTGCAAATCTGTAACCAAAAACAGAAACTTGTCAAAATATGTGGAGAACACCCAGCAAACATCAGCCTGGCATGCAGCAAAGTATATGAAATGGTCTCATGCTGTTAATTGATATGAAATGGTTTTTGAAGTCAGTGTGGAAGGGATAAATATGTCATAGAAGGAAATTATAGTGATAGAAAAGCTTTGGAGCATTTCTTAGAAACCCAGGTGTAGAAGCAACGTGTCAAAACACGAAAATATAGATAGTATGACTAAAGAAGGCTACTTCCTTGCACAGAGAGGACCTCCAAACTTCATGCTGAAAATTAATTGTCCAATAGTCTCTTTACCAAGGGTATAGTATATAGCATCTCAATGTGGGTACTGCAAACTAGTCTGAATAAATATCACATGATCAACCAAGAATGAGTTTACACCCAACTAGCAATTCAAGGAAAAATTCCCACCCAACTATTCCAGGAAGAGCCACAAGAATACATAGATTACAAAATCTATTGATACTAACATCTTCGGTGAAACATAACGAGCCTCATATTTTAAGTGGGTGCTTATGATGCTTGGTGAAACGAAAATCTACGAAAAAAAGAACAGAAAATTTCAAATCCAGAAAATAGTTACCTGATAGGTATAGAGTTTAACGTATATCAGTGGCATCAGTTGATTCGTCCTACTGTAACTTCTTGCAACACGATTGACAGTCTCAGGCACAAATTCAAGGACAAGGTTCAAATAAACCTCTTCATTGTCTGTTCTTGAGAAGAAGCTATGCTTTAAAGCAACGACATTGGGATGGTCTAGCATCTGCATTATTTGTAGCTCCCTGTTCTTGTACCGCTTGTCTTGAAGAACCTTCTTGATGGCAACAACCTCCCCAGTTTCCCTACATTTAGCCTACCAGAAGGAAACATAAATGTGCCGGGAATGGAGCCAAATGAAAAGAAAGAACATCCATGGATATTAAATCAACTTACTTGGAAAACCATGCCAAAGGAACCAGTACCAACAACATGTTCTGATATATAACTGACTGTCTGCCAATCCAAAAAAAAAGGAACCAAAAAGTAATATATAAGAACCAGTTGGATAACTACGTTACTAACTAACACATAGAGTTATATGTAACCATCCAACCTGTCTTGATTGACCATTTCGACCACGGACTGTGGTTCTAATCACCTGACCAGGTTCAGCACCAGCCCCATCAATAATATCTGGTTCACTATCCTGCAACGTAACAAAAACCTCAAACAGTGAAAAACTACTCCATAACAGATATAAGAAAGTCAAGCTAAAACAGTTGAATAAACATGAAAGCAAAGCAAATAAGCAATGGAAGACTTACTCTCTCATCATCGGTCTCTACCTTGTCCCTTATCCTCGTCTCAGCCAAATCTCTCGTCAACCAATCGACTGAACTAGAAGAGCTCTTTAAACCTTTGGCAGATCTTGAACTGCCTACTCCATTGCCCAGTCCAGAAGATGCCATGATATTATATTCTGAAGATAACACGAACTAGTATTTGATAGCGTCAAAACCCATGGTGAATTGGTGTCCCATCCCATCAAAGAACCGATCTTCCTAGTAGAATTTGCAAGGTCACTTGCATTAGATAAAAAGGTGTACTATATCTCAAGGAACATGAACTGATACAAAAACAAAAACAAAATTGGTCAGTTTTAACTCTGAGCCAGTGGTGAATTGAGATACTGTAACAATTGAGGCCAATCAGATCTACTGCCGACTAGAATTGATATTACAATCGAAAAGGTTTGGTTTTGAAAACTCAATTTGTGTGTAACTAAAAGCAGTTCAGAAAAAGATCAGCAAAACAGTTACTACTACTACCCAGAAGAACCCTAGTTCAACAACTCCAAAAAAAAGCACATTGAGATAAGAAAGAGCGAAACTTTTCAAAAGATTCGCAGCGATATGAATTTAGGTAGTAATTATAAAAAAAGATGATCACCTTGAGCTGTCGCGAAGAAGAACTGAAACCAAAGTCAAGCATTTGACGATTGTCTTCTTCTTCTTCTTAAATTGAAGAGCTTCACCACATGAAGAAAAAAGTAAACAAATTTGTTTTTTCTCGGTGATTGATCGGATTGAAAAGAAAAAAAGGCTAAACCTTTAGATTATTTCTTGCTTCTGCGTCAATTTTGATTTCACAACTTCTTAATGTTTTTGTCGATTTCTACCGTTTTGAATCAAACGAGAGAATATGAGACGACAGCTCATCATTATAAGCATGATATTATATATACATCTTTTCTTCTTTTTCTACAAGATTTATTAAAACAATTTAGGAATTTATTAAAATTATTATAAAAAATTAGGTTTGGTATATTCTTTTTTTCTTCGTCTGCCACACAAAAAAAAAAGTTGATAATACGAGTATATTAATAATACAAATGACTTAAGGGTATGAAAGGTAATTGGGGTCAGGGTAGACAAATCTATCTGTAGATCAAATTGTTCTATTTTAAATGTGGACAGCGAACTGCTGCGATTCAGTTCTATTTGTAAGGAAAAATAGTCCGCAGTTGGTACGCTACGGTTTTGTTTATGTATTTTGTGGACTACACCACTGCGGACTATATATAATGAATGGTAAATAAAAAGCGACCAACTGGGGATCGCTATTACATACAAATGGAGTTAGTCTGCAGTGGTTTGCTGTCCGTTCTATTTTTATGACGGACTAAACTGCTGACGGAATTGGCCACTCTGACCATTATCACCATTTATACTCTTAACTGTAAAAGTTGATCAGTTCAATAATAATGTTAAGTAAACCTTTGTTCAAAATTTCATACTTGCAAGTTCTTTTTTTTTTATCTGATGGTCCCCAAATATCATAACATTGGAACTCAATTTTCAAACCTCAGCCTACCTAATCTTTTCTAACCGAATATTCAAACTTTTGGTCTACAAACTTATTTCAAACTATATACAATTATACATAGTGGAAAACCTACAAAAACAATTTTTTTTTTTTTGCCTAATTAATATATTTCAACATGTATTTTTGTATGTTTTTGTCAACACATTCCCAGCCTCCACTCCAAAATAGTTGCATCCATATAGAATTTGTGCTTTTTTGATGATTGATATAAGATTAAACAACACTTATGTTCTTGGAATTTTATAGTGAATTAAAATACTGTTGTAGGGAGATATATAGATATTTTCAAAAAAATAAAAGCCACTTTCGTATTTGATGGTTATTATATAGTAAAAGTCGCTTTTACCTGTCGACTGTTAGGTAAGGCTGAATGCTACACTACTCTTTCTTTTATTTGTGTGTGTGGCCGATGATGGTTTTGTCTAGGGTTTAATTAATTTGATTATAAAGCTTAACGATGCAAGGTTGTGTTCGTTTCTTTGTCCGTAGTTTTTTCTTATCATAATAAGTCTTCTACAAAAGTGAAGTTAATTAATATTGTTTTTTGGGTTAGCTCTCTATCTTGAAAATACGTTAGGCATGCACATATTACTTTGGTTACCACCACCCTCTGGTCTCCGCGTGATCTTATATTACTAATTAGAATATACTATTTCTTATGTATTAAACCAAAAAAGGAGGTAATGCAATAAAGTCGTAAGTAGGTCCAAAGTGTACTGCTCATTAGCCTACACAAACAATAGGGAGTGGTGGTCTTTTATAAACCTAAAAGGGCTAAAGTTGCTTTCTTTTTGCTTGATAAAGTAAGATAGATAGATTACCACTTAACAAATGATTTTAGTGTTGACCAAAGAGCAACAAAACAATGATTTACAATTGTGTGTAGTTGGAAGCTAATCTGTTTGGATATGGGCCTCTCTGGCCCGATCTTCGGTAGTACGGTGTGTAATTATTTATAATCAGGAGATTCCAGGCTGTTAAGTGATGGTGCTACAAGCCTAGAATATATGTTTGCTCTCCATATTTTCGCACTAATCATACTTTTTGGTTTTATAACACTATGTGAGATTAAATCATGTTTGGTTTGTTATCACAATTATGCAGTTCACCATTCAAAGTCTTTGTATTAATTCTTAACAGTTAAAAAAGTATATAAGAAGTAAAATAATACCACATTATACACGTGGTTCACTTCTTCAGCGTTCTGCCAAACGCTTTTTACAAAACGCCAACGCGAAACAAACGTTTTGTAATCTAACTGGCTAAAAAACTCACAAGATTTGGGAACAAACAAATCTCGACGAGGCACTTTTCCTTATTTCTAGGCCACAAACTTATCTCCACGACTCTCTTCTCTTTCTCTTAACCACAAAAAAAAAAGAAATGTCAATTTCATCTTTCTCCTTTGTCTCTCTCACTTTCTTCTTCTTCCTTCTTCTCGTTTCTTCTTCATCGTCATCTTCCGATTACATCTCCGAGTTGTTCGACGACTGGTGCCAGAGACATGGCAAAACTTACGGTTCAGAAGAAGAGAGGCAACACAGGGTTCAAATCTTTAAAGATAACCACGACTTCGTTACCAAACACAATCTCATCGCTAACGCTACTTACTCTCTCTCTCTCAATGCCTTCGCGGATCTGACTCACACCGAGTTCAAGACCTCTCGTTTTGGACTCTCTGTTTCGGCGACCTCGGTGGTAATGGCTAGTAGTAGTAAAGGGAAGAGTCTGGGTGGTAGCGTAAAGGTTCCAGATTCTGTTGATTGGAGGAAGAACGGAGCTGTTACTAATGTCAAAGATCAAGGAAGCTGCGGTATTTTTATATTCTATCTTTTTTAAATTGTGTTTCTTTTTTTTTCATCGAGTTTCAGATTTGATTATAGAGTTTTGTAGTTCAGCGACTTAGGGGTTGATTCAAAAATCAAGACTTTAGAATCGGATTGAATTTAGATCTCGGAGAAATTCTCAAACTTTAGAATCTTTGAGGATGCAGGTTATTGAGGAAGACCAATCATGCCATAGACCAATCATGCCATAGTAATCTAATTTTGCATCTCTCTTTCACGCTTTTTGGACTTTTTTTTTTGGAGTATAACTTTTCTTTCCTTTTTTCATGTCTAATTATGGTTGAGAGTATTATACTGATTCAACTTTTTAGGAAAGTCTAGAAGCAATTATCATGTGTCTTCTTATACGACAGTTACTGTTTGATTCAATGGACAAATGTTGGAATTTGGTTAGAAATAGTAATGTGTTCTCTCAGATGCATCCATGTTGATTATTTGAGTGGATGAATGATGATGATGTATTTATAGGGGCGTGTTGGTCGTTCTCTGCTACCGGAGCTATGGAGGGAATCAACAAGATTGTTACAGGAGATCTCATCAGCCTCTCCGAGCAGGAACTCATTGATTGTGACAAGTCTTATAATGATGGCTGCAATGGTGGTCTCATGGACTATGCTTTCCAATTTGTAATAAAAAACAAGGGAATAGACACAGAGAAAGACTATCCTTATCAACAACGCGATGGCACCTGCAAGAAGGATAAGGTATCGGTTTACTTTCTCCTTGTTTAATTTCTATACCTTGTTTGTTTCTTTGATCTTTTGACATCCACTAACGTACATGAGTCTCTTTTTGTTATGCAGTTGAAACAGCGGGTTGTGACAATTGATAGCTATGCTGGTGTAAAAACAAATGATGAGAAAGCGTTAAAGGAGGCTGTAGCGGTTCAGCCAGTTAGTGTCGGCATCTGTGGAAGCGAGAGAGCGTTTCAGTTATATTCTAGTGTAAGTTACAAGATTAGAGATACTACTCCTACTCTATTCTCTGGATATTCAACGTTTCCTTGTTTGAAACTTTACCTTTTGGTGCAGGGAATATTTTCTGGACCGTGTTCGACATCATTGGATCACGCTGTGCTCATAGTAGGATATGGTTCAGAGAATGGTGTTGATTACTGGATTGTGAAGAACTCGTGGGGAAAAAGTTGGGGAATGGATGGGTTTATGCACATGCAGCGTAACACCGGAAATTCACAAGGGGTATGCGGAATCAATATGCTTGCTTCATATCCTATCAAGACACATCCAAACCCGCCTCCACCATCCCCTCCCGGCCCCACAAAATGCAACCTTTTCACCTATTGTTCAGCTGCAGAGACTTGTTGCTGTGCAAAAAACCTGTTTGGATTATGTTTCTCATGGAAATGCTGCGAGATAGATTCCGCTGTGTGTTGCAAGGATGGTCGTCACTGTTGTCCACATGATTACCCGGTTTGTGATACAACCAGAAGTCTCTGCCTTAAGGTATTTTAGCTGTGGATATGTGCATACTGATCACAGTACTCTACTTCTATGTTTTGTTGACTGATGAAGCTATTCTTTGCTTACAGAAAACTGGGAATTTCACGGCAATCAAGCCCTTCTGGAAGAAGGATTCTACAAACAAACTTGGTAGATTCGAGGAATGGGTTATGTGAAAGAAGTGTTATGCATTTGCTACAGACTTTTACGCATTTGTGAATTCGATTACATGTATCTGCGAGGGGATTAGTTGTAGCTGTTGTTGAGATATATAATATATCATCACGGATGTACTTTTAGTCGCTCATTTGGATGTATACAACTTCTGAATCAATAAAGGATACTTGCAGGACAAACACAGTATTTGTATCTGCAAGACACAACAAGGAATAAGAGTATCATCTATACATATAGTAGACATAAGCAGAGACTAAGCTTCGCTGTTGTTGTTCTCTCTTTTTTTCAGTTCTGCGGTCTCCTTCCTCTTTGTTTTGTACAGGGAGTAGAAGTAAGAAGCTAGAGCCAAAACTGCTCCTAGCAAAGCACCTCTTCTCTGCCAGCCAAAGTCATCGTCCATGAAATCAAAAGCCAACACAACAAGCAGAGCTACAACTGGGGAAGCACACATATGAACAACATCAGCGAATAAACCGGAGACTAAAAGCACCAGACCTAACAGCCCAACCGCCCAAACCTGCCAAGAGAGAGCCAACCCTACCAAACTCAGAATGTAGTAAGTTTTCCCTCTCTTAAACCTCTCACTGTCGCCTTTTAACTCCTTAAACTCACCACTCGCAAACAGACCGACGGTGCAAATGAGTGTGGCGATGAAAGAAACACAGATTTGCATCTCCAAGACCATCCGAAACACCTTCTTGTTACCATACCTCTTTGTCTTCACCAAAACTTTGTCGAACCCGAGCTGCATGAGGCACAGAGACAAGGAGAAAGCAAGAGTAGGGAATATGAGTATCAACCATGCCTTGATATCGTAAGCATCAGATTCATCTTCATCAGGGGTTCCGGCAAACGCAGGGCCACCAAAAAAGTCGGCCGCAAGAGTGAGGATTATGGATATGATGATCCATCTGTTAAACTTGAGACGGTTTATGAAAGCTGAGAAGAGGGAGGTGAGTATCAATTGAGTTGACACCAAAATCCCCCATCCTACGTATAATTTGGCAAGCGCATACAACTTGCTATAAACAGAGACAAGGACACCGAGAGAAACATAGAGCGAGAGAACTCGGAACCAGCCATTGTTGGTTTGATTGGAGACTGTTTCCACGTTCGGTTTTGGTGAAGGAAATATGAAGAAGAGTGGAATCAGGATGGGAAACGCAGCGTTCTGGATCAAAGCTTGTGTCCATGTTCCTTTGTATTGTCGGTCTTGATCACTGTCTGATCGATTGTCTTGGACGTAGTAGAAGTTCAACAGAAGCATGACAAGAGAGTCTCCGACAAAGATCAAGAAACCGCAGAAGAAAACAGAGATCCACCATCTGCGTTGATTGAGCTCCAGGGATCGAGGATTCTCGCCGTCTGGTTCTGGACCTTGAAACTCCTCCATGGTCTCTCTGCTTCTTCTTCTTCTTGGAGATTTTACAAAACACGCAGAGAGATATTAATCTTATAAACCTTTCCTAGAGGGTGGGACTCATTCCCATGATTGGTTTAACGTGCAAACACACATTTTAATCTGGAAAGATAAAGAAAGAGAGAAGGTTCCTGGTCACGAAATGGTCATGCTTTTGACTCAACGTTGCTTGAATAGGTCTCATCACATTTTTGTAATAAAATGATCTGTAAGATTGGTTATTATATTATTATCAAAGAGCATATTGGCGGCAAAGGAACTCGTTCCAACTGTAAAGCTCCCCAAATCACAATACCGATGTGAAACCGACTTAAACCGGAATTGAACCAAAAATTACAAAAATCTTGGAGATCTAAAGACTTAACCAAAAGACGTGTGACGAGTCAACACGTGGCGTGAAGGAGGAAGCAAGCCGTGTGACCCGACGTAGTGGAACAGTGGCTTAATAAATCGGGCAAAAAACTTCGCGAAGGAAATAAGAAAAGCTTTGAGAGATGGCGACGAAGAAGACTGTTTGGATCACACTGTTGTGTCTATTTGTTGTTTCACAGGCGGATCAGGGTTTCGATGTTCGTCATCACCTCTCCACCGTCACCAGGTTCTTTCTCAATCCTTCTCATTGCGTGCTTCCCGAGGAAAGAACAAAACTTTATCATTTGGGTCTAAATTTGTTTGACCTAATTGGTCAAGATTGCTGTCGGTTTGCCTGACTACATTGACCACGTTTTTGTCAGAAACTTGAGTTCTAATTTGTTTTTGTGGGGGATTTGAAATTGGTGTGCAGATACTCAGTATCGAAAGATGTAACCCAGAATTTGATTGAAGGATCCAATGTCCCCAGTGAGTGTACACCTATCCACCTTAACCTTGTGGTAAGAGCTTACTTTACTAGAGGATTCATTATTTTTGTGATGGAAAACCCAAAATGAGGACTGAAATTAGTGGTCTTTTAACATTGTTAGGCTAGGCATGGAACTCGTTCTCCGACCAAGAAACGGTTGCGGGAATTGGAGAATTTGGCTGGTAGGTTAAAGGAACTGGTAAGGGATGCAGAAGCTAGAAAATTGCCTTTAGACAAAGTTCCTGGATGGTTAGGACAGTGGAAATCTCCTTGGGAAGGAAAAGTGAAAGGCGGGGAGCTGATCAGGCAAGGGGAAGACGAGTTGTACCAACTGGGAATCCGAGTTAGGGAACGGTTTCCTAGTTTGTTTGAAGATGATTACCACCCTGATGTCTATACAATAAGAGCTACCCAGGTTGGTTTCTCTTTATGTTAACACCGGAGTTTGGTTGCAAGTATTGGTGGACTGAGGACATTCCTGACTTGTTTAAATCTCTTGGGTAGATACCTCGGGCATCTGCAAGTGCTGTAGCATTTGGAATGGGGTTGTTCAAGGAGAAAGGAAATCTGGGACCAGGTCGTAATAGAGCATTTGCTGTCACAAGTGAAAACCGTGCTAGTGATACAAAGCTTAGATTTTTTGAATGTTGTCAAAACTACAAGGTACAGTCATGATTGAATCAATCTAAGTTTTTTTAATTGTATGGTTCATCCTCAATATAGTTATTCTGAGTTTTTGTTTTTCTTTACATGTCTTTGATTGCAGAGCTATAGGAAAGCTAAGGAACCTGCTGTGGATAAGCTCAAGGAACCTGTTTTGAATAAGATTACAGCTTCAGTTGCAAAGAGATATGGTCTAAATTTCACTAAAAAGGACGTTTCTTCTCTCTGGTTTCTTTGCAAGCAGGTGCTTCATTCTTCTATCTCGTTTTAATTTTTCTGAAGGTTTATACACTCCTTTCCTGGAAGCGAGCACACCTATGTCACGTCATGAATCAATTAGAACACTAAAGCTGTTCTAAAATTTCAGGAAGCATCATTGCTTAATGTAACTAATCAAAGTTGTGATCTTTTCACGCCATCAGAGGTACGTTCAAGTCGCCAATTCATTCTCAATGTCTTTGGATCTTTTTATATGTGCTTTAGATATATTTTTGGGCTTATGCTGTAACACTAGTTATGCTGTAACACAATCATCTGTAGGTTGCTTTGCTGGAATGGACAGATGACTTGGAAGTGTTTATCCTCAAAGGTTATGGCAATTCCTTGAACTACAAAATGGGAGTTCCCTTGCTAGAAGATGTTTTGCAATCGATGGAAGAAGCTATCAAGGCCCGGGAAGGTAATCTCAAACTGGAAACCAAGAAAATATGAACGGTTTGCTCGTCAATTTAGTCATCAGATCTAAGTATTTGTCCTATTTAATTACCATGCAGAAAAGCACCCGCCTGGAAGTTACGAAAAAGCAAGGCTTAGGTTTGCACATGCCGAAACAATAGTTCCCTTTTCTTGTCTTCTTGGGCTTTTCCTTCATGGATCTGGTTAGTCTATCACATCAGATATTCCTACGCTTGTGCTTGTTGTGAGACATGTAATTCTACTCAGTGCTTCTTCTTCTTTAACAATGTGTGAAATGTTTCACAGAGTTTGAGAAAATACAGAAGGAACAACCATTGGAACTCCCTCCACAACCTCCTAAACCCAGAGATTTTAGGGGCAGCACCATGGCTCCTTTTGCTGGGAACAACATTCTTGTCCTCTACAGTTGTCCCGTAGATTCCTCTCCCAAATACTTCGTTCAGGTTCTGCACAACGAGCATCCTATTGCACTTCCAGTAAGTTTCATCTATCTAATAAACCCAAACTCAGTTTCAGCTCTATTGTAGTGGACAGTGGCCAAATAGAATTGTAGACATAACTTCCACAATTTAATTAACTCACTTTTCCGTTTTTTCTCCTCTTCTATATCCTAATGTCTCCATACAAATTTCAGGGTTGTGACGGAAAAGATTTCTGTTCTCTTGAAGATTTCAAGGTATTTTGCATCTTTCCCTCTGAAGTTTTCCTACGAATATTATACATTTTCTTTTGTAAAACCTATACAGGCATGAACCTCTATTGTCCTTTACTTTACAGGCCAAAGTGGTAACCCCTCATCTAAAGCATGCTTTTGACAACCTCTGCAATGCTAATCGAGATGACCAGAAACAGAAGCCTGCATCAAGTAAGTTATCTATACTGTTCGGTTGGCTGTTTGGGTCGAGCCAGGATACCGAGCTCTAGTTACTTCACAGCTCTTCTTGCTGCCTGAGTACAGTTTGAACCTGAAATCACGTAGAGCAATGTTGTCTGTTTTTCGTCGCTTTGCCACAGTTTTTAGTTAGTTCCATCCGGTAATCCGAAATGTTTCAGTTTTGATCTTTGAATCTATTTCCATACTGGCTTGGTAGAAGCTAAAAGCCTTAACTTACATATGTAGTACAATCCGAGTAAGGACTTGTAATCTTTACTCTATGTTTGATTCCAAACCCTCTTGGACTAAGATTGGAGTATAACTTTTGATATAAAGTACCACTCGAGAAAAGAATCTGTATCTCTCTATGTTTATTATATTAATCACCAACTTTATAAGGGAAAACTGAAAACAACTCTATGATCTTGTAAGATAATTGATGGAATCAGGACATTCTAGACGAATATAATCATACATGAGTCCTTGAAAAGGGCTCCTGGCGAGGGGTTGAGTTAGATATATGGTGTTGTTTCCCAGGCGAAGAGAAGAATCAGGCACATTCACATTGTACAACCAATATAGTCCATGAATACCATGCCTTGCAATTGTATTATCCTTTCCTATTTCCTCGGTCGTGAACAATGGAGGATTTGCAGAAGGATCGTTGACCCGAACCTGCAAAAAGATTACCAAAGAAACAAATGAATTTTTCACTTTCATAGAAAGAAAAAGAGTGTCAATACAACTTCAGATTTGTACCTGCAGTTCTGCTACATTTGATGTAGCTAGAGCAATTCGTAATGTGAAGTTTCCGGTTAAGTTTTTCATTTTATCGTCGACTTGAAACCTGATCTGCCATGTTGTACCGTTATATCCTCCATTTGCTTGCTTCCTACAGAATCCAATATTTTTGTACTTTAAACAAAGTTTCATAGTGTTTTGAATTTAAAAGAGTAACAAACTAACCTTGTGACTTGCATGAAGAACCATTTCTTAGAATGATCATCAACATCAGCATTGTAGACCATATCTTCGTCGGGGTACAGTTCTGCATACCTTTCCCACAATCCGTATTGTCGGTATTTATCAGAACGGTTTGAGTATAGTTTGTTTACAAAGGTCGGATTAGGGTCAGGAATGTAGAACTCTGCAGCGGTTCGGTCTGGCACACCGATTTCCCATATAGTTGAACCGTCTCTAGGAGGTTCATACACCAAGTCCCCTAGGTTAGTCTTTGAGCCTGTTTCCAATGTTACACTCTTTGTTAGAATGATCTACATATATACTAAACAGTCGTTGTGGACTTGTGGTAATACAAATATTCGAACCTGGAGAAATGTCAAAAATGGTGTCGTTGTGGTAGTCACCGATGAATCCAGGAGCAAATGCATAGAGATTATAACGACCACTTCTCACATTATTGATAGAAAAATATCCATTTTCGTCTGCTTTTGACCAGAACTGGTAACCCTGTTAATGTAATTAAGACAAAAACTTATCACTAATCGAATTTATGTTAAATTAATTAACAAGAAGGTGAATGAGTATATGAATAGAGTTAAGGAAATTACTTTGTATTCTCTTTGCCATGAGCCAACATCTCCTGGTGCAGCCAATCCCACGTAGGAACCATTTGCAGGTATATCCTCACTACGTATGAATCTGTTAGGAACAAAAAACTATCACTTAGGAATCTGTTACGTCATAAACGAGGTAGTTTCAAGGGATAAACGAAGCAACTAATGTACCTGTCTCTTACGAGTAATCTACCGCTAACAGATCCTCTTTGATCAGTTGCAGGAAAATCATCTGAAGCTATGAAGTTATAAGGCCACTTCTCTTCTTCAATCTTTGTCTGAAACAACAACCAAATGTATTGTTCAGCTCTTTTGTTCTTAGATATGCACATGAATATGTGTGTGTGGTAAATCTATGACTGACCTGGTTCTTGGCTTCATGCCAGAGCAAGAGAGGATCAACACCTTTAGGAAAAGAGTTGAGATAAATAAAGACTGGTCCAAATACTTTCTTCCATGCTTCGCCTTGTTTAAAAGTCATGATTAAATCTGCTCCAACATAGTGAGTGCTGTGGAATATCTGTTCCATTTCACACACATAACTTATCATTCATCTTCCATCCAAATTATGAATCGATTTATGCTGAAACCTATTGCTCACCGCGAGGTTGGTTGGACCGACATGGGACCCTAGGAATTGCTTGAGAGGTCCAGCAGATCGGAACTCGTTGCTTGGAGTGATTTGCCAGAAACCAACTGAATCATTTGTGCTTATCCATCCATGTACTTTTATGTCTTTACTCTCCATTGAGTACTCATACTTGTCATCAACCTATAAGACAAAAAGACTTTAATACTCTGTTTCCTCTGTTTTTAAAATCTTCTGTTCCTATGTTTTCAAGCTGTGAATATATCTAGAAAGAATTTGAATCTATACCTCTCCTTTGAACTCAGGCTCGATAGGGTCGAGAAGTCTAACCGCCTCGGGATAAGCAAGAGGTTGACCACGAGGTGGGATTCGATCATCTGGCAAAGGCATGTACCTCTGCCTGTCATCTGAAATCGCCATGTAATGAAACTTGTCCTTGTTTAGCTTAATAGCAAACCGGATATTATCGAGTTCAACAGCAGGCCATCCTTGTAACCGCTCGAAGATGGCATAAGTGTAGAACCCCGACGAGTTTCGCAACATTACAAACCTGAAAAATCAAACTCAAATCCCATCAATATAGATTCCAAAGCAAATAAAAAGTAGCTTTTATTGAGATATATACAGATGTGACATTGTGACTAGTTAGTTACCTCTTGTCTATATTCACTGGAACAGCCGTGGTTGAAGATGTATTCCATGTCCTTGAAAACGATAGCTCTATCAGTTCATCGTTCTGCGTCTTCACTTCCATCTTTGTTGCTTCAATCCTGCAGTAAAGTAATCCAACAAAGTGTCATTTCACATTTGCGGAATAATCATTGATATAATTAAAAAGAAAACACAATCAGTTACCTATCTAATGTGCCTTTGGTCTTTTTGGTTTTTTTTCCAGGAAAGTTCCACACTAAGTCCCAGTAACTGCAGACATCAGATCAATTAGAGCTTATACACTCGCATCAGAGCAGCTAGATACATATACATACCCTCTATCATCTTCTTTGCCGTCGTACGCTAGCACATTTTCGATACCGTTATACTGGACCCCGGTGACAAATCCCTCAGGATTTGACAAAGTTAATTGAAAAATTCCATTGTCCATTACCACCTGCAATCATGGTCATAGTTTAGGGTTTAGGAAAAGATCCACGTGACTTGTACATCAAGAAAGCCACAAACTAAGAGCGTAACGGTTTTGTTATCTATTAAAGATGTGTCTTTAAAGTAAAGGTAATTTACAAGAATCTTGATTAGTTAAAAAAACGTAAAGAGACTACGTACATGTCGATCTTGGTAATGTAACTGCAAGACTTGTGTTGATTCTTGCTCAGGAGTTTGATTTTGGGAGATTACAATTTCAAACAAAGACATGAACATGATCAAAGCAATAATCCATCCTCTCTGTTTCAAGAAGTGTCTCCGGTAATCTATTATTTTTCACCAAACATGCATACCATCATTTTTGTTAGGAAGTAGGTTCTTATCATGTATATAGGTTAAATATTTATAAATAATCTAACTAAAAGAAATCGTAATTATGTTTTCTTCTGTGATGCGTACCTTTGGTCGTCACGAGCTTGAACACATGTGAAGAGAACAGAAACATGATTAAATCAGCGTATTTGTCTTGGAGCTTTCTCGAAATCTGTCCACAAACGTAATAAGACAAATGAAGTTGTACAGACGAGGCAAGTAAGAAAGAAAGAAAGAAGAGTCGTTGTTAATATATTATGACAACAAAAAATCATTATATAGGTATTCTTCTAATAAGAATCCATTACTCACACAAAAACTTTGAAGTGGGGACAAATGATAAGAGACAAAAAGTAAAACATACGAACATGTGAACTAAGAAACATAGAAGAAAAAAAAAAGGGGGAAAAAAGAGAGAGAAGTAAGTTTAATGGTCTAGGCAACATCAAAAGTTTTCTTCTGCTATAAACAAAGAATTCCTTTTTTCATATTACTGTATAACCAGACTTTATTGGCGGCTTGTAAAATTCATTAAAATAAGATAGAAAATAAACAAATTATTCCATTAAGAAATATTACGATTTATTCCAATCCCATGTTGAAAATGATTCAGACTCAAAAAAGTATGATGTTGAACATGGTATACACACTTATGAATGCAATAGTTGTATCACGTGCTACGATTCGTACAAAGCAACCACTCCCAATAATAATACATCTTGTCTTTTCTTTTCTTTCTCCCAACAAATACTTAGCCTACTCGGAAGATTTCTAAGGAAAATGTACCTAACCACCGTAACATCCGATTTACCTGAAAGTGGTTCGGTTGTTGACATTGACACCACTTCATAATTAATTGTATTCGATCTATAGCTTTTGTTGTAGATGTATAAATATGCAAAAATGCACACGAACAAGATAAGGGAATATAACGAATGCTGATGCTTGAAGCAAAAGTTGTATGCGGCTGCTTGGGTGGTTGATTGGAAGGGAAAACACAAACATTCATCTAAAAACATATACATATCGAAGAAATATAAAAAGACTTTTTTTATAATAGGTTGTTCACCAAATGCTTACCCAAATAATTATTAATGAACACTATTCACGGGTTTATTTTTCACATTTTTTAACAGGAAAAAGTCTTTTTCGATGAAATTAATCAAACAGATGAGTAAACTACATCTCTCTATATTCTTCATATACCAAGAACGAACCATAATGTCACTAACCTTTCAATGGAGTTTGAAATTTTGACAATACAGCCAGGAAAAAATTATTGTTTTCAAAAACACAACATTGAGATGATTCTTAGTAGAGAGAAACGAATTTTATAGTTTGGTTGCAAAACAGTCAACTAATAATAAAGTTTAGTAGTTAATTAATTTAGATCTCATTTCAACCCTCGAGATAATCTTCCATTTAAAAAGATTTACTAATTTGTCAAAGGAAAAACGACTTGATCAAAAGGATAGATATAGCACCATTCTAAGAAATTATTAAAACTGGAAAGTCAAGATTCAGGTGTCTTAATTATAGTTTGTGATGTTACCATCAGATATTTTGTATGTATCTGATTTCTCCTAATATTTTCCCTTTTTTTATAAGATTTGCAAAAATTGAATGACAGTCAAATCATATCCCTTTGTAAGCAAATAAAAAAAACTATTAAGAAAAATATTTCGTACCATTTATGTCACTCTATATATAATTAATGTATCATTATTTGTTTTTTTAGAACCTTCTTTTAATTTTCACTTGTCTCTGACTCTGTGAAATAAAGTTTTTCATCCATGTTCTCTGCCTATATATATTGTCTAGATACATATCCAAAGACATTAAAACGCATACATGTAAGCAAAAAATCGAATCAGGCAATTAACAAACATTTTAAATCAAATTTGGTTATACTTTCTGAAAGAGTGATGATGGGAAAGCAAGACAAGTTGATCAGCTGGGAGCCTGGGACTGGGAGCTTCAAATAGGATGTTGTAAGGGTAAACTCGAAATTTCATATACCACGTGAGATCGAACGGTTGAAAAGAAAGTAGTCGTCTGCATGCACAAGATCTCAATCCTTCAATTATTAAAACAACAAATATATCTGCAGCGCAAGAGCTATAAACCCTAATCTTCTTTTTTTTTTTCTTCTTCTTCTTCTCTCCATCTCCATTGAAACAATGAGCAGAAAATTCAGAGGTAAGATTTGAATCTCTTGCTCGATAATAAGATTTAATCTGTCATGCTAAACTAGCTAACCGATCGATTGAATCGAACTTTTTTTTGTTTTGTTTTGTTTTTCTTCAGTTTCCTAATTGATTTTTTTGCTTAAACTTCGCAGATGGTGAAGTACGCGTCTTCTGGGATGTGAAGGATTTCCCAATCCCTAAGGGTCGCAAGATTCGTGACATTATTGAATCTGTTCTTAGGAGACGGGGTTATAAAGGTGAGGTGTCAATCACGGCTTATGGTGCGGATCCTGAAGACAATCCTCTGGAGAATGGAATCACCTTCGTACACAGAAGTAAGTTTTTCCTATTTTTACTCAGAACATATATGCTTATATATTGTATTAAGATTTTGTATGTATGTGTGTCTCTACAATCTAAAGATGAATGATATATATATAATTTTGCCAGGGGATAAATATTGGAGGCTGAATAAGATATTAGTAGACTTTGCTTTGGCCGCAGCGGACAATCATGAGCCCCATCTTGTACCATTAACTTTGATGGTAGTCGCAGAAAACATCAAGAAAGATACCGAGTTCTTCTATCTTCTACGAAACGTGAATTCTATAAGGTTCAATGTCTTATTAGTAGTCCCTGATGTGTGCCACCCAGAACTTCCTTTTGTTAACTTAGCTTGGCGTTGGACAGACCTACTACAGGGAGGAGATCCTATGCCCGAAACCGAATTCCTCGCCCTATTAGATCGAGGGAAACAAGAGTTTATCTGGTGATTATGAACATGATAGGTACGCTGATGATATGGTGATTGCTAGGCTCGAGATCTAAAATAATGTCGTTTTATCAAAATGATTGATACTTTTGATTTTTGAGAAGGCTCTGGTGGTTTTTGTGTATGAAATTTCATGTTATTTTTCTTCCCAACCATATAACCCATTTGAAATCTATCTTAACACCCTTCTATTAATTATCATCACACACTAGATCCAAACCGCAAACACTTTTCTCTGTTAGTATTAGTCACGTTGATCTTTTTCGATCGATTGCTCTTACAAGACCAGAGAACCTAAAATACATCAGGACAATGGCAAAAAAAAAGGGTACTTGAACATGAATAAGAAGACTTGAGCTTCTGATCTTCTTCTCCATTTGTCAGGCCCAATAAGACCCAAAAGGTTTTGTGTTGCCATTGCCCATTGAAAATAAACAAACTAGCCGCAGCCGCTTTGCCGCTTTGGAGTTTGGGTATATGATTGTAACGAAGGGGTAGATGATAACAAGATCCGAATCATCTTCTCCCTTGTAACCCTAAAATTTTCAATATTTTTTTTTTTGTTTTTCTTGTAAGTTTCTCAATGTCTCATCGGGTAAGGATAGAAAGCATGCTGGACACACCATTATACAACGGTAAGATCACTATTATCTCTTTGATCCAAACTGATCGCAATCGATCGTAATCTTATTGTTATTGTAATATGCGTTCGCAGCTGCTAACACACGCGTCTTCTGGGACGTCGAGGATTTCCCAATCCCTAAGGATCGCAATTTGTGTAATTTTCGTAGAAAAGTCAAAGACTCTCTTGAGATGGAGAGTAGAGGTGTCAAATGGTCCGTCCATGGACTATTTGGGCGAGTCCAACTGGACATTCTTTTACATGGGCTAAAGTTGGACAGTCCCAAATGGATAATGGTCCAAAAAATGTCTATGCCCATTAAGACCATTTCCAGATGGTCATGACCATGGACAGCCCATTTTTTTTTCTATTGTTATTCACTTGTAAAATCAGTTTTATTTTGTTATTTTTTTTATAAAATCTGAATTTTATTTTTGTTGTTATTCACTTATAAAATCTGAGTTTTATTTTTTATTTTCTTTTATAAAATCTGAATTTATTTTTGTTGTTATTCATTTATAAAATATGAATTTTATTTTTGTTATGTTTTTTTTTAATAAATTAAAATCTGATTTTTTTTGTTTTTTTTTCTTTTATAAAATCTGATTTCTGTTTGTTATTTCTCTTATAAAATTATGAATTTGGTGGGATAAGTACGCAATTCCATTGGAGAGTTATGTTGGTTACGACCTGTCAATCTTTGCTTATGTTGGCGACGAAGCTCCGGTAGAGAAGGAGAGGCTCTTTATCATGGCCGAGATCCCGTTCGTATGCGTAAATGTTCAACGTGCTGGTTCAACGTCGGCGTATAGGTGAAGTAATGTTGAGCAAGTTACTAAAGTACCCTCAGCCACTTGGTTGTGTATGTATTGTAATTAAGGGGTAGAATCGTGATTTAGCAAACCACTTGATATCCGAATCTTCTCCCTCATCGGCAGCCGCAGATGTAACCCTAATAAATTTCGTTTTTTTTTCTATATCTTACTAGGTAAATATTCTGAAAAGCATGGACTCACCAAAAGACTACTGCTGTAAGATCTCTATATCTCTTTGATCCAAATTGATCGCAATCGATCGTACGTAATCTTATTATTTAATTATAATATGCGTTCGCAGCTGCTAACACACGCGTCTTCTGGGACGTCGATGATTTCCCAATCCCTGAGAATGGAGATTTGTGTTCTTTTCGTTGCAAAGTCAGACGAGCTCTTGAGATGGAGGGTTATTATGGTTCCCACCTGACAATCTTTGCTTATGTTAGCGACGAAAAAGCTATGGTAGACGAGGAGAGGAGGCAATTTGCCATGGCCGAGATCCCGCTCAAGTGCGTAAATGTTGAAAAACGGTCGAGACTCTCTAAGATGATACTTGAAATGCTTGCGTGGGCATTCCAGAATCCTAACCCTAATAAAGCAATTTTACTCATAGTTGCAAAAGACATCCCAGAGGGAGACACGGAGTTTGGCCGTGTTCTTGGAATACTGGCAGAAAGAGGTTACCATGTTTTCTGTACAGTGCCTGATGACTTCCCACAAGGAAAACTGCCACCAGCTGGTCCTGCAGAGTTGACATGGCGTTGGACAGAGCTGTTTGATGGCAAGTACCCTATCGAAGCTGCTTTTGATTCGGATTCCGAAAGTGATGACGATGATGCGGATTGTCCTCTTCAGGAGAAACGTACGAAGACAAGTACTGAATGAAGCTGGTGGTTCTCACAAGTAGTAGCTTAGCTTTCTCTGCCTTTTAAAATAATACTTTGGTTTTGTGTATCTGAGTTATTTTGACATTATCTTTGATTGAGAAAGGCCGGGCAACTTATTACTAGTTGAAGAATTTATAGACTGCATAACACACCTAGATTAATTCCAATTGCGTATCAAACCGATTGAAACACCGATCGAATCTTGGAGTTTGCGGTGCGTAAATAATAGAAAGTTAGCTTCACATAGAATAAGAAGTTGTTCAGATAGAAGGTTTAGAGTAGATTTCTTTGTTGCCTGCGGTTGGTTTTAACACCCTCACATTCCTGCTTGACCAAAACGCTGAGAATATAGCTGACTTGACATCTTCCAACAATTAACCCTAAAAAGGGGAAGTGGGCCCTAAAAAGGGCTAAGGCTTTGGTCCATATATAATATCTACACCCTTCTACTTTCTCCTCCTCTCGATCTCCGTTGAAAGAATGGCCAGAGAAGAATTCGCCAGTAAGATCTGAATCTCTTGCTCGAAATTGTTTTTTTCACTATTTGGATTAGATTTCATCTATCATGCTAAACTAGCTAAGCCGATCAATGTAAATTGTTTATTGCCT
The DNA here is from genome assembly GCA_023657505.1 of Camelina hispida. Lineage (NCBI taxonomy): Eukaryota > Viridiplantae > Streptophyta > Magnoliopsida > Brassicales > Brassicaceae > Camelina > Camelina hispida. Next base: position 4,031,931 of record CP094631.1, read on the forward strand.
GTGTCCGTCGCAGATGGTGAAGTACACGTCTTCTGGGATGTGAATGATTTCCCAGTCCCTGAGAATCGCAGTATACGTGAAATTGTTGACTCTCTTCTTAGGAGATACGGTTATAAAGGTGACGTGTCAATCACGGCTTATGGTGAGAAGGATCCTGAAGACAATCCTCTCGAGAATGGAATCACCTTCGTAGAGAAAAGTGAGTTTTTCCTTTTACTCAACAACATATGGCTTATATTAAGATATTGTAGGTTTGTGTCTCTAGTACAATCTAAGATGAATGGTGATATATATGTGCATTTTTTTTTTCCAGGGAATAAATTTAGGAGGCTTGATAGGATATTAGTAGACTTTGCTTTGGCCGCAGCGGACAATCACGAGCCCCATCGTGTACCATTAACATTGATGGTAGTCGCAAAAAACGTCAAGGAAAATAATGAGTTCCACGGTCTTCTTCAAAGTGTGAATGCTGCAAATTTTAATGTCTTGTTGGTTTTGCCTGATGTGTACGACCCAAAAGAAGTGGCACTTCCTGATGTTAACTTTGCTTGGCGTTGGACTAGCCTACTAGATGGAGGAGATCCTATTCCCAAACCCGATTTTTTCTCCCTATTAGATGAAGGAGGAAGACGACGACGGTTTGTTCGACGATGACAACGGCGACGGCGAGGGGTTGGGCTAGTCTACTAGCTAGCTGTGGCGACGCACGGCTCGATCTACAATCATGTTTTATCAAAATGATCGATACTTTTGTTTTCAAAAGGGCTATGGCTGGTTTTGTGTATGAAAATTTCATGTTATCTGTTTTGTTTTGTGTTCCAACTGATCTTTCATGTTACGTTTGCTCTGTCCAGATCCTCGATTCTTATTTTTATAATATGATTAACTAGCTTAGCTCTCTCTGCATTTTGAAATAATACTTTCGTTTTGTGTATCTGAGTTAATTATTTTCACATTGTCCTTGGGGCAACTGATATTTTTTATATATAATTATTACTAGTTGAAGTCTTGAAGAAAATATAGACTGCATAACACACCTAAATTAATTCCAATTGCGTATCTAACCGATTGAAACACCGATCGAATTATTTTGGAGTTTTGCGGTGTGTAAATAATAGAAGTTGGTTCACATAGAATAAGAAGTTAGTTCAGATAGAAGGTTAAATAAGTAGAGTAGATTTTCTTTGTTGCCTGAGGTTGCTTTTTAACACCCCCATTCCTTTGAAAAATACTTGGGTTCACCCCTAGGGGTGAACCTCTCCATTCACCCCCTCTTCTCTCAGCCAATCAGAATCTTCCATCTAATATTTCATTTAAAAAATAAATCAAAAATTAAATTAAAAAGCAATCCAAATTAAGGAAACAAATTCTGTATACTTTTAATTAAGGAAAGTTAAATATTTGGCTTGGTTTAGTTTTTTAGTAGAATTATATGTCGGTTTGGGTTTACAAATGAAGTGGTTAGGGTTTAGATTTTGCAATTAAAACGAAATTATATGTTAGTTTTTGGGTTTACAAATGAGGTGGTTAGGGTTTAGATTTTACAATTAGAACGAAATTATATGTCGGTTTGGGTTCACAGATGAGATGGTTAGGGTTTAGATTTTACAAGTAGAACAAAATTATATGTCGGTTTGGGTTCACAAATGAGATGGTTGGGGTTTAGATTTCTAAGTAGAACAAAATTATATGACGGTTTGGGTTCATAAATGAGATGTTAGGATTTAGATTTCACAATTAGAACAAAATTATATGTCGGTTTGGGTTCACAAATGAGATGGTTAGGATTTAGATTTTACAATTAGAACGAAATTATATGTCGGTTTGGGTTCACAAATGAGATGGTTAAGGTTTAGATTTCATATATGTTGGTTTGGGTTTATTAAAAAGTGGTTTAAGTTTTATAATTTATAATATGTATACAGATTTTTATTTCCTTATTTTATAAGGGGGTGAATGGAGAGGTTCACCCCTAGGGGTGAACCCAAGTATTGTTCCATTCCTTTTGACCAAAACGCTAATCACTATAGCGCTAATTCCACAAATGTCAAAATCATTTTCCAACAATTAACCTAATTTTCTAGACTTGGGTTAAAAAGGGAAGTTGGCTTTTAATCTTGAAGATTTCAATAAAATCATCAAAAGTGAATAAATTAAAAAATTTTAAGAATTGTTGGAGAGTATTCTATAGTTCTTGATTAGTTCTATAAAATCTTGTAAAGTAATCCAAATAATCTATGTATTTTTGTAATATTTTCTCTAACTTTATTATTTCATGACTTTATTTTATTAAAAAAGTGTGTAAAATCATGAACCAATAACATAATAATTGAATTCATTAACAATCATAGATTCCTTTGTTTTAATTGAATAACACAAAAATTTTAGTGACTTTATAAAAATTTGAATCCAATAATCCAAATATGTTAAAATTTTAAATGAATTTTACACAAATTAATAACACATAACTTTAATAAACTTTAACAAAATCTTGATATAATAATAATAGATTCTACATAACATTTAATGTATTTAAAATTCTATTAAAATTTCAAACCAATAACCCCCTTAAAAAACAGGTGTGGCAGGCTAAGGGCTACGGCTTTGGTCCACATATAACATCTACACCCTAATTTTCTTCTACTTTCTCCTCTCGATCTCCGTTGAAAGAATGGCCAGAGAAGAATTCGCCAGTAAGATCTGAATCTCTTGCTCGAAATTTTTTTTTTCACTATTTGGATTAGATTTCATCTGTCATGCTAAACTAGCCAAGCCGATCGATCGCATCAAACTTTTGCTTATTTTCCTTCAGTTTCGTAATTGTTTATTGCGTGTGTCCGTCGCAGATGGTGAAGTACACGTCTTCTGGGATGTGAATGATTTCCCAGTCCCTGAGAATCGCAGTATACGTGAAATTGTTGACTCTCTTCTTAGGAGATACAGTTATAAAGGTGAAGTGTCAATCACGGCTTATGGTGAGAAGGATCCTGAAGACAATCCTCTCGAGAGTGGAATCACCTTCGTAGAGAAAAGTGAGTTTTTCCTTTTACTCAAAAACATATGCTTATATTATATATATTAGCTAGTACAACAATCTAAGATGAATGGTTATATATATGCATTTTTCTTTTCTTTTTTGCAAGGGGATAAATCTAGGAGGCTTCATAGGATATTAGTAGATTTTGCTTTGGTCGCATCGGAGAATCACGAGCCCCATCGCATACCATTAACTTTGATGGTAGTCGCAAAAAACATCAAGGAGGAGAATGAGTTTCACGATCTTCTTCAAAGTGTGAATGCTGCAAATTACAATGTCTTGTTGGTTTTGCCTGATGTGTACGACCCAAAAGAAGTGGCACTTCCTTATGTTAACTTTGCTTGGCGTTGGACAAGCCTAGTAGAGGGAGGAGATCCTATTCCCAAACCTGAATTTTTCTCCCTATTAGATGAAGGAGGAAGACGAGAGATTTTATGCGCAAATTACAGTTCTGAAGATGAGGTGTACAATGAAGACGACAGCGACGGCGAGGGGTTCGAGAGTACCACTAGCTAGCTGTGGCGGCTCGATCTACAATCATGTTTTATCAAACTTTTGATTTCAAAAGGGCTCTGGCTGGTTTTGTGTATGTTTTGTTTTGGGGTTTGTTCAAAAAATAAATAAATAAATAAATAAAATGTATTGTAAAATCGTGATTTAGTAAACCATATATAAAGTAACCCTAAAATTTTCAATCTTTTTTTTTTTATTTCCTTAGTAAATCTCCTCCGGTAGAGCTGATAGAAAGCATGTCCAGATTAACGTACACCTGTAAGATATCTATATCTCTTGCTCTCCAAATTGATCGAATCTGATCGTGATCGTAATCTTAATCTTATTGTTTTAATATGCATGCGTTCGCAGATGGTAACACACGCGTCTTCTGGGACGTGGAGGATTTCCCAGTCCCTAAGGGTCGCGATTTGTGTTCGTTTTATCGTAACGTCAAACGAGTTATTGACATCGAGGGTTATGTTGATCTTGAAACGTCAATCTATGCTTATGTTGGCGACAAAACTACTCCGGAAGAGCTGGGGAGATTTCGCATGGCCAAAATCTCGATCGTACACGAAACGGTTGAAAAATGTGTGAGACTCAATAAGATGCTGTTGGACATGCTTCACTGGGCATTCAAGAATCCTACTGCCGATAGAGGAATTTTTATCGTAGTTGCCAAAGACATCCCAGAGGAAAACACCGAGTTTTTCTATGTTCTTGAAGCTCTCACAGAAAGAGGTTACCATGTTTTTTTAACAGTGCCTGATGACTTGCCGCTAGAACAAGTGCCACCTCCTGCTGTTGCAGAATTGATATGGCGTTGGACAGAGCTGTTTGATGGCAAGTACCCTATCCAAGATTTTGGTGTGGATTCCGATACGTCATCAGAAGATAATTAACTACTAGTTCCTGGTCCTTAGAGAGTAGCTAGCTTCCTGCTGTGTTTTAAATGCTACTTTGGTTTTGTGTATAGAGACACATTATCTTTCTAGCTTGACTCTTGAACTCTGTTTTGTTTTATGTTCAGATTGATTTTGCACTGTTTTAAGCTCTATATGCTCTTCCTATGGATCCTTGATTGAGGGGCACAAGAACTGTTAATTTTATAATTATTAGTAATTGAAGTAAATAGAAGAAGTTGAAATACATTATATGTAAACAAAGAATCGAATCAGGCAACAAACATTTAAATTAAATATGGTTACACTTTCTGAAACAATGTTTGCAAGAAAATTTGATTAGCTGGGAGCTTCAAATCGGATGTAATCATACATGATTCCTTGGAAAGGACTTGTAGACCTTGGCTGTGTGAGAAACAATGTATTCTCGCCTTCTACAAGCTTAGAGCCAGCCACTTCCACATTGAACAACCAGTACAATCCATGTATTCCATGTCTAGCTATCGAGTTGTCTCTCCCAATCAGTCCGCTTGTGAACAACGGGCTTGCAGTTGCATCGTTCACACGTATCTTCATCCCCAAGTTTCGAGTCAAGATTCATAAACTTGATCAGATTGTTTTTGTTTATGTTCAAATGTACAAAAAGGACGACATGGATTGGTTAATATACACTTACTTGGAGTTCGGAAAAAGTAGCGGATGCAATGGCTACTCGTAAAGTATAGGAGTGACTCTGATCAATGTTTTTGAGTTCGAATTTAATTTGCCATGTTGTTCCTTGATATGTTTTGTTATCCTTTTTTCTATGAAACCAAAATGTAACAATCTGGTTAGAGAGAAAAGCGTAATTCAAGAAAAATATATGATCCGGCAGAGAGAGAGATGATGAGAAAGAACCTAGTAACTTGAGCGTAAAACCAGTCTTTTCTATAGTCACTAGAGCCAACTACATATACCAAGTCTTTATCCGGATATAGTTCGGCGTATCTTTCCCATATTCCATATTGACGGAACCTACAAGATATAAGAATTTCAGTTTAGTTCATTCAGTAGTGTATTAAGATTTGTATCTGTATATGTATATATCCCAAAACCTGTCAGGGTGATTTTTGTAAAGTTTGTTGATATATTTTGGATTAGGATCAGGAACATAAAACTCTGTTGCGGATCGATCTGGAAAACCAATTTCCCATAACGTTTCTCCATTTCTTGGAGGTTGATATACAAGATCTTGCACATATATATAACAACCTGCATATATACTATGAAGGACATTAACTACATATTATATTGGGTTTAATTGTAAGCAAAAAACAAAACAAAATGTATTAAGGAACTAATGAAAAGCAAGAAAAGAAGTAAAGGACCTGGGGTGATGGTGATAATATCCTCGTATTTATAGTCGCCGATAAAACCAGGAACCCATGCATAGAGATTGTATTGTCCTGGCCGTATTCCACTTATGTAAAAGAATCCTTCTTCATCTGTTCTTGTCCAAAATTGATAATCCTGCAAGAATCAAAAGAAAATGTTCATAGATAAGTTATTTTGAATCAAAAACATTTCCATTCCTACTTTTTTGGATTTCTATCTTTGTACTTTTCAAAATCACCTTGCATTCTCTTTGCCATGAACCAGCAGCTCCAGGCACAGCCAAACCAACATAACCTCTATTGGCTGCAATGAAATCTTTATCTACATACCTTTCAAACATAAATTATTGTATGTTTTTAGATGATTGGATGCATATATGTGTAAAAAGGTGTGTCTAGTGCATAAATTTTGATAAATTAGTGTTAACAACCACAAAATATGAAATATTTGTGGTATTAACATTATAATCAATGAGGCTCACTTAGTAGTTTACCTGTCTTGAACGAGAAGTCTGCCAACAACATTACCACGTTGCTCTGCTTTCACATAGTCATCTGAAGCTGGAAAACTGTAAGGCCAGCTTTCAGTTTCCACATTCATCTGAGAATGAGAAAAAACTTATCAAATTAGGAAATGAATATAATAATGTTTGATTTGTTAGTCTAATAAAACAAGATAAAAAAGAGGAACCTGAGATTTAGCATCTTGCCAGAGCCAAAGAGGGTCATTATCATCATCAGTAGACGAGTTTAAATAGACGAAAACAGGTCCAAACACCTTCTTCCATGCCTCTCCTTCACTAAACTTTGGCACTAGATCTTCCCCTGTGTAGTGTGCACTCATAAATACCTGAGGATCCAGCGTTAAACTTCTTGTCTACATTTATAACGATTTTAAGGAAAACATTTCTATTATTTATAGTATGGACTTACAGCAAGAGCAGTAGGTCCAACGTGAGATGTCAAGTTCTGTTTTTGAGGTCCACCGGTTCGATACTCATGGCTAGGAGTTATGAGCCAGAAACCAACCGACGGCTGCTCTGTGCATATCCATCCATGAACAGTAATGTCTTTGTCCTCACATGAATATTGATACTTATCGTCAACCTAAAACCGGAAGAAAACAAGGTTAAAAGAAAAGCTTAACAACCTCTCTTTAGTAATCTTGAAAAGGAAGCAAAATGAATAACACTTTTTACCTCTCCTTTGAATTGAGGCTCTACAGGATTAACAAGTAGAACAGCTTCAGGGTAAGCCAGAGCTTGGCCTCTGTCAGGTAACCGATCATCAGGCAATGGCATGAACCTCTGCCTATCGTCCGTTACTGCCATGTAATGAAACCTGCAATCTCAGTTAAGATTAATACAAGAATTTAGTTTATGAAGTGAAGGAGTGAGTTTTGTTATTTGCTTACTTCTCTTTTCTGAGCTTGAAGGCAATTCGGGTTTCAGCAAGTGAAAAAGCAGGCCATTCTTTTAAATGCTCGTAGATGGCGTAAGTGTAGAATCCTGATGACCCACTAAGCATAACAAATCTATATTCCACAGTAACTTATTCAAGTCACACAATCTGAAAACATGAAATATGAAACATTATGCATCTCAAAAGACTTAAGTACCTTTTGTCAATGTTCAGAGGGACTGCTTTGCCTTCTAGTGATGGATCCCATTTTCTTGTGAAAGAAAGCTCAATTTGTTCTTCGTTCTTCATTATTACCTCAAAGTTTGTTCCTTTGATTCTGGTCCCAAAAGAAAATGGTAATTATACATTAGCATGCTTTGAATTTCATTGAACCTTTTAGTCGATTATGGTTCAAACTACAATGTTGTGGTTAAATCTTATTATGGCGTTAAGCTTGCATAGAAGACGTACACATCAAATCCACCAGCGGTTCCTGATCCTCCCCATACGAGATCCCAATACCTGAAGAATACTTTTACTTTTTATATCTAAATTTAAACCAGAGAAACAGAGAGATATATGCAATAATAATTGTTTGTGTAGGTTCTTAATGGAATCTTAAGACTCTAATCATTGGTTTCAGAAGCAGCCCTTTACAAATTTAGGTAACCTTGATTCTTGATTGAGTTTTGCCACGGTTAAACGCAAGAAACTGACATTGCACGCTATCGAATATAATATAGAAAGGTTATAAGACACAGTAAAACAGAGACAATGCATACTCCAATTTGCGAGAAAATAAAAAACTTAGGAAAAACAAGGATCATATATATATTCCATTACCCTCTGTTGACTTCTTCATTAAGAACCTCGAGCAAGTTATCAATGCCATTATATTCGATTCCGGTAACGATACCATCAGGCTTTGATAATGTAACCCGTGCAATGCCATTATCCATCACCACCTGGAACCAACCATACATTCACCAGCAATACAAAAAGTTTCAGTCTTTCTTAGTATCTGCAGCTAAATGGACATAGAGAAGATCATGATGAGAAAGAGTTAAAAGTAAACCAACATGATTGCCCTTATCATGCAACTGCAGCTTAACAGACGACGACATTGATGGAAATGTCTTATGGGTTTTGATGTTAACCTCAAAGTAGAGGTACATGTTTTTTTTTCCAATACGTATCTGTGTATATATAGATAGATCCGATAAGGAGAACATATGTTGCCTTGGACGGGAGATAAAGCAGAGGGTATAGTGGGAGGATAATATCTTGACTTTGTCGTCAAAACACTTCGGTTGTTAGTGTTCGACGACATTTGTGTGTTTCAAAGCTTTCACTTACGTCTCTTCTAAACATCTCTGTTACGATTTGTTTTTGTTACGAATTTTTCGTTTTATAACAAAAAAATTTGCAGATTTGACTTTCATCAACAAACCAAATTGTTATATTGAGCCCTTCATGTATAAAACGAGCCGGTTAACAGAGAGATATTGGGCAGATACGGTTCGAATCTGGTTTTCTGAATTTTAAGAACAGAACCAATGATTTTGAATTTTAGAGCGGTTCGCACCGAACCAGATTTATGTAATTTGGGCCCAATTATGCGTAAACTTGTAATAAAGGCCCAAATTTCACAAAACGCCAAAAAAAACAAAACAGTGCCATATCCTTTCACTCACTGCTTCTGCTTCAACCCGCCTCCTCTGTTCTCCACTAACTCTGAGATTTCTTATTCGATGTCTTTTGCTTAGAGAGGATTTAGTTTAGTTTTTCTAAGTTTCCGAACTTTGCTTTCGTTTCGTTTCTGTTAGGAAGATTTTGTTGTTAAATATATATATATCTCTATGGATTTAATGGTGTCCACAAGCAGTGTACAAGAAGGGTTTTGTTTGATTCAACAATTTCATCGCGAGTGTAAACGAAGTAACAAGCTTGACGTCTCAGGTCGTACCACTGGTAATATTATTAGGTCTAAAGTCTCTCTCGGGTCACGAAAAAGGAATCGACTTGTTCTTGTTTTCGCGGCGGCCTCCAAGGTTGAGAGTTCCGGTCTTAACGGCAGAGCTCAAAAGTTCGAAACTTATTCTTCCTCTGGGCATAGCAATGGTAACGGTAACGGCCATTTCAGCACTGCGAATTCCTCTTTTGTGTTGGAAGATGTCGAGAGTAACAACCATTTGCGTCAGATGGTTAGAACCGGTGAATTGGAGGAAGGTTTTAAGTTTCTGGAGAACATGGTTTACCACGGTAATGTTCCCGATATCATTCCTTGCACGACATTGATCCGTGGGTTCTGTAGGATGGGTAAGACGAGGAAAGCCGCAAAGATCTTGGAGATTCTTGAAGGCTCTGGTGCTGTTCCTGATGTTATAACTTACAATGTTATGATTAGTGGGTATTGTAAAGCTGGGGAGATCACTAACGCTTTATCTGTTCTCGATAGGATGAGTGTTTCCCCTGATGTTGTCACTTACAATACCATCTTGCGTTCTCTTTGTGACAGTGGGAAACTTAAGCAAGCCATGGAGGTTCTTAATAGGATGCTTCAGAGAGACTGTTATCCTGATGTGATTACTTACACTATTTTGATTGAAGCTACTTGTAGAGATAGCGGTGTTGGACAGGCCATGAAGCTTCTTGATGAAATGAGGGATAGAGGATGTACACCAGATGTTGTCACTTATAACGTTCTAGTGAACGGTATTTGTAAAGAAGGGAGATTGGATGAGGCGATTAAGTTTTTGAATGACATGCCGTCTTCTGGTTGTGAACCAAATGTTATTACACATAACATAATCCTGAGGAGTATGTGTAGTACTGGGAGATGGATGGACGCAGAGAAGCTTCTTGCTGATATGCTTCGTAAAGGCTTTTCACCAAGTGTTGTCACTTTCAATATCTTGATTAATTTCTTGTGTAGAAAAGGTTTGCTTGGGAGAGCTATTGACATTTTGGAAAAGATGCCTAATCATGGATGCCAGCCTAACTCTTTGAGTTACAACCCGCTGCTTCACGGGTTTTGCAAGGAGAAAAAGATGGATAGGGCTATCGAGTATTTGGAGAGAATGGTCTCTCGTGGTTGTTACCCGGACATTGTGACATACAACACTATGCTAACTGCTTTGTGCAAAGATGGGAAAGTTGAAGATGCTGTTGAGATACTCAATCAGCTTAGTAGCAAGGGATGTTCTCCGGTTCTAATCACTTATAATACTGTCATTGACGGGCTTGCAAAAGCAGGTAAAACAGGCAAAGCGATTAAACTGCTAGACGAGATGCGTGCGAAAGATCTAAAGCCTGACACTATCACCTATTCCTCTCTTGTTGGTGGTTTAAGTAGGGAAGGTAAAGTGGACGAAGCCATAAAGTTTTTCCATGAGTTTGAGCGGATGGGCGTTAGGCCAAATGCTGTCACCTTTAACTCTATAATGCTTGGACTCTGTAAGACTAGGCAAACGGATCGTGCCATCGATTTCTTGGTTTATATGATCAATAGAGGGTGTAAACCGACTGAGACATCATACACGATTCTGATAGAAGGCTTAGCTTATGAAGGTATGGCAAAGGAAGCTCTGGAGCTGCTTAATGAGCTTTGTAACAAGGGACTCATGAAGAAAAGTTCTGCAGAGCAAGTTGCAGGGAAGATGTAGCATAATGGAGTTCACTCGCTAGTCAGCCATCTTGTCTTGATTTGTGCTTAAGAGAACATTTTCAGTGGCTCCTTTCTACTTATTAAGTCTTAGGTTCAGTATTGATACTGTCAGAATTTTGGTCTTTGAGGATTGCATATCAATATTATTCAGTTGTTACATATTTCGTGTCAGTGTCAAATGATAAATTCGATATACATACATCAATACATATGCTATGTAATTCCAGAGTAAGTTATGGAGGGCCTTCAAGACGAATGTAGTCGTACATAATCCCTTGGAAGGGACCATTGCATCTTGGCTGTCTCAGGAATATAGTGTTATCACCTTGCACAAGCCGGTTTCCTGGTATGTTCACCTCATACAGCATGTAAACCCCATGGATCCCATGCCTTGCTATTGAATTGTCTCTCCCAATGAGTCCAGTTGTGAAGAGAGGGCGGACTGCTTCCGCATCATTGACTCGAATCTGCAAACAGAAAATGTCAACAAAACTTTATAGTCTTCTAACTTCGTCATCTCTGTTAAAAATGAAACTTCATTTTTACCTGCAACTCGGCTAAGGTTGCAGATGCTATGGCGATTCTCAGTTTGTAACTCGCCTTTTGATCAATGTTTTCAAGTTTAAACCTAATCTGCCAAGTTGTTCCTTCATGCACGTCTCCTTTCTTCCTGGGAACCTGAGCAAAGAACCAGTCTCTGCGATAATCACTTACACCAACAGTGTAAACAAGGTCATCATTTGGATACAAATCTGTGTATCTCTTCCACAACCCATATTGCCTGAACCTGCAGATAATAATAAAGCAGTGTTTAGTTCTGTTGTTATTCACACATACAAGTAGTTTGGTTCACAAAGGTGTAAGCTAATAAACCTGTCTTGATGATGGACTAAAGCCCTGTTTACAAGCGTGGGATCAGGATCTGGGATAAAGAACTCAGAAGCTTTTCGGTCAGGGATACCAATATCCCATAAGGTAGGTCCATCTCTCGGAGGTTCATAAACGATATCACCCATTTCAATCTTGCACCCTGTGTTGTTATGTTACGTCCATCAAGAATTGGCTAACATAGAGTAAACTATTTAATTTGGTGGAACTAATTTACCTGAAGTCACAGAAACAATTGTGCCGTTATGGTAATCTCCAATGAAACCGGGGACCCAGGCATAGAGATTATACTCGCCAGGACGCACGTTCTCTATTGAGAAATAGCCAGCCTCATCCCCTACCGCCCAAAATTGGTATCCCTGATTGGCCAATTCATTCGTTTTATTCATAGAGCTCTTTCTTGATATCTTGGACACATTTCAACCAATCTTCTATTTTTTTTTTTCTTTTGCTTATTGCAAATAATTAAGAATGGAGTAGGAAGAAATCACCTTGCATTCAATTTGCCAAGAACCAGAACCACCAGGTGGAGCCAAACCCACATAAGCACCTGCTGCTGAAATCAGATCATTGCTTATGAACCTATACAAAAATCAATGTTAATATGTAGTGTTTGGTGGAATGTTAACATTTTAAGAATCAAATTACAGAAGCAACACAAAATAAAGAACGAACCAGGAAATGAGGATGTAAAATAACACTAATACCTGTCACGGATAAGTAATCTACCACGGGATGTGCCACGTTCTTCAGACTTTGGATATTCCTCAGATGCCACAAAGCTATAAGGCCAACTTTCAACCTCAGCCATCATCTGCATATTAACTCATCTAAGTGAGTCCTTACATCACCACAAATCTATTTTTGTATTCAGGGCAATTTGCTTCTCTCGTACCTTTATCTTAGCATCGTCCCATAAGCAAAGTGGATCATCTCCATTGGCTGTGGAATTTAGGTATATGAAAACAGGGCCATATACTTTCTTCCAAGGCTCACCGTGTTCAAAGCGAGGCATCATGGTTTTTCCGGCATAATGGGTACTGTGAAACACCTGGAAATAACCATTATTTAAACCGAGATCGATATTGTACTTCTAAGTATTATATTACAACATCCACCACATTTGTCACAGGGACACTTACAGCAAGAGTGGTTGGGCCAACATGTGAGGTGAGGTTTTGTTTGAGTGGTCCGCCTGATCGAAACTCATTACTGGGCGTAATTTGCCAGAATCCTACAGGTGGATCGAAGGATATCCATCCATGTACTCTGAGATCCTGATTCTCACACGAGTATTGGTACTTGTCATCTACCTGTCAGACAAAAGAGAAATGATTTAGTTCTCCATGAAACAGAATTTACCGGATTCGAACTTTGAAGTTGTAATACATCACAACGCAAGCATAAGTTCATAATATACAATTTCATATATTAGTAGATATGATATTAAACAGCTCAAACAACGCATGAGAAAGATCAAAATGTTCTAATTTCTGAATGATTAAAAAAATATGGAACTCATACTTCGCCTTGCAAGCGTGGATCACATGGAGCAGTGAGCAGAGAAGCTTCCTGGTAGTCTAGAGTTTGACATCTTCCTTTGCATAGATCATCTGGAAAAGGCATTATCCTTTTTCTGTCATCTGCCACAGCCATGTAATGGAATCTGTAAAAAAGAATCGCAAGTGCGATATATATGAGATATCAAACAACTACACACTTGTGTTGACACTATCTTTTGCTTGGGATCTATGGTACAGGCAATCACTAACATTTGAGGTTTTCTTCTCAGTGCACAAAAATGGATCTTAAGGCGATTAGACTTAACATAAGACAGAGAAATTGACGTAGGAAATAGAGACAATATTACTTGTCCTTTCTGAGCTTGAACGCAATTCTTGTTTCTCCAAGTTCAAACCCAGGCCAATCCTTGAGGTGTTCATAAATGGCGTATGAGTAAACTCCAGAAGAGCCACGGAGCATTATAAACCTGAAAGAAAGAGCATCTAGTCAGTGTGTCTTCTCTACTTTTGTTTCTCATTAAAGGAAATACATCAAGCAATATAGACCTTTTATCGATATTCAGGGGAATGTACTTGCCCTCAAGGGATGGATCCCATGTTCTTAGAAATGAGATCTCAACCTGTTCTTCAGTCTCAACTATGACCCTAAAACTCACACCACTGATGCTGCATAGATACCATCCAATTAGACATTATATGCCATCCAACAATTTTTAGTACACATCATATATACAGGAAAGAAAAAAGAGAACAGAATTACAAGAGAGGATTGTGATGCAGGAGTAACAACGGACAAGTTCATTTAGGCAGAGAAAAACTAGTTTTGAGTCTAACTCTACCAATAGTGAAGAATGCCACTAGCAGATGTGACGACCAATAGCATGATGAAGACCTATAGAATATGGATCCTATCGACTGTTAAGGTAAATGCATGGAGAGGACATACACATCAAATATTCCCTTGCCTCCAGGTTCATTCCAGTGCAGGTCCCAGTACCTATACATTCGGTTAATTTCAATTAACTTGGCTTCTCATAAAAACAGAAAGAAGAGAATCATTGAAAACAGTAAAAATTAATATCGAGTTATAACATGAATCATACCCTCTGTTCGTCTCCTTATTACGAACTTCGAGCACATTGTCAAGACCGTTATACTTTATGCCGGTGATGATTCCACCTGGGTTCGACAGTGTAACTTGGAGAATTCCATTGTCCATCACAACCTGCAACATTTCTGTCTTCAGTCAAAACACATTTAAGGAAAGACACCTAAAGGAAACATTATAAACTGATAAAGTTGCCTCACATATCTGTCATGGATATGCAGCTTGACACCATGAGAGGGCATCCTGTGATCCTTTCTATGACTAGGGCCACTTGTACCTTGATCTGTCAACCCTTTTGAGTGTAAGAAAAAAAAAATCAACAGTTTTGCTTGTAGATAAACTAAATAGACTAAATATGATCACATCATTTACGAGACAGAAGGCAGCAGCACAAGATAATCAGATCAAAAACAAATAATGGTTTGTGTAAAACAATGACTTATGAAGCGGCCATAGATATAGGATCTGAAGAACTGGTCTCTAAAAACAAACTGCAAAGGCGTTTTACCTCCGATCATCAAGCAAATATACTACTAATCAATAAACTGTAACTCTGTGATAGTTTTAAAGTCCCTTCCTTTCTAGATTTTTATTAAACGTAGACCCAATAAATAAAGGGGAAATATTTCAACAAATACTAAACAAACCCAATTTGATTAAACAAGGAAAGAACAACAGTTAACAACAGTGTCATTAAGAAACAAAGTAAATTGCTCAAAACAAGAGATGTAAACAACAAATTTGGAAGTTTATTTTTCTCATCCACGAACTTTACTGTCACAATTTCGTTTTAGAACCATTCTCAAGTGAGCGAAGTTCATCGAATCGTGCAGTTTAAACCAGAGAGTGAAGAAACCCAGAAGAAGAGAAGAATTGACGAGAAATTACTTACAGTGGTGGCCGGCGTTTGAAGCGGTTTCATGGTTAGTGAAACGATGCAGGAGCCGATCAGCCAGTCTCTTCATCAGTACTCTCGACCCACGCGATCACCACCGAAACCTGATGCTCACACGCACGTGTAAAGGAGGAATCTAGAGAGAGACTTCGTTAATGTCTAACTAAAAAACGCTTCTTTGCTTTGGTTTGGGTGCGACTGCGTTTGCATTGCTTAAAAACAGTTTTACTCGTAACTGTGAATCTTATCAATAAAATCGAATGTAATTAAATATAAGTTCGGTTTAACTCCAAATGAATCTGAAATCTCTTTTATTATTTTGAAACCAAATATAAAAAAAGCAAGTCTCATCATGCAGATCAGCTCAAACAAATCTCTCTGTCTTGGTAAGCATTAATGAAAACCCTTTCTTGGAATCTGTCTGAAGGATTTGAGGCAAATTTACAGAATTACAAACAAGCTATGCCTCTCTTTCTCTCTCTCTACTCAGACTTCTTCTGGAAGAACATCGATCCTATTAAGACAGCTATTCCCGTTATTGCTATCGTGAAGAAAAGCCTTTTGTGCGAAACACCGTTCCCATCTCTTCGTCTCCTACCGTTTCCATCTCCTTCCGCTGCTCTCGGGATCCTTCTGTGTTAACCATTCCACGACATGAGTTTTAGCCAATTATGCTCTGAAGCAGAGTTTCAAAACTAAAACAATGCAGATAAAGAATATATTACCTGGATGATTCCACATTGTTCAGCACAGTACCGGGGCATTTGGTTTCATGGTTATATCTTTCTCTCAATCTAACATAGCTGTTGCATTGATAACAGAGTTCTGTACGGTTGCCACATACTTCCTAATATTCGAAAGAAAATCGAGGGGATTAGAAAACCCTTTGGTTGGAGAGAAAAAGGCAAGAATATGTGTGAGTAAGAGTGAATACCTGATGTTCAGCGAGGTCAACTGCAGGCAATGGAAACTCACAGAACTCACAGGTTACAATCCTCTTGGGGCAAATTTCTCCTTTATGACTGTCAAAGACCTCACGTTCTATGGTCTCTTTGCACATCGAGCATGCTATCTTCTCAATACACCACAAAAGAAATATCGTAAGCAAAAAAGTATTTTCATTTTGGGCATCTAGCAGCCTTACAAAAGTGCTGAGACTAAAACAGAAAAATTTAGAAATTCCTACTTGTTATATTCAATAACTAATCTTGACCTAGTAATTTAAACAAGGACAACCTTTGCATTCACACCCTGCGGTGTGAAGAGTTCTTGTCAACCATAAAACTCAAGAATAGTATGAAATGACAACACTTCAAGAATAAGCGTTGATAAAGACCAGGTGTTTGTGTTACAGACTAAGTTCATGAGTCGAATCAATGCTTAAGTGATCTAATTTGGTAAATGTAACACGCTCAAAACCCGTTGAAGGGGCATTTACAAAATATTTGAGAGCAGAACCACACTATATATGAAACAACCAATCTGAATGTCAAAATATAATTCATTTATGGAACTAACAAAGAGAAGTTTTCCAAAATCAAAGAAGATAGTTGTGGAAAATAATCCAACGGAAGACTGGTGCGAAATAGGAAAAAACAGCGTACCGGAGCATGAGCGTTCAAGAAGTGTTCCTCAGCATGCTTTTTGGGAACCATATCACCACAAATCTTACATTTTTCTAAATTCCGGGCACAATGTACACGATGCAGATCAATATTTGGTGCAGGAATGTCTCTGTCACTGAAAAAAATTAAAACAATCAGTACGCATAAGCTTTATTACGGAACACTCTCAAGGGATCAACCATCCAAAGTAGATGCTACAATTGAACATACAAAACGATCCGGCTATTGAAAATACAGAGTCTCAGCAGACTCTACAATAACTAGACAAACCATACATAGTCCTCTAGTAGAAAACTAAGCAAAACCATCAGAGAGACAGTGAAATAGTAAAAAGCATGAGAAAGCTGATGCATAATGGATTAATTTATCTCATGAATCAACCTTTTAGTATGTGACCAAATAAATAAATAAATAAAAAACAATTTTGCAAAAGGAATTGCATATAATAACGTAATTGCATAATCCAACCTTGTTATATAATTCTAATCACCGACACAAAGCAAGCAGATTCTACATGTAAATCTAGAGATTTTGAAAAAAAAAAAAACAGACTGAATCAAACAGCTCACAAGGTAGTATCTTTCAATGTAACACAACTTGAAATCACCGATCAATTCCAAATTTTTTAATAAACCTCGAGCCCCAGAATATCGGAATACACAAGTCATCATCGAATTCGAACGATAAGCAACAAGGAGAACCGACGGGAAGCAACCAACCGCCCAAAACTCCGATCAAATCAGAATTAAGTCAACAAATCCCCCCAGAAAGAGAAATCAAGGAGACGTACCAGTGGTTGCATACGATGGTGATTTCTCCAGTCGCAGTCTCCATCTTCAATTTTCCAAAAAAAAAAAAAAAAAGTAAAAAAGGGAACTTTAAATTTCACAGAAGCGAAGGCAAAATAAACAGATCAGATTAGAGAAGCACGAACGATCAGAGAGAGAGAGAGAGAGAGAGAGAGAGTCCTGAAGAAACGAAATTTTAAGAATCACGAAATCAATCACGGATCTTTTTTAACCTCGTTTTCTCGCGATTTTTTCTTTTGAGCCGATGATATTGTAAGCGAGAGAGAGAGAGAGAAAGAGACTCAAATTGTTTAATAACTTAATAATATTAATGAATAAAAATAAGTAAATAATGAGATGAATATGGTTGAACCAAATTAATGAATATGGACATTTTTTCTTTTTTTCTTTGGCTTCAACCCAAACCACAGACACTTTAATGTCTTTCGTCCCACGCCACGCTCCTCTACTCTCACTTGAGTCCACGCTCCTCTAAGTAGACACTTTAATCTCAAATTATTTAAGGTTTTTTATATATACACTAATTGTAGATATTATTAGCAGAACAGATAAATCAATCAACTTTTGAAACTAGTAATTAGAGAGTCTGGTTTTTGTTAATCTGTACTATTTCTTAAAAATCCAACCGAGAAAAAAATCAACGAATTCAAGTCTAAAAACAAATGGTACAAATATCTCCACACAAAAAAATCTGAAAACCCAAAAAACAACTAAAAAAAACCTTAGAAAACAGGACAACCTTCAACTTGAATACCAGGAGCAGTAGGACAAGAAGCAAGAGGACAGTTCTCACCATTAGCACCCCACCAGTGATCAATCGATATACCATTCATCGTCAAACTAAAGTACAACAGCACTCCCATGAACGCCAAACCCGCGTCTAATGCCGCCGACAGCACGTAGTTATACCTCTGCCACCACCCTTTGTAGTACTTGAACACAAAGTAGTTGAATATCACACCTACAATGATCCAGCAGTTGAAGTTCACGCTTGTCGCTGGCGGCATTGCAGCTGTTGCTCCTAAAAGAACCGGTAGATTGATCAGCGATATCCACGTTCTTGTCGGGAATGCTTTTTGGAGAAGCCATACCAAGACTGGTCCTATTAGTCCACCTAAGAAGAACCAGTTTAGTGCAGGGTAGTTTCCTAGCCTACCAAAGATTCTTTTGGGTCCTACTAATCCCCAAATCACTGATGCGTCAAAGAAAACTCTGTCGCTTGGACATGTCCATGGACTGTTCGGAGGTAGCAACTCTTTCTGGCAGATGTTTTCTACTGATGTAAGCAAGTACCATGCCACTGATATATTCACTGTTCCTGCTATCACCGTTCCTATGAGCTGGACTAAGAACATTGATCTTGGTGGTATCTTCATGTAATGGCCTAGCTTGAAGTCGTTGAGGAATGATATTGCTTGCGACATACTTATGTACCCATAAGTTTTGAAACAGACGTTAGCTATTGGTCTCCCTGGTAACAACACACCCATGAGATACTCTGTGATAATGTTCAGACCTGGAGTCTGTCACAACATGATGAGTTTCAAAGTGAGAAAACTGCAGAAAATATCCAAATCATGCATGTTTCAAGGATTAAAAAAGATGTGGTACCTGATTAGTTGTAGCAGTGATAATGCTGACTGGTACAGTAAAGGTTACAGCCATGAAAGATGCTAGAAGGAGTCCCCACCAAGGCATTTGGATCTGGTCTTTCATGAATATGCAGAGAACAAGAGATAGTACTATTGAGATAGCGAGCAGGCCATAAAACCACCAGCCTGGTATGTCTTTGTACTTCTTCATCAGCCTTGTGTGTATGTCCACTTTAGACTTTGTTGAAGCTCGTACTTGTTGCCAAATTCCCCTAAGTCAAAAAAACAAGATTAGTAATATTCATCAGCCACAAGTTAGTAGTCCTTAAGCTTAATATTGACATATACGCAGCTTACTTTCCATTGAAGAGCGCAACATGAGTCAGTGTAGAAACGATTGCTGCGAAACCAATCCCGTAACTGATAGCGAAGAACGTGCTGAGATAAACCCGACCTTCTTGTTGATAACTCCCCATGTCCAGTTCAAACTTATCGTTGACAATGGTGGAGATGTTGTAAAGCTGCCCTTGCTTATCAAACAAATCAGATGAGAATATCGGAAACTTGTTTGCTTCATACATATTCATGCCGTAGTATGATATTGGGATAACCATATACATAATCAGAATGTAACCAACGAGGACATTGACGATTGCAAAGAAGGGAGTCACAAGAGGGCTTCCAAGGTAAGAAGCTATGACAGACCAATCAAGAGCAAATGCACCAATCCCAAGTCCTGACATCCCTGAGCCTAACTGCTGAGCTGTGATAGACTTAGGGAATGCCCAACAAACCCAAGATATTGATGATAAGGTCAAGAACAAGTAGGCTGGGAATATGTACCACGCGAAGCTACAAACAAACGCAATCACAAAGAACTTCCCTCTAGACATTCTCGCATTGTCCTTCTCATGGAGAGCACTAGATAAACATCAAAACACAGTGTCAAGCACATTTTAAAAAAACACCATAAACAATGCACTAAAATGTAACAAATCAACATACCGAAACAGAGAGACTTGAAGAACACTCGTTGGCCACCACATTTGTGCAGGATCAACCACTAACTTTCTCATGATACCAGCCCAACCATACCCAAGAATCTGAATCAACAACAACAGACAATTTATGAACTAATTAATCACAAAGAAGTTTATAAAAGAAGAGAAACAGAGAAAACATTGGAAGTGAAAGAGACCTGAGTAGTGATAACAAGAATCCAACTAGCCAAGAAACTAATCTTCCTTTTGTAAAAAGCCATGATGATATCAACAATTCCAACAGCATAAGCAGTACCAGATCCAAACCCAGCACCAGCGTTAGCAAACATAGAGATCAACACATGTTCCTTGACGTTAAAGGGACCCGGATTCAAAGAAAACTCCCAAGACCCAATCTTATACTTAGTCTCAGGCAAAACCCTAGCCATAAGCTTCCCTAAAGGCAACGTAACCACTTGAACAGAGATCATAGTGATCATAAGAGGCTGAGTCCTGTACCCAAAGAAAGTGTTGAGAAACGAGAGGAGAACACAAGAGAGAAGCCCTAGAAACCACATCCGAAACGTCCACACGGGTAAAGAAGGATCGTCGTGGTTCGACACAGTGAGACGAACCTCCTCCACCGGAGATTCGTCTTCGTCGTCATCGGCGATGATCTCTGGTTTGTGTGATTCATCAATCGCAGCCATTTTTTTGCGGCGAGTGTGTGAGTGTGGCGGACGCTAGCTAGGGTTATGAATTTTGGTGAAGGAGACGTCAGAGAATTTTGGAAGAATCTTTTATAAAGAGATTCATGAATATATGAGAATCTTTAGTAATTATGATTTTATATATTTTCGGAGATTTTTGATGATCTAATAGAAATAAATATTGAGGAAGAGTATCTACTAAATTGAGAATTTTAATATATCATATTAATATATTATGTAACTGAAGAGTGTCCCCCGGAGAAAGCGAAGTTTGTTGCAAGCAAACATGTTGTATTAATCGCCTCTTTAAGCGGGAAACTATCCTATTTGGTACTACTTCAATTTATAAAAATAAAATTAAAAAAGTTGGAAAAAAATATTAATCTATATAATAATAACAATCTGAATAAATGCGACCAACAGTTGTGTTTTTTCAATCGTACCTTTTGGATATTTTCTGAAAATTCGTGATAAATCATTAAAAAGTTTATTTATGAAAAGGTACAACTGTTCACTGTAAAGTTGTGTTGATTGGAACATTCGTATCTTTTGATATATATATATATATATATGTCTATTTGAACTGTTTTCATTTTTTTGGTCATGACACAAAATCAACTAAAATTTCAATCTCAACGGTTTTTACATTCTAAATTATTTTCTAACATTCGTTCTTTTAAAAGTCAAGAAATTTCTCTAATTCTTGATTTAACAAAAGATTTTTGGAATGATGAATCTAATTTACATTTTTTTAGTTAATTTTAAATATAAAAGTTTAATGAAAATACCAAGAGTGTCTTTCCAAGAGTTAGATGGATTACATAATGAGTTTTTGGATTTGACTTTGCGACCAACAGTTGTGTTTTTTCAATCGTACATTTTGGATATTTTTTTAAAAGTCTTGATGGGTCATTAAAACGATTATTTATGAAAAGGTAAAACTGTTCACTGTAGATTTGTGATTATTGGATTCGTATCTTTTGAAATATATATATATATATATCAAAAGATATATATATTTCAAAAGATATATAGCAGCAAATGATGGAATGAGAGCAAATTTCAAACGGCATAATCATTGTGTATATTTTAATCAATTTAGCGACAAGCCATTTTGTATATATATAATCATTGTGTATATTTCAAACGGCATAATCATTGTGTATATTTTAATCAATTTAGCGACAAGCCATTTTGTATATATATATATCAAAAGATATATAGCAGCAAATGATGGAATGAGAGCAAATTTCAAACGGCATAATCATTGTGTTATTTTAATCAATTTAGCGACAAGCCATTTTGTATATATATATATATTTGTCTTTTTGAACTGTTTTCATTTTTTGCCATGACACAAAATTAACTAAAATTTTAATTTCAACGGTTTATACATTTTCTAAATTATTTTATAGCATTCATTCTTTTAAAAGCCAAATTCTTCTAAATCTTGATTTAACAAAAGATTTTAGAATGATGAATATAATAGCAATCCAAATAAATGTCACCAAAAGTTGTGTTTTTCAATCATACATTTTGGATAATTTCCAAAAAAATCTGTCAAAAAAAATAATTGTGTGTTTTACAGAAAGTTGCAATTGTTCATTGTAACGGTATTTTTGTAAAGTTGCAACTGTTCATTGTAGCACCTGTTCATTGTAGAGTTGTGTTTAATATTCGTATCTTTTAAAATCTATACATATTTATCTGTTTGAACTGTTTTCATTTTTTTTGCCATGACACAAAATAATATAAACTTTCAATCTCTAAACGTTTTTTACAGCTTTCTAAATTATTCTCTAGCATTTTTTCTTTCAAAAGTAAAAAAATTACTCCAATTTTTGATTTAACAAGAGATTTTTGGAATGATGAATATAATTTACAACTTTTAGTTAATTTTAAATATAAAAATTTAATGAAAATACCTGGATTTTTTTCCAAGAGTTAGATGGATTATATAGTGAGTTTTTGAATTTGACTTTTCAATATGGTAATAAAAATGCTTTCTATATAAAAGCAGTTTATATGGGTTATTAGGTATAAATATAATCAAAAGCAGACACAACAATTGCGATTTTTCGTAGTACCTTTTCGTAAATTTTTTGTTTTTATTTGTTTTTAGAAAGAAAAAAATTGAAACGATTATATCTATTCATTGTAGAATTGTGTCTTTTCACTATATTTTATTTATATTTTTTTATCACAACTTCTCATTTTAACAGGTGTGTCTATTTAAATAGTAATGTCTTTTGAACTCTCTTTATATTTGTCTCTTCATTAGTAACTAACAAGTTCGTTGGAACAAATTTTTTTATTTTATGTTGAATCTAAATAATTGAATGTTAATATCTAATATTCAACATTATTTTATAATCTAACTAAACTTTTAGAAATTGTTATAGTAACAGAGAAATTTAATACAACTTAATATAAAATTTACATTTGCATCTATTTATCATAACTTTTCTTTTAAAAAAGTTTAATAATTAAAAATGATAATAACAATATGAATAAATGCGAACAACAGTTGCAAATTTTCGTAATATTTTTTTGTAAAAATATCGTTTTTATTTGTTTTTTTTTTAACTCAGACAGTTGTATCTGTTCATTGTAGAGTTGTGTCTTTTCACTATATTTTATTCATATTTTTTTATCGCAACTTTTCATTCTAATAGGTGTGTCTATTTAAATAGTCATGTCTTTTGAACTTTCAATATATTTGTCTCTTCATCAATAACTAACAAATCATTATTCGTTAAAACAAATTTTCCGTTTTATGTTGAATATATGTAATTTGGATATTAATATCTAATATTCAACGTTATTCTATAATCTAAATAAATTTTTAGAAATGATTATAGCAATATAGAAATTTAATAAAACTTAATATAGAATTTACAGTTGCATCTATTTATCGTAATTTTTGTTAAAAACTATTTTTATTATTTTTTTTTAAAGTCGTGTATTTTAATTTAAATTTATTGTTGATACAGTTTCACTCACTATTAAATATATTATGAATTATAATTATTTAATATAAAATTATAGTTACTCATTACAACCATTAGTTCAATATTCTTAATTAGGACTACTTTGTCATAATGATTTTTTAATTGTAACTCTTTACCATAATTCTTCATAAAATATCTTATATATTTATAATACTTTAAACAATGTTATTTTGCAAAGTTGCGTCTATTATACATAATATTTTTTGTTATAAGTTTTCATTTTGATGGTTGTGTTTCTATAACAGTTTATGTTTAATGTTTATGTATTTAAATTATTCTATTACATTCAAATGATTTTATAATGTATAATTTTAAATTCTAAATTTTATTTATTTTTTTTCTAAAATATTTCCCCCGCGACATCGCCGGGGGGGGGGGGGTCTGAGTCCTAGTTTGTATTAGGGCAATTGACAAAAATAGCACCATTTTAAGTTTTTCTTCCACAATTAGCACATATTTTCAAATGTTCCAAAACTAGCACAAAATTATATCTTATTAAAAAAATATTAATAAAACAGTGCCGAAGTCCAAATCGTGACATTGCAACCACCGCCTGTTCTCTCTCACTCTTCCTTCTCTTTGATTCCAAACCTAACCGATGATGGTGTTCCACTGATGAACCCAATCGGATCTGAATCAAATATAAGATAAGAGATAGGTTGAGAGAGAAAGCTGAGAAGTAAGAGAAAGGAATCTCTTCATGCATCTCTAATGGAGAATTTGAAGTCGAATCTGAGGTTGCAGAAGAAGAGAAGGAAGAAACGGATGACTCCAGTGGTGGTCATATTAGAAAGAGCTGAACAAGAAATAATTGTGATTAAACGTGATTGTTCTGGGTATAAAAGGCAATCATATTTGATTGAGAAACAAAGACAAATACATGAGGATCTGTTGAAGAGGAGAAAGAAAGCAGTTAGATTTTGATTGGAGCTTTTGTTTCTTGTTGCAGAATTTATCTTTTTGATACTCTAATGAGATTTTTGCTGGTGAAATTAGAGACTACAATATGTGTACAAAGCTATTTGGGGTCAGTGAAGATGAAAAGTGTATAAGTGATTCAGAAAAAGGAGAACAAAAAACATGATGTGAACCTTCCTGAATCTATTTTCTGGTATGTGAATTCCATTTGTCTTTGTGCAGATACAACTCGAGTCTTGGTAGAATTCTTCTATTGATCTTGCAACTTGAAAAACAAGCACCCAACACTCCTTGATAATTTAGGAAGAAATACACAAAATTCAGGAAAGATTCTTGAAATTCAGAAAAGATTTCTTCAAATTCAGAAAAGATTTCTTAAAATTCAGGATGACATTCATAAAAAGTTTGGATTTCAGGATGGTTTTAAAAAAGTCTAGATATTGGTAAACACCAGGATATGCAGAAATTCTCTTATCAATGGAAGTAATCTTTGACACATTAAGGCAAATCACCAAAAAGAGAGTTATAAACACATTTGTTTAAATTTATGAAGCATTCAATAATATTTAGGAATGTCACTTTCAAATTCAGGATGTCCTTCATAAACATTGCAATAATACATAATCAAACATTCATAAACATTACACAAAGTAAAGCTTTTTCTCTGTGTGTTAAGCACACCAATTCTTAACACGAAGTAAAACTTTTTTCTCATTGTCTTGAGCAAACCAATTCTCAAACATATCCACAAAACTAATTTGAGACACTCTTCTTTTGGTGTTGCTATCACTACTAGGAGCTGGGATTTAACCAGGCAAATCTATCCTCTCCTTCAGAGAAACCTTCTGACATATCAGCAGTTTCTGCATCATAACAATTTCACATGTTCCTGTTAACACTTTATTTTAGTTGACATTGAACTTTAGGAAGGATTTTGTGAAATTCGGGAAGGATTTTATGCAATTCAGGAAGACTTCCTTGAATCGGACTAACAATTTGATTCACCTAGATCAATACGAATACATCGATTTGTGTGAATTTAGGAAGAATTTCATAATATTTAGGAAGACATCTTTCAAATTTATGAAGTTTTTCCTAAATATTCATAAATCCCAAAATGGTTATGACAAGAACGAGAAGATCATTCTGATGGCAAAAAAAAAAAAGAACGAGAAGATCCTCCCCCACTGTATTCTATCTCATCAACACTACTAGCCAACTCCATAACCAACAAAGTATAACCCGAAGAAGCCGAAGACACCAAAACCAACTAATTTTCTTATTAGTTACCAACTTCTTTGTTCTCAATGACATTATATCAAACACTTGGTATGCAACAATTTTGGTGTCAAAAAATGAGAAGATATCACTCAAATACATATTTCAGCTTCAAGATTACCCATGCTTTTCTATTTCATTTACCGTTCAAATTCCAATACTCAACAATTTAAGCCACCACTCATAATCATATATCTTTCAGTACCTAACAATTCCCAACAGTTCCAATAATTTTAATGCCACCACTCATAATCATATATCTTTCAGTACCTAACAATTCCCAACAGTTCCAATAATCTTCTTCTTCTTCTTCTTAATTAAAAACAAAAATTGGGTACACATAAAATAAAATAAATTGTACACAAGTAAAAAAAATCTATTATAATCAAAACTAATTCATCCTTACAAAAAAAATTAACAGCTAAGATTTTAAAAATCTAATCGAATAAAATCTATATAACCACAAATTTTATCAAAAAACTTTTCCAGCACAGGTTAAATTTTTTATCAAAAATCTAATCAACTAAAATATATAAGAGTTTTCTTAGATTTTAAAAATTAAAAAAAAAAAAATAGTATCTTATCTATTTTAAAAAATTATATTTTTCTTTTAGTCACCGTTTTTTAGGAAAATAAAACTAAGTTGAGATTTAAATATATTCAATGTTTGAAGGTACTTATTACAGACAAAAAATGGAAGCCACAGAAAGAATAACAATGAATATTGTTTTCAAAGAGGTTTTTCAGATCTTCACTAACTATATTTAGTTGCTCTTTTTACATGTTATTTATATCTTTTTACTTACTTCACAAGTATACCAAAAATTACGTTTTAATTGACAAAGGTTTAAGCAATTTTATTAATTACATGCAAATTTTTTATTGACAGGTTTTCAATAAACATTTTTAAAATATAAAAATGTTAATATAAGCAAACCAAATTTTTAATCGCAAACCGAATTTTTAATCACAAACTATTATAAATAACATAATAACAAAATAAATTTTTAAAATTTTCATAAAAAAAAGTTTAGTCTGCAATTTTCCGCGGGTTAGTACCTAGTTATAGTAACAAAAATCTTATCCCGATGTTTTGCTGTTTAGAGGAAAATTATATTTATTGACCTTATTCAACTATTCTATCGATGAAGTTTATGGAGACATTTTACATTTTACAAAAAAAAAAAAAAAAAAAAAAAGGATTTAACTAGGATATAAGAGCAATTCATTCATCGGCAGTTGTGGTTTAAATTGGAAATCTATAAAACCTAACAATGCATTAGTGGACTTTAGTGGTAGCTTTCGATCTTCCCTGAACGCAGCCATGTGTTACCTCTTCTCTATCCGAATGGTCCGGAGTTCACAATTGGCAAACCTAAACAAACCAATAGATCATTATTAATTGAAATCAATTTTTATGAATAATAGCTTGAACCCGATGACTTTCGTTACTCATCAGCAAAAATGGATCGGTGAAGTCGCTTATCTAAATTGAAAACTAGCTTACAGCTGACATTCTAATGATTAAAGAGCAGAAGAGTGGTTAGAGTTGAGAGAAGCATAATCACCTTGTTAGGCGACTATCTTCAATAGGTATGCCAAGCTTTTCACGCAGCACACGAAGTGTTTGTTGCAAGAAAATCCCGTGGCTTACAATTGCTATTTCTTTTTCTGGTCTATCCAATAACCTACATATACGTATTTCTAAGCATATGTAAAAATATTCGAACAATTACGTAAAATGGACATATTTCTTACTTACAGATGTTTTTAAAGATATTGGACCACCATCTAATTTATAGAATGAAAAATGTGAAAGGTACAAAAGAAGAAAGTTCCTGGTCACCATGTATAAAATTGAAGACCTCTACTAGCAACATCTTCTAGTTTTTCCCTTTCCTTGTCTTGCCATAGAGCATCTTCGTCAGTCTCTATCTATATAACCATATTGTAAACAACTTAACAAAATGAATTCATAAATGGAAAACGATCAATTTGAGCTTCTAAAGGAATAGTGAGATTATCTACCATTGTAAAGTCAATGTCAGGAAAACAAGTGCGGTGGGTACTTATACTTGCTCTACGATCACATGGATAAAGTCCCTGAATTGAACAATTAGAGTGCATTTTGATTCATCATTATATTGGAACACATAGTAAGCATTTTACCATGGATATATATAGTATAATAAAGTTCATTATAAAATCGATAATTTCTATAAGATTTTTAATTCAGAGAATGAATTAGATACCACCTTCCAACTGTATCCTTAATAAAATTTATAACTATTTTTTTTAGGTAATGAAAATTTGATATTATACCATGCGTTCTCTACAAGTCTCAAGTGCTAGAATTGGAGGAAGGTTGTTAGCTTTTGTAAAGTCGTCGGATAGATTGACATCTTCTACTTCTTGTCCCCTAAATATTCCTATTGAAGTTTCCATTGCTCTGAAATTTAAGGGAACAGTGTTACACTGTTACTATTTAACTATCAAATGTATAACAACAATTCTAATTAATGTCTTCATTTTACATTAAAAAAAAAAAAAAATTATGAACAATGATCAGCGACTTATTTGATGGATATTTGGGAACCATTCCAGCAAAGAACAGAACCTTCAAAATTTAATTCGAATTATAGAATATATCAAATAATTCATCATTTTTGAATATATGAACGCTAGATATATATGCCTAGGCCTAGCCTAGCCTAGCTATAATTAGGTCTATAATTTTTATTTCTTTGATATTTATAATTAAGGTTTACCAACTATTTAACCTCAAATCTAATTTTCTAAGGTACGTAATTCTACCAGAAAATTCCACACAAAAGATTAGATTGGTAGCTAGGTGTAGTAGTAGTAGTACCGGCGCAGCGGTGAGGTAATCACCAACTCGATAGTGTTTAGTAATCCTGATTCATGGATTTTCTTCCGCCTTTCAGAAACCTGCAAAATTCTCAAAAAAATAAAAAATCATATATACAAGAGTACTGTAGTGCATCTCAACGTACTATACCAAACCCTATACCAAAATCATATATACAAGGCATCTCCACAGAAAATGTTGTATTGTAGCTGGGAATCTCGCTTATAGACACCTAGCCAGAGAAAGTAGCTGCTGCAGGTGTTCTTATAGTGCAGAGACAGTAAACCATCTGTTGTTTAAATGCCCTTTTGCTCGCTTGACATGGGCAGTGTCAGATTACCCAGCCCCGGCAGGAGGTGAGTGGTCTGAATCCCTCTTTCAAAATATGTACTATGTCTTGAACATCAATGTGGATCACCCTGGGAGGGATTTGAATCCATCAGGGATGGTATGGATACTCTGGAGATTATGGAAGAATAGGAATAACTTGATATTTAAAGGAAGTGAGTATTCGGCTCAGGAAGTGGTCCAAAAAGCAAAGGAGGATGCAGAGGAATGGGGATTGAGAGTGGTACAAAAACCACAAAAGGAGACCCAGGGTATTAAAACAAAATCTAGAGTAAGATGGGCTCCGCCGTCCCAAGGGTGGCTGAAATGTAACTCAGATGGTGCATGGAGAGAAAACGATGTAAATTCTGGAACCGGATGAGTGCTTAGAGATAATAGTGGGAAGGTCTTGTGGATGGGAATGAGGGCAATAAGAAGAGTTAACTCGGCTCTGGAAGCAGAGATAGAAGCTCTAAGAGAGGCTGTGAAGTTTCTTGTCCGCCTCGATTACAGGAAAGTAGTGTTTGAATCAGATTCACAAATTCTTGTGTCGGCTTTGAATGAGGACATGGACATGCCATATATAGGCCCAATCATTGAGGACATCAAGTTTGCGTTTAAATGTTTTGAGGGGGTGAGAATTGTGTTTACAGCTCGAGAAGGAAACAGAGTAGCGGATAAGATTGCAAGGGAATCTCTTTCTCTTATGAATTATGATCCCAAATTGTACTCTTTGATGCCAGAGTGGATAAGTTCGTATGTGGAACTAGATAAAGTGTAACAGCTTAGTTGGTTAATATAAAGTTGTTGTTGAGCCAAAAAAAAAAAAAAAAAAAAATCATATATACAAGAGTACTGTAGTGCATATTTTGATAATAGATGTTATGCTCTCTCTCACCTGTTGCAACCCCTTTGGAGAGAGATGGGCATCAAAAAGCTTTTCTGATTCAGGTTTCTCTCTGTGCTCTTCTAATTCTACATTGTGGATGCCTTGTGCATGCCTCACCTTTATTCAAAGCCGGTCCAACACAAATTAGAATTAGCATGACCCTATTACCTTTTACGTAAATGTAAACTCAAACACAAAAGTGCGTTTGAAACAATTAATACCTACCTATATATATATATCTTTTACTTTTAACGTATTTTTGTTGTAACAACTAATCAGAAAATATAAAGCTCTTCAGACAATCAGACCGTAGTTAAAATGTATAAATACTTTTTTTTTGTTTTTAATTTGAAAGGTCTCGGAAAATAAGCTAAACCTAAAGAAAACCAATTGCGAGAATTTCCCACACAAGATTGGAATTATAAATAAATGGAAGACTAACCAAATGAAGGATTTTGAGATTAGGCGAGGAGAGCCGCAGCGTTTTAGCTCCACATAAATCCATGTCTGGACGTGTAGTGACCTCGCCTTAATTAAATTTAAACTACCTACAATTATTATTTATTTATTTTGTTAAGCAACTACCTATATAGATACAATATTTACAAAACCAATTGTGGTTCTTCTTTTCGTCCTTTCATCATGTTCGTATCATCATATATATAGTATTAGATGATAGATCCACTGTCCCCACTCAGCAACATCAATCCACGCATGGAAGTCACCCAGAAACAACTTGGAAGTAATATCGAAGTTTTGTAAAAAAATTCAAAGGGAAAAATCAAAATTTGAAATTGCTGATGATAGTGTACGTCTTAACTCTTACGTCAACAAATGTTTTTTTTTCCGCAAATCAAATTTTCATTAAATTTAAAGAAGTGTAATTACAAATATTTATACAGAGTTATTGTAACACATTAATGAAAAATACAGCAAAAAGAAGAGTGACGATGTTTTTCGAAAAGTAGCCTCACTTACTAACCATTTATAATATCTGTTATTAATGTCCAACTTCATATTTAATTTTTCTTTATTATGATTTGTTTGAAATATTTTGTGGCTGAACTTTCTTTTTCTAATCATAACTGTAAATTCAAATCTTAAGCGAGGATTAAAAATAAAAATAAAAAAGTTCTCTAACAAAAAAAGGTCTTACGTTAAGAAACGCTCATGCCGTATTAATGGGTTTACTCGTTTTTCTAATTTTCTTTATTTTAGAAAAAAGGAACGTTGAGGATAAGATAATTATTTTCTAAAGACCTGACGTACCCAAAAGTAAAAAACAAGTTAAATAAAACAAGTATCCCATTTATAATAAAAGGAAGTACACAACATTATTTTGGTAGACTTTATAATTTTAATAAATTGTTACAAATAGGTTATACATAGATTATAATTAATCCATATATTAGTTGTAACAAATAAAACCTTAATGGTAATAGAAAATTTTAAACGGGTTATTCCAAATTGATAGTTCATGCATATTCCAAATTTTAATTTCGGAAGATCACATATATGGTTCCAAATATCTAGAGTCACAATATTACCAATTTATTTTTCACGGATTTTATTGATAAACCACATCAATAAAAAAGTTATTAAAGGGATAAAAATATACTCTCAATCATAGAAAATGAATCAATCTCGCTAATTTAACAAGATTAATCATAATCTTCGGGATTATATTCAGAAATTAAAAAATAAATCTTAATGCTAGATTATGACCGTGCTAGAGCACATATTGAAATTCTTTTTATTTATATTATTTTAAAATAATATATAATTTATATGATTGATTTTAAAATCTTTTAAGGTCCTAATCTAGCATTAATCGTGATCTTCGGAATCGTATTTTATTAAAAAATTATAATATAAATCAAATGAATTTCAACCCGTGCTCTAGCACGGGTACTAATCTAGTCTATATATATTTCACCTTATTCCGTCAAACAGTTATTATATAAGTTGTTTGTTTTTTTCTAGCTGGTTGTACATATGTAGATATGAAATGTCATCTTTTGTATACGGCGCATGCATGATTCAGGGATTCCTCTTTTGTTTTAAATTTGAATTAGTATCCCCCTTTTTTTTTTTAGGCAAAAAATTAGTATCCCCTTATATATCAATTTTAC
Source organism: Camelina hispida (assembly GCA_023657505.1). Lineage (NCBI taxonomy): Eukaryota > Viridiplantae > Streptophyta > Magnoliopsida > Brassicales > Brassicaceae > Camelina > Camelina hispida. Next base: position 4,064,360 of record CP094631.1, read on the forward strand.
ATTGCCTTTTATTTTGGAAATATAGTAGGTCGGTTTAGTTGTCAAATTGTATGCAAGAACCACGTGGTTGGTAGATAGCGATTTAATTTAAGTCTCTAAAAAACAACAAGACGACTGTGACTATAAATTTCTCAACAACAGTTTTTTTTTTTTTTTGACAACAATGGAAAAAATTAGCTCAAACGAGCCAATTGGGGGAGAAAACGTTAACAAAGGTAATAGCATGCGGTTGGGTACGAACTTGTCGTGCCAAACGATCCGCAAACTCATTGTCCTTCCTAGAGATCAGGGTCAAAGAGAAACTCGAGAATTCCGCTATGTCCACCTTGATGTCTTCGAGATAAGCTGAGTAGGCTGGCCAGTCGGAGGGAGAAGACACCATCTTCACCAAATCTGAACAGTCTGTATAGAAAGCCACATCCAAATGATCGTGACCTATCATGCACCTCATTGCCCAAACGAAGGCTTCGACTTCAGCATGTAGAGATGATAAACTGCGGCGGAAATTTGCAGCGCCCATAAGAGGGAATCCCCAGCGCGAACGACAAACCCACCCCGCTCCAGCAAACCTATCGGCATCCTTCCAGGAGCCATCAACAAAACAACGATATCCTGAAAAAACAGCGGGAAGCTGAACACCCCGCATCTCCACCCGAGGGGCAGGGAGTTGGTTGAGCGAGCAACCCACCTCTTCCTCGGCTGGGCTTCCAACCACGCCTTTGCCTCACTAAGGGCAAGACGGACCACTTCATCCGGTTTTTCCTGCTCATTCGTAAAAACCTTTGCATTTCTGGCTTTCCGGATATACCATACTATCCAGGGAAGGCTGGGACCTGGGCTCTGGATTATGATCCCCTAAGAAATGATCCAAATTAGCATATACCGAGGGAGTTGGAAAAGCCTGAAAACCCGTAGGAACATTAGCAATAGCCCAAGCTTGTCTTGCTGGGGGACATTCGAAAAGAGCATGATTTATAGTTTCATCCTCCACCCCACACCGAGAGCAGAGTACATCACAAGAAATACCCCGACGTCTTAAATTAGCAGTCACCGAAAGACACCCGAAAGAATCTGCCACATAAAATGCTGTAACTTCGGTGGGCACCGGGTTTTCCAAACCGCAGCCTTGAGAGGCGTAATATCGGGACCATGAGCAACCACTTGGTTCCCCGATTAACAGCCATACGTGCAACCTGATATCCCGACCGCACCGTATACTTCCCGTTTTTGTAAAATGCCATCCAAGCGAGTCCGGTTGTGGATTAAGACTCAAAGGAATAGCTCCAATCAAATCAACATCAGCTGAAGCGAAATGGGCGGCAAGCCGATCCAGTCGCCAGGTGTTATTTGCACGATCTATAAGATCATTTATTTGAAGCAAAGGATCCTTAAAAGAATCTTTGCTTTGCGCTGGTCTCGGGAATTGAGCTGGAACCCAGGGATCTGTCCATATAGAAATAGTATCCCCGGATCCAACCCGTGTAATCAGCCCTTTATTTACCGAGATCTAGCAGAAGTAATACTTCTCCAACCATACGATGGAGAATAAGACTTTATCGGTACCGAGGGTTTGAATTCCGGTAGTACCGACTTTTAAAACCCGAGCAAACAGCGAATCCGGTACCTCAATCAGACGCCATAATTGCTTAGCCAACAGAGCCGTATTAAAATCATCCACATTCCGAAATCCTAACCCGCCCAATTGCTTACTAGAACAAAGTTTTTCCCATGCTAACCAATGCATTCCCCGGAATGACCATTGCTGCTCCACCAAAAATTTGCCACTGCACTAGTAAGTTTGGACGTAATTGTTTTCGGAATTCGGTAACAAGACATCACAAAAGTCGGAACAGCAGCAGACTTGATCATGACTTCTTTTCCCCCTTGGACAGAAGCTTCGCCGTCCAACCAGTGGTGCGACTCTGTAACCGATCCCTAACAAAGGAAAAACCTTGGTTTTAGACCCCCAGACTCTCCGGTAGACCCAGATACGAACCCATCCCACCGATATTTGTAATACCAAGTGTTAGGTGCACCTCGGTACGTATTTGTTCAGGCACCAGATGACCAAATTGTAGCGATGATTTGGAGAAATTAATCTGTTGCCCCGAGGCAGCCTCATAAGTTCTCAAAACCTCTAAAATCGCCCCACATTCCTCCTTAGTGGCTTTACAAAAAAACAAACTATCATCGGCAAACAAGAGGTGAGTTATTGCCGGACACTTATTTGCCACCTTGATACCCGTAATCCGTTTATCCGATTCTGCTTTCCGGATATTCGCAATAAGGACCTCCGTACAAATAATGAATAAATACGGTGATAGCGGATCCCCCTGCCGTAACCCTCGCTCTGGTTTAATAAGCCCATTTGGTAGCCCATTCAGCAAGACCTTATATTCCACCGAAGAGACACAAAAAATGATCCAGGTGATCCATTTCTCCGAGAAGCCCATCTTACGGAGGACCCGTTCAATAAATAACCATTCCACCCTATCATAAGCCTTGCTCATATCCGTCTTGATAGCCAGATATTTCGACTTGCATGAATTATTTGTGCGGAGCCCATGAAACATCTCTTGAGCAATCAAAATGTTATCCGAGATTAAACGGCCGGGAACAAAGGCGGATTGAGTCTCCGAAATAAGGCTAGGAAGAACCTTCTTCAACCGTTGGCATAAGATTTTGGAAATAATTTTATATCCCACATTGCACAAGCTAATAGGGCGTAATTCCGCCATCCGAGTTGGCTTAGCCACCTTGGGGATTAAACAGATATGTGTTGTGTTTAGATCCTTATCAAAAAACCCTTGTTGAAAAAATGAATTCACTAAAGCAAGTAAGTCCGTTTTCACGACACTCCATGCCTTCGGAAAAACAAAGCCGTCAAACCATCTGGACCCGGAGCCTTATCCGGGTTCATCATAAACAATGCTGTTCTAACCTCCCTCTCCGTTGCGGCCCTAGTCAGCTGTTCATTTGTCTCATCTGTAATAACTCTCTGAACCTCCCTAGAACATCCTCAAAATTATCCGGGTTAATGCTAGTAAACAGTTCCTCAAAATACGACACTGCAGTTGAACAGATTACAGTATCATCGTAGACCAAACATCATTTTTATCAAACAGACCCACAATCCTATTCCGAGCTCGCCGTTGTTTTGTCAGGGCATGAAAATATTTGGAATTCCGATCACCCAACCGCATCCAACGACTACGGCTTTTCTGGTACCAATAAATTTCCTCATCCCGATATGCCGCTTGTAGCTTGGCACTTAACTCCGTAATCACTTCGGCGTGGTCGCGTCATCCGCCTGAGCTACCGACAATTGTCCTTTCAAATCCTCAATGACATCCCTTCCAACCGGAACCTGAGCTTTCCGCCACCTAGAAATCGCCTTCCCAATTGACTATCTTACCAACAAAAACCCCGAACGACGACCCTGATCCGCATTCCAACCCGTAGATATAGCATCCATCAATCCCTCCTTACCAAGCCAACGTCTATCAAATTTAAAACTCCCTTTCCCCGTGTATATTTGGCACCAATGACAGCGACCAAAGGTGCATGATCGAAGCAACCATTGGCAGATATTCGATTACGGTATCCGGAAAAATCTCATGCCAATCCTCATTGCCTAAAGCTCTATCCAAACGGCACCGAATCGGTTTTTATCTCTCCACCCCAAGAAAGAAAATCTCCAAGGTATGGGAAATCTAAAAACCACAATCTGAATCATACAGTTGAAAGAACGGAAAGAATATGCCGGTCGTATCTTCCCACCCCTCTTTTCATGATTTCCTGTTAACTCATTAAAATCCCCAATAATAAACCACGGTGAGCTACGCTGAACCCCAATCCGAGTTAAACGTTCCCAAACCAAATCACGTTTCTTAGGGACCGGGTCCCATACACAAAGGTTAAATGAAAAATTTTGCCTTTATAAACCGCTTCAATATCAATGATTCTATCAGACTCAAAAAGAACTGAAACATTAAAATCATCCTTATTATAAAAGTGCCAATCCACCACTACAACCAACAGGATCAACAGTTATTAAATTTAAATAGCCAAAATGGCCTACAAATTGTTGCAGAAAATTAAAAGACTGTTTTGTTTCTGAAAAAACAAGAAATCCGGACGATGCTGAAACCAAAGATCCCTTAGATATCCAATTGTTGCCTTGTTACCAAGACCTTGACAATTCCAGCTCAAAATCTTCATTTATCAAGCATTAGGTTTTGGTGGCTTCCCACCCATCGGTCCCTTAGACGTGTCTGGTTCTTAGGGTTTGGTCCATCGCCAACCTGGTCAGCACGAGGAGCAGGCCTTTTCTTTGGAGTGGCACGAAGATAAACATTTAGCTTCCTTGAACCACTACCTTTCAGCAGACCTGCACCCTTAGGCTTACCTACCTTGTCCAGCTTAAGAGTACCTCCCTCAGCGAACCCCACCTGAGCATCTTCACACATCGATTCCGTACCCTCTCCTGCGAACCCAGCAGCGACCTCCATTGCTGACCCAGCGAGCGGCGGGACAGTTGAGGATGATGATGCTTCAGCAGGGAGCGAAACATCCATGTGATCCTCCCCTCCATCCCCAAACTCCTCTCCTGAACTTGCTGAATTCAACAACAGTTTTTGTATTCAATTATATAAATATCATATCGTATGATAGTTTATTTCCATTTATTTATTTAGTATAATTTCCTAAAAAAATTGCATAAGAATAAAAGTAGATAGGAGTGGTTCACGCATAAATATATATATATATAGAAGAAGGCTCTTTGAGCTTTAAAGAATAAAACGGTAAAATCAATAGGTACTACTACGAAATTTCTTCAATAAATACTCCGTCGTTCTTTGAAACTTCCTTCCTCGACCGGTGAAATCAAGTCTCCGTAGATGTATTCAGGCTGAAAAATAAAAATATATATAACAACACGAAATGGATAATCATAATAATTATAAGTAGACAAAGATCACACACTAACCCTTTGTCTACAATCACGACAGTACGAATTTCGCAATTAGCAAACCTGTAAAGCAACATATTTTTTTTTTGTTATATACAAAGGAATTAACAAGTTGAACAATATATATACTGCAAAAGAGAAACCATTTGTATAATAACCTCTTGCAAAGCTCATTTCTAATTGACTCGTCACAATCGTTTGCGAAAACATACAACATATGCTGCAAAACTATTCCATGGCTAACAACTGCGACCTCCTTCTCTGGTCTCTTCCATAACCTTTTTTTTATAGAAGATTTATCAATTCTCTAGAAATATGTATATGCTAATTATTTATACTTCACGAAGTTAATTAAGATTCAAAATGGTTACCACTTCATGAACTCCAACCCTCTCGCTAAAATCTCTTCTTCGGACTCTCTAACATCCGGTCTCCATAGGTTGTCCTCTTCGCTTTCAATCTATAATATGATCCAAAATATTAGTAAAATCACCATGTACATGTATCCTTACATATGTTGAGAAATCTTTATGTGTATTATTGTTTTTCAAGAATTAATATGATTTATTTATGAAAGGAAGAGTGAAAGCTCTTTGCCTGAGAGAAATCAATGGTGGGGAAAAGAGTTTGATACTCGCTAACGTTCCTTCTCATGTCAGGAGGACGGACTCCCTGCGAGCACATATACGTATCAATATTTCGTTAGCATGCATGAATTTGTTTGATCCATGATGGATAATTGAATAAATGAGACATTTCTCCATGTATATACATATCAAACATACATTACGGTCTCTAGCAACCTCAAGTGCCAAAATGGGAGGGCTACTTGTCATACTCGGTTGTTCGGATTCATTTCCAAAAACTCCAATTGCGGTTTGCATAGTTCTATATACATAAACGGAATAACTAATCAGTCCAAGCCACTATTAGACAGGAAACAATGCAAATATAACCAACTTTATTAGTCTTCAAATTTAATGCATGTATGCAAATTAAATATATGGTACCTAAACAACGGTGAAGTTACAACTAGCTCAACCCTCTTTAGTAGCCCACTTGAAACAACTCGTTCACGGAGATTCTCAACCTTAAGAGAAGCATTAAAACGATTATAAGTTACCGCAATGCACGAATAAGGAGATCTCCTGAGGCGAGTTTGATCCATGTGGTTAAGGTTATAAAAGTTTAGGATTTCGGCGGGTTTACCTGTTGGTGACCATGATCGGTAAGCGGAGCATCAAAAAGACGAGGAGACAACAACGCATTTCTATCTTTCTCGGCTTCTACATTGTGCACCGCTTGTCCATGTCTCAGCTTTAATAAAATAAAGAAGAAACATCAATATAATACGTACGTATCACCAAAGTAATATTAAGAGTATATAATAACTCAGCCTAATTATTGTCACTTACCAAGTGAATGATTTTACAGCTCTCCAAGGGGTACAAAAATCTTGCATCCATTTCTCTACACATTATATTGTTCTCATTAATTAATGTAAACATGATATAGGCAGACAAGTACATGAACGAGAACATTACTAATTAATTTTTTTTAAATAGAAAGATACTAGAAAGATTATTGCCAATATCAAACCTATTAAAAAGTAGTATTGGCAGGAAAATAATAATATCTCAAGGGTGTCTTCTTTGATCTCAAGGTTATCGTAAAGTGATGATCGATATTGATAGGCAAAATGATGGGCTCTCTCTCTTTTCTTTATATAGTGGGAAATAATCAAGACCACCCAGGTCCACCACACACACACAGTACGTAAACTTTCATGCAAATACAAGTCAAACGTTTTGATCTGACTCATTCTTCCCTTGGTCTTACTAATGAATAACAACGACCGGTTTTAACCCATTAATATATCATTAATTTCCAAGTATTAGTTTTTGGATTTAGAGAATTAACTCCCCACAATTTATTTGAACTGATACAAACAACAATTATACTCTTTCATACCTAAATTAAATTACGATGACAGGTTTGTCCAATTTATATGCATTTGAAGAAACCATATGATCATGAGTACCTCGTAACAAGTTGAATGCATGTGCATTCTAATAATCAAGAAATTAACGGGATATACAAAAATAAATATAGGGATATACAAGAACATAATTTTGTGCTTTGTTTGGATTACCAAAATATTGATTTTATTTTATTTCAATTTTTCAACATTTGATCTTAGAGCCAAAGACGGATCAAATCACGTAGAAAAAAAAACGGAAAGAGACAAAAGACATCGTACACTCCAAGAAAAATTGTTACTAATATATTGCCTTGAACTGTATGGTCTTACTCGTTAGTCTTTCTTTACTCGTTTAGCTTTGAAACTTTACATTTCCGTCTTTGATATAACCGAAGATAGTTGTCGTCCAATACATGTCGAAATTTTTTACTTAGAAATGTCTATGTCTCACACATGATTAATCTAGAAACCTTTATTTCCAAAAAACGAATCGCTCTAAAAGTTCATGCTAAAACCCCAAATTTTAAATTACCAAAAATCTCTAAAAATATCTGCCTAACCAAAAAACGTTGCAACTTTGTTGTAAAACTTTTATAATGGAATGGTTTGGTACGGTAGTGAAAGATGGATTAGCATCCACTTACATACAATACATAGAGTAATCAGTGCAACAAAATATGAAGGAAAAAATGGAGACAACCAAAGTTATACGTGAAGTCGTTTATCTACCTATTGGGTCCAACATTACTTCCTTTCTCAACCAAAACATCACATCAAGAGTTAGTAACATCACTATATATTACTAACTCTTGAAGTAATGGTAAAATGTTACGAAATAAATTGTGTATATTATGTATATAAAGGTTTTAACAAAAGAAGGCAATTAATAAAACAATTATGGTATGCTTCTCATCAAGGACAAGAACCAGAAGATAGCTTCACTCTCTCTACTCAAGTTTGTATATTACAAAGGTGCCGATTCTTGACATCTACGAACCTAAAAAATGGATGCAACAAAGGCTCTCTCTCTCTCTCTCCCTCACTACTTTTTTTCCACCTTGGCTCTAATCTTCTCCTCGAGTATCTCTGCATCAAGTCCATACATCCTGTTCAGAGCCTGCATGTTCTCCAGCGTCTCACTCAGCGTTCTGCTGTCGTTCCCATCGCATCTCAAATGTTGCATTGGACCGTGTAGGAGTTTGTTCACTATACCTCGGATAAGATCGTCTACTGCTTTCCTCGTCTTCTTGTTCATCTCAACGCCCATTTTCGGCAAAAATTTCTCAACCTCTGCAGCTATAATTCTCTCTGTGTATCCCCTTAATTTCTTGATTGTTGGAACCGTCTCCAGCGAATCTCTCCATGCTTCAAAGTGTTTTGATTCCTCTGTAATTATAGCCTGAGCTTCCATTGCTTTCCTCACCCTGTCTTCTTTATTCGCAGCAACAACTTCCTTGAGGTCATCCACGTTGTAAACCCGTGCACCATCTATTTCAGCGACACAAGACCCAACGTTTCTAGGAACAGATATATCAACAAATAGCCTTGAATCTCTAACAGGAGGGAGAGTCTCTACTTGCTCCTTCAAGAACAGTGGCGTCTCAGATGCTGTGCTAGTAAAGACTACATCGGCTTCTCCAGCACAAGATAGCATCTCATCAAGCGGTTTATAAATAATCTCAACACCAGACGGCAACTCATCGCGGATAGCTGCAACTTTATCTTCGTTACGGTTCACAACCACCATTTTAGTGCAACCTTTAGCAACCAAGTGCTTGATCACAAGCTTCCCCATCTTTCCAGCACCAATTACTAACATCCTAGCAGATGATGCATGTGAAGATTCTGGAAGCTTCAAGAGAGCAAGTTCGACTGCAGCAGAGCTAACGGAAACAGCTCCAGCAGCGATATTTGTCTCTGTTCTGACACGCTTCCCAACCGTGATTGCGTGTTTAAATAGCCCACTAATATTCCTCCCAAATCCATTAACTCCTTGACCTACTTTCACAACTTGTTTAACCTGTGCAAGTATCTGACCTTCTCCTAGGACAAGAGAGTCCAAACCAGCTGAGACTTCGAATATATGTTGTGTGACGTCCTTGTTGTACAATAGAAAACGGTGCTGACAGATCTCCGAAACTGGGATCCCACTTGTCTGGCAAAAAATATAACAAAATGTCAGCATTTTCCATTGAGATTGTAATATAGTCAGTGATGAGAACATGAGAAGTGTTGTCACAGATAATGAGAAGTGCATTATTAATGAGCGAGTGAGAGATTAAGCATGGTAATAAAAGGGAAAAGACCTTAGACATCCACTCAGTAACTTCTTTGACACCACGATGCTGAGAGAGAGCCAAGACATAAATCTCCATGCGGTTGCAAGTACTGAGAACAGCAGCTTCTTCGATATGATTCAAACCGCACAACTCAGCGATAGCTCGTGGCCATTCAGCTTCAGGAATAGCAAGCTTCTCACGCATCTCAACAGGAGCTGTGTGAATACTAAGCCCAATCACCACAATACTGCTTCTTTCCTTTGTGTATCCTGAAACCAACCATGAAAACAATCGGGGTTCAGTAAAAACAGATCAATATATCGTAAAGATGATTGCTTTTACATCAAAGGATACACCTTTTTGAGTAAACTATTCGAATCCAAGCGGCAAAATGTTGAAATAGCTTATCAAAATTCAAAATTGGCAACTAAACAAAAGCAATTTGGGATTCAAATGCAATTCATGAAAGATAAAAAACCAAACTTGGGATTCGAAGAGAGAGAGAGAGAGAGATACGTACGGTCAATAGCAGAGGACTTGAGCAGTTCAAGAGCAGAGAGGCTGGTTGATTTAGAAGTGGAAACCTCGCAACGGGCTCTCTGGATCAGACCTCGCTTTGTTCTATTATTGTTCATCGGAAGATCACGAATCCCGATTACACCCAACGGCGCCGGAGAGGAAGAAGAAGAAGCAGATGATGGGTTAAGTTGATTCGATAACAAATTCTCCAGCTTTGGGGTAACAGCAAAGGCGCTAGAAACCGCCATAGATTCCGAGTTTATAGAAATCTCAATTTATTGAATTCACACAAAAAGAACCCCCCTTCGTCGTCCAGAAACCCAAACCCTAGAAGAGATTAGGTAGGTAGGAATCGAGAAGACAAAGAGGGGATATAATGAGATGATGTTGAGGAAGAAGATGATGAGACTTTGACAAAAATAAAAATATGAGAAAATGGTTTTAAGATCATGTGTTGGTTGAAAAAACATGGAAGGAGCAGGTGGATCCGGGTCGGGTTAAGCGGGTTTTTTAAGAACGGGTCAATTCAATACCATTGACCCTAAATAAAAACATTGTATTCTAACTAATGATGTTTAAATATGTGAAAACGGAATCTAAATCGGCTCGGCGGGTGTTGAACACGTTTCTATTATATCCACCACTTCCACGTCAAGTTTTTTTTTTTTTTTTTTTTTTACTTCAAGCTTTTGTATTAGAAAAATTGAAGTTGAAATTGATCATATGGAGCATGTAATAATAATAGCTTGTATTTAGGAGAATCCATGACGTGATGAATAAGAAGAAAATGAGGCAACAACCAACAAGTTTTTGTTTATTAGTATTAATTCTTAACATCCCTTGAGTAATTTGATGCATTTGACATAACGTTCGTTATGTAGTAAAAACAACAAAATATAGAACACATTGAAGTGTGTAAGCAATGGTTGCATAATTATTATTTTTCTTCGTTTGTTTCTCTAGTATTGGATTTGGATCAGCGCTATGTTTCTGTATATTTGGAACGAACGATTCAAAACCCACGGTTTGTATAACAGACTTGTGGAAAACTACTATCTAAACTAGACATGGATTAGAAGAGTTCAATCCGTTCTTCTTAGATTACAGCATTTGTTTGTGTTGACAAAAAATAATGCATTGTTTGTTTATTTCCCCATACGCTTAAAGAGGAAAAAAGAGCCCATTAAAGCTGACTTTTACTCCTTCAGCTGGCATTGGGCAATGTCTAGGAAGCCTCTTAAAGTCAACGCCATGGCCTAACATTTTGACCAAGTTAGTTAGCCAAGAAACATTAACATCCCTTGAAATTGTGAGACTTATATAAATCAGAACTACTTTTGTGTATTCGATTTACAGAAGCACCAATAAAATAAAAAAAATCAGACAGTGCAGAACTAAACAAACAGAGAGTGATAAGAATTTTGATTAATAATGGGCTTGTTCGTTTGGCTGCCGCAGGTACCTGCGGCTGCGGCAGACGCAGGTATAGTTGTTCGTTTGCTTGCCGCAGGTACCTGCGTCATGACGCTGCGGCAAACGCTGAGACCTGCGTCTAACATTTTTAAACGTTGTTTCAATTCAGCGATTAAAAACGTAAACGCAGTCGCTGCCGCTGCCGCTGCCGCAGCCGCCAGCGTCAACCAAACGAACAAGCCCAAATGTGTAAAAAACACACGTAAAGAACCATATAACATCAGCGCATGTAAGCAAGTACTTCTTATAAATGACATGGCCACCACATCATAAGCAGGCCCGGCTCAATATTATATTGGGCCCTGTGCTAAATCAGATAGTGAGTACGGAATCTATGTGAAAACGTGACCAAATATGTACATATTTAGTTATTTACTTATATGTGCTATTCGATGTAAATTATCCAAAATAATAACCAAACAATCATATTTCTTAATTAATTGAAAAATAATTAAAATATCAGAATACGTGGACATAAACTTGAAATAGCTACGAATCTTATTATATAAAGTTGGGTTTTGATAGTTAGCCATTAACAAGATTTTGACATGTGTTAAGTTATCAATTTCAGATTTTTACATGTGTAAAAGTTAATATTTATTAGAGGGAATTTGATTACAACAAAAATAAAATATTTTGTTTTAAAAAATATTAATCAAGTAAAAAGATACTTATTAAAAATTACAAAATTTATAAAAAAAAAATATAGAGTTTTTCTAAATAATTATAAGGAGATTATATATATGATAAACTCAATATAAGTAGAAAAACAAATCTATAGTTCAAAATCGATTTTAGAGATAATAAACATTGAATGAAATAAGTCTAACATATATAACTAATTATATAATCTTGAAATACTTATTTTAAAAACAAATTTAAATCTAAATCATATAAACGAAATTACTTTTAAAATTTTTATTTATTCAAAATATTAAGTATTTATTATTTTAAATACAGCTAAAATATTTTATTATTAATTTTAATTAACTAAATTATGAATTTTCATTAAGTTCCTTTTAAATTATTTAATAATATATTATTTAAATATTTTTATTAATGATAATTAATAACTAATTTTGGTTATTTAATGTTTACTAAAAAGGGTATTTTTGTCAGTTTTTGTTTTAAAAAGTGTAGTTATCAAATAATTATAACAATGAATGTAATTTTCCAATTTTTTATATAATTTGGTATATTCTTAAAAATTTCCCTTTATTTAGAGATAATAAAAAAAACTTATATTAGAAGTAAAAAACAAAATTAATTAAAAAATTAGCAAACATAAATAAATAATACTTACCTAATCACGCCAACCGAGATAGACGAATAAAAAACCAAAGGCAAACCCAAAGCCAAAACCTAGTGGCCTCTTTTAACCATTGAAGAAGCAAATTTAAGAGGGTATAATTGAAATTTCTTACTCATTTATCATTGAGGTCTATCTGAAAAAGAGCTATATCTGTTTTCAAATTCAAGACCATTGACCCAAAAAAATAAAAAATAAAAGACATGATTGTATATGTGAAAACAGAATCTAAATCGGCAAATATTGAGTAGTAATTTAAACACATGTATCGAACCAAATATGTACATATTTAGTTATTTACTAGCGAGTATATTAATTTGTTCCAAAGTAAGTATTAATGATGTTAACATAACTAGTCACTTATATGTGCTATTCGATGTAATTACCCAAAATAATAACCAAACAATCATACTATGTTTGCATTGATTTTCTTAATTAATTCAAAATAATTAAAATATCAGAATATGTGGACATAAACTTGAAATAGCTAGGAATCTTATTATATAAAGTTTGATGTTAAAGTCACTCATTAACAAAATCGTTTGTCAATTTGTATCATTCAGATGTTGACAATTGTCAATTCTAAATTAATTCAAATTTAAAAAAAAATAAAAATGTAAAAATTCAAAACCTACCATAAATTTTTTTTAGTAAAAGTAAAATAGAGAAAGGAAAACTTAATTTTATATCGTGATTCATGTCAATTGTATCATTCAGATGCTGACATGTCAATTCTAAATTAATTAAAATTTAAAAAAATAAAATGTAAAAATTCAAAACCTACCATAAAAAGGTTTTTAAAAAAATTAAAATAGAGAAAAGAAAACCTAATTTTATTTAAAATCTTTTAAAGAGAAAAACAACCTTTATAAACTTCCAAATGTGAAATAAAAGTTTTGTTTTTAACAGTTTTAAAAAATTAAAAGGAAATTACAAGCAAATAATAAATTTTAAACAGCTTTAAAATTTAGAAAATATCATTATAAGGAAATTATATATATATATATATATATATATATATCATAAATCCGAAATTATAATATTTTTTATTTATTTTAATTTTAAGTTGCTAATTTTACGAGGAAAAATATTACTTTTTCTACAAGATAAAAATAAATGATTGTAAAAATTATACAATTAATTACTGTTTCTAAAAATACTCACCTTTACATAAAGAAAAATATTATTGAAGTAAAAAAAAGTAAAATAAAAAAAATAGATTGTCTCATATTTTTTTCACGAATCAAATAATTTATTCAAAAAGGCTGATATTGTAATATAGTATAATAGGGGTATGTAAGATTGATGTATGCGTTTTTGTAACAATAAAAATGTTAAAGTGAAGAGACATATAAGAGATTATTTAATATGTCCATAAAGACAATTTGTTGGTAGTAGTGAAGATTAAAGAGTATATTTTAACAGTAAAACATATGTGTGTATAAATATATTTTTAGTGGTAATTTAGATAGTAGATTTGTAAATGGATATACATTACTGTATTGTAGCAAAAAAAAACTATTTTCTATAAATAAAAGTTTATCTCTTTACTTTTATAAATTATTTTTACTTACAAAAAGAATTAAATATATACTTTTAATGGAGTGATTAACGGCATAGTAACATCTGTTAGTAGGTCAACTATCATGTCTATTTTGGCTTTGTCAACAAAACTTTATGTTTAAAAAAACTAATCAACGAAAGTTGATGTTTTAAATGTCGTACAACAAAATTCATGTTTTAAATGGCCAAAATTTGATGATAAATGACATTTTTCCCATTACACTTTTGTGTATTCTTTTGCAGAACTACAAAAAAAAATTCAGACAGTGCGGACCAAACAAACAAAAAGTGATTAGAATAATGAGTACACACACGTATAGAATCAAATAACATATCAGCGCATGTAAGCAAGTACTTGTAAATGACATGACCACCACATCATAACCTACGTAGGACTTTTTGTCGATTGTTAAAAGTAACTGATGAAAAACTGATATGTGATGAGAGAAAGAGATTAGGGGCTAAGGAAGAAACGAACCCAACAAACAAACAAACAAACAAAAACATTATCATTCAACCAACAAAAATTGCCGAATTTTTCAAATATTTTAAAGATCAAAAAACGAAATACTATAAATCAGAGGCTTAAGTGGATGTTTCCAAATCCAAAACAGACAGAGAGGCCCAACTCACAACAAAAAAGTTTAGTGACTCCATTGTACTATTGTTGTTGAAGAAGCAAATTAGTCTCTCTCCGCCACATTCAATTCCCTGAGACGGAGGTGAAGCTCACCGATTGTTCTCAACACTTTAATCGCTTGCGACGGAGTAAGTATCTCCACCACTTTCCCCACCGTCGAACACCTTAGCTGATCAGCGTCATTCATCGCCGCCGCCATCCCCGATTTCAGCACCTCCATCGCCTCCTCCAAATCAGATTCTACTCCGTCCACCATTCCCACAACACCTACTCTCCTCGCCGCGAGCATCACCGGCGGATCCGCCACGCTCTGCTGCACGAGCGCGAAGTCTCTCATCACTTCCCTCTCTTTCCTCCTTGTCTCCGACCGGAGACACGAGATCCGGTCTCGCTGGTGACTCGTGAGGTCGTCCACGGAGGCGTCCGTGAGCTTGAAGATCAAAGAAGGCTTGAAATCGCCGATCCAGAGAATGAGTTTAGCGTAGGAGCTGAACCACGGTGGGAAGAAGAAAGTGAATACGTTGTCTCCGGCGATGGAAACGGCGGCGTATTTCTCTTGGTAGTATTGAAGACAGTGAGATAGAAACTGGGTCACGAGAGATTGTTGTTCTTCCTCGAGAGTGATGGAGTTAGTTTCATCGGAAGAAGAGGAAGCGCACATAAGTTGTTCGACGAAATACCTGTGACGGATTAACCAACCATTAGCGAAGCTAGTGAAGCTTTGATGTGAGCTGCTTACAGTGTTTGACATGGATGGAGTAGTCACTAAGCACTAAGCACTAAGCAAGTGTGGTGGAGTGAGAGACGTGCTTGTACTGAGTTGTGTACAGTGTACAATGATGATTTATATATATATATACTTCTCTCTTTGGTTGGGGGCTTGCTTGACCAAAGAAAAATCTTTTTTGGGAATTAATTTATGAATATGTCGGTCATCAACGATTGTGTCGGCGGGGCCAATTGGAGTTTTGTGACTTTTGTCTTGTGGGAGTGAAGTGTGTTGTGTCTTTTCGTCATCATTTACTGTATAATTTAAGTATGGATTTGGAATTAAGTTGGGTATATCTGTCTTTATACTATTGAAATCAATAAATAAAAAATCACAGGAAAAAAAAAATGAAGTGTCTATAATATAAATATATGTCAACGAAAAAAAAAAAGAAAGGTAAACACCAAAATAAGTTGAAGAATTAAGTGACTAATCAAATAATTTTACAATGGTTTCTGATATTTTCTTCGTAGATTAACTTTTTAACAAGTTCCAGTTGGAAATTTTTTTTTTCTTTTTTGTTGAAACTATCTGGAAATTATGTCAGGATGGCGTCTCAGTATTATTATGGAAACACCAAAAGTATACTGTATACAGTTAGTATCTGAAAAGGAGACCAACATGTAACTAAAGCAAGAAAGGACACGTCATATGAGGAAGACGACATATGTAAGCAAAGAAACATGTGCATCCAAATTAAGAAAAATAAAAGACCAACGGTTCGTAAATGCTCCAGTTATGCCGCGCGCCATCTTTTCTTCTTTACTAAGAAAAATTCCCACATTAGTTTACGAGTTTTTTTATTTATTTTTCATATAGTTGTCCTTTTGTCCCACACCTCTTCGAAAAGATCTTGCTCAATGCTCTACATCAACCTCGGGGTTAGAGCCGTAGAGCAAACCATATTTCTCAATCACCACTCAAATAAAAGATACTGATGTTTTATTTTTATTTTAAAGATACATATAAAGATTTAAGTTATGAATATAAAATATACACGTTTGTAAACCCCTAAATATTCTCTTTCAGACTTTATATATGTGTTTATAAAATGATAAATTGTCTAATTTCATATACTTTATTAGTGACTGGAGTGTTTTGATTTCTACGACAAAAAAAAAAGATTCCTATTTTTCTAAACAAAGATAAATAAGTATTACATGAAAGTTTAGATGTAAATATAGACGAAAAGAAGAGAAGAGACAACTGAGAAAACACGTTTTGGAAAGAAGAAGAAAGATGGAGGTGGCACTTGTTGTTGACTATGCGACGCACGGACGCGGATCCTTTTCGAACTCGTTGCTTACGCGGCCACGTTTTCGTCACTGACCGTGTTTCTTTTGCGGCCTTCTACTCTCTCTCGTTTTTTCCATCCTTTTTTTTTAAATTTTTCTTTTTGGTTTCTCTCTATGGCGGTTCTGTGAATATAAAATAATCATTGAGAAGAGAAACAGGCCTTCATGTCTATGTTTTCCTTATTTGGGTTTTATTTGTTTTCCTTATTTGGGTTAAATCCACGAGACAGCTATTGGGCCTCAATTACAGATTCTTCAATCACGTTACATCATCCTTCACCTTGTTTTGGTTAAGGGATTGAACGAAAAGGAAGGTACGTTACGTTGTCCAATTTTCCAAACCGCTACAATCATCATTCATACGGAATACAGCTGAAAATATGAGTCGGCCGATGCAACTAGGAAAAAAGCCATGAGAAAGGGAACAAAATATGTCGCAACTATCCGACCATTCCAACCCAATATATTAACTGGCAAATATATCTGATTACTCAAAACAAAAGATTGAACAGCACAAAGACACCTACCCTATTTAGCACCTAATATAATTAAGAACATGTTGTCCGCTTCCTTGATTAAAAGTAGAATACTTAGGTAAAAGCCAATACATGATGATTAGGCCTAAATAGTAATCATAAAAAAAGATGCTACTTTAAAGTGGGGATGGGGATGGTTCTAGTTCTTCTACACAGAAAATTTAGCACCCTTCCCTGCCATATGTTAAGGCTCACATTGGCCACTTGATTAACAAAACAATAAATATTGTCTTTTTCATCTCGAGCTCAATCTTTTTCGACCCCCAAAATCCCATCTTTTTCTAAAAAATGGACCCGAAATCCGTCTTAACTTTATTAGCTGGTTTCGGTTCAATAAAATCGAGTTACGTGTATTAGTTTTTTGTGAATGGTAGAGTCTCTATACTATTCAAACCTATATATGTAACATTATTTGGAAGAATGAAAGCTGCACATCATATATTCGACTATTCGAGTAACAACCACGAATATTGCATTAAATACATTAAATTGTAGTGGGGATCTATATACCATATTTATACATGCATTATTGTACTTTGTTTATAAATCATAAATAAACAAAATCATTCCTTGTGTAATACACACTTCTCCAAAGCAAACAAATAATTCCTTTTGCATTATTACTCTCTCTCTCTCTCTTCTTTCTTTACATCAATTAAAATTCTTAGGACAACAAAGCTTGCATATTGATAGTTTCACCGACGTCTCTCTTACGTATGTGAAACTACTTTTGCCCGTGATCCAACAGAAAGTGACGACTAATGATTCCATAGAGAACATAAAAACCGTATTTTAAATCCCATACAGAAACAAACCTTTCCACTATATATAACCTCTTTTTACGTGCCGACTGTTTTGAAAATTTACAAAAAAGCCCCCAACAATTTAAAACACTTAAAAAAAACGCACTCAAGTTTTTATTTTAAAAAGTAAAAGATTCTCAAAAATAGACCACAGAGGAGTCCAATGGTAGTAGTCTTACAACATCTTCGTCTTTGCCATCATTGTACTTTCTCTCAAAGCCACACGAATCAGTAGTGTTGTTAAGAAACGGTGGTCGAAAAGCTTCCAAAAAAAAAAAAAAATGGCTACTACTTCCGATCAAGATCGCCGCCACAAAGCCACTCGCAACCGTCCACCAGTACCTCGACCTTCTTCTCGTCCCGTTGCTGTACCTCCTCCTCCTCCTCGATCAAAAGTATCTAAGCGTGTGCTTCTCCGTGTAGCTTCCGTCGCGTGCGGGATTCAATTCGGGTGGGCGCTTCAGCTTTCTCTGCTCACACCTTACGTCCAGGAGCTAGGTATCCCACACGCTTGGGCTAGTGTGATTTGGCTCTGCGGTCCTCTCTCTGGTTTGTTCGTTCAACCCCTCGTTGGGCATAGCAGCGACAGGTGTACTAGTAAGTACGGTCGCCGGAGACCCTTTATTGTCGCCGGAGCTGCTGCGATTGCTGTCTCTGTTTTGGTTATAGGTCACGCGGCGGATATAGGATGGGCATTTGGGGATACGGAAGGGGAGATTAGGCCCAGAGCGATTGTGGCTTTTGTTTTAGGGTTTTGGATCCTTGATGTTGCTAATAACATGACTCAAGGTCCTTGTCGTGCTCTCCTCGCTGATCTTACTGGTAAAAGTTTCTTACTTTATTGGGCTCTTTCAATTTTCTCGTGTTTTGAATGATTTCAAACCTCGTGAATTTGGGGGTTCTCGTGTTACTCACATGCAAAACATGAAAGTGTACAAATTTGTGATTTTTAGACACAATTGAGTATCTTGTTATTACCTAATTTGTCTCCTTAGGTCCCTTCTCTGTTTCTTTGTCGGTGGCTTATCGTCTTAAGTCACCTAAATTTTTTTTTTTTTTTTTTTTTTTCACTTCTTGTGAATTGAATCCTAGATTGAGTGTAGGGACTCTGATTTCTTTTAAAATTTGGGATTTTTTTACCTTAGGAAAACCACAGTTTGATGAAGTGGTCCAGAGGTAGGGGTGTTAGGATTTGAACACGTTTGGTGAATTTGTATAAGTTCTAGTGAAGTTAATCTTGGATTAGGTACTTCACCTTTCTGTCAGACAGACCTTTGTAGTAAATGGATTCACTTCTCTGATGTCTGCATATTTGATTTTTCATGTACTAAAAGACTTGCCTTAAAAAAATCCAATCTTATTTTGGGAAACCTTGCTTGTGGAAGCACGATTGTTTTGGTGATTGCTTTGTTAAGTCATCTGATATCATTATGGTTACATGGTATTGAAAGTAACGCTTTGTTGTGTCCAATCTTTTTTCTTTTCAGAAAATGATAATCGCAGAACTCGAGTAGCAAATGGCTACTTCTCTCTCTTTATGGCTATTGGCAATATTCTTGGTTATGCTACTGGATCATATAATGGTTGGTACAAGATCTTCACTTTCACAAAGACTGTTGCATGCAATGTGGAATGTGCCAATCTCAAGTCTGCCTTCTACATAGATGTTGTCTTTATTGCAATAACTACGATCCTAAGCATCACAGCGGCACATGAGGTACCTCTTGCTTCATTGGCTTCTGAAGCACATGGGCAAACTAGTGGAACAGACGAAGCTTTTATTTCCGAAATATTAGGAACTTTCAGATATTTTCCAGGAAATGTTTGGATAATCTTGCTTGTTACAGCATTGACATGGATTGGTTGGTTTCCATTTATTTTGTTTGATACTGATTGGATGGGTCGAGAGATCTATGGTGGTGAACCGAACATAGGTACTTCTTATAGTGCTGGAGTTAGTATGGGTGCACTTGGTTTGATGTTGAATTCTGTTGTTCTTGGAGTCACTTCGGTGCTCATGGAGAAACTTTGCAGAAAGTGGGGTGCTGGTTTTGTTTGGGGAATATCAAATGTCATTATGGCTGTTTGCTTTCTTGGAATGATTATCACTTCATTTGTTGCATCACACATTGGCTACATTGGCCATGAACAACCACCTGCCAGCATCGTATTTGCTGCTCTCGTAATCTTTACAGTTCTGGGCATTCCATTGGCAGTAAGTACTCTTGAAATTCTGCTTTCATGTTACATACAGTGCCAAACAAAGAATTTTTAGTTTGCAGCTAATCTTTTATTGTGATGATGCCTTTTGGCTATTGCCAAGCTGGAGATATCATGATACTGTTACTTAGATGTATTTCTTGCTCATCTGTAACCACATGGTGGAGTTTATTTGTGCTTATGTTGTAACTAATGCCATTGTTACGCTTCTGCAGATAACTTATAGTGTCCCATATGCGTTGATTTCCATACGTATTGAATCCTTGGGCCTCGGTCAAGGTGTGCATGCTTTTAATACTATGCTCACTACTTTTACTTTACAAATGAGTGGCGTTTCTTATAAAATTTTCTATTTGTTGCAGGTTTATCTTTGGGGGTGCTTAATTTGGCTATAGTTATCCCACAGGTAAGCGTTGTCCAACCATGTTTTTTTGCATTATAAGATGCTACATGTCAATTTCTATTCTTGTTTATATGTGTCTGTCTCGATCATCAAGAAATCATACAAAGGTAGTCCACAATCATAAGTGAAAACAGTGTGGTTTGCTTCGTTAGTAATCGTATAATTTGTTTTAGTTATGGGCCTTATGGCCGGTGATGAAAGGACACTTGTGCTTTCTCTATATTTGTCAATTGGTGCATTTTCCTTCCCTGTGTTTGTAATGGTTGTTTTGGCATTAAACTCAGTTTCTGTTGTTCAATCATTATGTGTATGCAGGTAATTATATCTGTTGGCAGTGGGCCATGGGATCAACTATTTGGAGGTGGGAATTCACCTGCGCTTGCAGTAGGAGCAGCTGCAGGTTTCATTGGCGGAATTGTAGCCATCTTGGCTCTTCCGCGAACAAGGATTCAGAAGCCCATCCCTCTCCCATAACAACCTCTCTTTTGTTATAAGGTATAATATTTACTATTCTTATACAGAAGTAAGCACTTTAAAGTTGTCACTTCTTAATAAAAAGCGGTTATTGCAAAATACAGATGAGTTTGAAGCGACGAACGCATAAGGGGGGAGTGCTGGAAATTGTCAGGGAGATGGACCACTTACTGTGATCCTTGTCGAATTCATGCAATGGCTTCTCGTGTGACTAACTTATTTGCAGCGACTAGGACCTAATCCCCCTCTACTGTGGGATTATGATCCTTGTGGCCACGAAAAAGCCATAGAAATTTACCAATGAAATAATAACACCATCATTCAGTTTGTGAGATATATATACACCTCTCCTTCTCGTCGAAGTCCCTACGCGGGATCTTCTTCTCTGTTTCTTTGTTGTAAATTAATGTAAAACACTTGTGTGCAACGGAGAGTTTGTAAAGGCCAATGAATTTATCGGTCCTGTAACTGTTATAAAGTTCATTTTCTTTATATACTTTGATAAAGAAACCTGAGATCCAAAAACCTTGCATACTCTGTGTACTAAAAGTAGAAAGGAACCATTACTTCGTAGCTCTCTATAATTAGATTCATCTGGTACTGAGAAAGTGAGAATCACTACATGCATAAGAATAAGCTCAACCGCATATCACTAATTTCAATCTCAAACATCCCTTTCAAAGAGAAATCTTGGATTTGCTATTACTCCTACTGGGCCTAATATTCTCTAATCTAGCTATCTTCCAAATGTTTCCTTTGGACTATTGGTTACTGCTTAGTAGTTCCTTTCAAAGCCTCTTTTGATGTTAGTGTTTTTGATCTGTTAATGACATCTAAAAGATGCTCAAGATGGATGGGATTCTTTGTCACACTGTAAAAATTACTAAATTAAGTGTCAGTTTGAATATTGATAGATATTTGAGTCTCAAGTTGTGATTTTTATGTGGTTTAGCATAATATTTAGCGAATACAATATTTTAACTCATTCGATATAATTTGTAAGAAATTAAAAATGTTAGCATGATATGTATGTATTCGACTAAAGTAGACTTCGCAAAAAATGTTTTAAAGGGTCTGCTTTTGAACATATATAAATCCGAAGAGTTCAATTTTTAACAAACCTTAAACCAGAAAACTGAAAAAAATTAAAAAAAACTAGTCATAATTAAAACTTAAACTTTGGTTAGATAAAATATTACAACAGTACTGTCAGTACTTATGGTGTAATGCCAAAAAGTAATAATAATAAGAAGAAAAAGAATAGTAGAATACACGTGTGGGAGCACAAGGGACCTCAACATCTGTTGGATTCGGAGAGGCCAGGGCCTATCTCATATCAGTGATATAAACAGGACAAAAAAACGTGGTGTCACTCACCGACTCATATTGAAGAACCTCTTATTCAAAGTCAATTAGGGCGGCTTTCACACCTCCATGCTTCTAGACGAATGACAAAAATCTATCATTTTTAATCAATAGATTCGAGGTAGAGTCTCTCGTTGCACTACGATCTCGATCTTTTCTAATTTTTCTCTTGATTATCAAATTTTTGAAGTCTTTTTCTATCCTAATCTTGTTTAATCCTTCTCTATTATTTAATCTAGAAACGTTCTCAGCATACTGTTGAAATATTGATCATGTGGTTCAAAGGAGTTTCAGTTAGTACTCTTCAGTCTTCACCCTATCGTCTTGAAGCGAAATTATTTTAGTAGCTTCAAGATTTGATTCATGGATCGACAGTCACGTGAGAAGCAGAAGTTCATGTGTTTCAATTGCATAAGCATAATTGTCATTAATTTTGCAAGATTAAATACTATAAATTAAAATGAGAGCCTTAATTTTTATTCTGGCCTGCAGTACATTTTTGGATGCGTAGAAAATTATAACCCCATTTTAAATTGATACTATTTGTTATTCTAAAATGTGATACAAATCCACCTGACGAAGAAAGAAAGATGAATCTCCACTTTATGTTATTTCTAGATTGTTTTGTATATATATTGTTAAAAAATAAACAATTGGGTAGTTGAAAGCATTCACAGTTGGCCATTTGATTCATCCTTTGTCGCCTTCGTATTTTTACATAAGTGGGAGTTTTTTTTTTCCTTTAATTAGCCTTTTTTTAGCTTTAAAAAGATATAAAGTAATTACCTTTTTGTATGAAACAAAACATTTAGCTTTTATCTTTCAATATTTTCATATCACAAAAAGAAGAGTTTAAAGTGAAGTCCACCCTGTGTTTGGTTGATAAGTACATATTATCGTCATGTGCATGCATTTGCCCTATCATTTAAAAAAAATTATATTGTCTTTTCTTAGGCTTCAATTATTGGACAACTTATTTCATCTTAACTTTGCCCTCTTTTTCCATGAAGCTTCGAACGCGCTTTTTGACGAGTAAAATGTGAAGACTCAAAAAGATTCGAGTTATATAATTCATTTGACCATAAAAAGATTCGTATAGTTACGGACTTACGGTTTCTTTTGACATAGTTACGGTACAGTTAAAACTCTTTATAAAGGTCAAACTCTTATAGAGTTGAAAATTTGTGGTTACTTTCTTCCAGTTTATTATGCTTCACTAATCTTTGTTTCAAACAATGATCCATGCATACGTTCACATTTACGTCAATAATGCTTTTTTGTTTAGATTAATTTGTGATTGTGCTTGTTAATATTATAGGGAACCAACCCCTAGCTGAGCCAGCTATTATATTCTATTACAAGGCTCTTTTTAGTGTCTAGCCTAATACTATAATTAAGAGCAAGCAACTACTATTATAAGTTTATAACTATAGTCTTACGCTTAATAAAGGCCAATCTGTATTATATCTCTAGTTATACGTCACTTGATCATAAAAATTCTACAATACTAGCAAAGGCGAACGCTAGCAAATAAATGTTTTCCTTACTAAATAATTTTCAAAGCTTTGAAAAATACATGTTTTTTGTTGGACTCACTAGCTAGCTAGTGTCTTCTGGCGTGGAATCAATTATTAATGTCTCCACCTAATCCGAATATGACAAATGAATACTCGCAACATATTCACAAAATTAAAATAAATGAAAACTCTAATTATATTTATTTTTCTATTGTTTTATGTCGGAAAAAGAAGAGTCCACTGAGAAAGAGTCCGCAAACAAATTTGAACATGGCAATTATGGAACGGCAGAATTTTAATCATTAGTTCTATTTCTATAGTCTATATATATTGTATATTACTGCATACCTAATGTGTACTCACACATATGTAAGATTGGTTACTTCGGTAACCAAAACTAAAAATTCAAGAAAAGTCATTTGTCTTAAGTTACGAGTTAAGACATATAACTACTTTCTAATTAATTTTGGAAAAAAAGTATATGGTAGCAAGTTGCAACTCGTGTGGCATAAAAAAGCAAGAGTGTTCAACACATGTATGACATGTAGTGACGATGCGTTGATAACATGCAGCTCAAAGAATTGTAAGCAAAATTTGAAAATCGCAAGGGAACATTAAAATGTAATTATCAGTCACTCTCATATACACAATCATTCAGTAGCAGTAGTATTTTATTTATTAATACTTACCACGGACGTGCACAAAAAATAGTAGTAGTATATAGCACAAAAAATAGCGCTCCATAATAGAAAGCATAATAGAAAGTCTACATCTACCTAACCTACCATATAGTGTAGTCTCATAAAAAGACGATTATAGCCCTGTTCGTTTTCCACACGCTGCGACCGAAGTTAGCGACCCGAAAAATACAAACAGCGGAGAGTAATTCCTTCGCCGTATTTACTATTCAAGTGTCGCCGGAACTGTCGCTACTGCCATTAAAACCATCGCTGTTTATTCTAGCGACACTTAAAGTAATCTCGCTCGTTTTCACTTCTCAGCGACACCAAACTAATAAAACAGACAAAACGAACAGGGCCTATCTTAAGTAAATTAAGAAAAATGGATTTTGATTTAAGCTCACTGCATGCTACACACTTTTATTTTTTGGATGTCACTTAGCTTATTCGAGAGAAAAAACCAGAAATAAATTTGTTTGATCCTATGTTAATAATTCTAACACGAGAGTGAAATTTTCAAAGATATAATTCATTACAAAAGTGATTTGAGTACAAAACATAAGATATATATTTGCATTACTCAAAATACAAGACTAGTCAAAACGATCTTGCAAGCTTTCTAGATTAACGTACGAAATCCATATATGTTAAACCGGAGATTCCATAAACCAAAAGACGGGGTTCCCATATATATATAGACGAAATTGTCTATACATTACAAAATAATATGATCTTGACGTATTGGTTCAATTTGGTTTGGTTTCTTAATTGGTTCTATAGACTAATACTAATGTTATTTCGTATAATGTTTTTATATTAAGTGTTTGTTCAAGTTTCCGTTGCTTCAACATGAAGAAGGTACAATAACATTAGTATATGAAACTTCCAGTTCCATAACGTAAGGTATCTCTGTTAGGTCAATAGTTTAAAATAATCTATAACACAATAACGTTTATTTATTTTTAAGCTTAATCCATACTCTCTGGATAGGAATATGGTTTCAATATTCGTATGTGCATTTTCTTACGAATTCTACATATTTAATTTTCAAAAATTATTTTATAGGATATGGTCAAGGAAAACCAAATAAAAAATATACAAAATGCTACATAAAAAAACAAGTATCAACAACTATAAAGTACCTATCAAAAACCCTCCTAAAATATTCCACACATTTTACTGTATAATTAGAAAACTAAATAGTATAGTTTATATCAAGGGTCCCTTTTAAATAAAACAAAATATTATTCAACTAGCTATAGTTTTTTCTTTATTTGAATATAATTATTTACATCAGCGTTGTATTATAAAAATAATGACGCCATAATATAATTAAAAAACAAATAAAGTGAGAGTGATTTTATACAATTTACAAAGCTAAAGCCAAAATTTTGAAATTATTTATATAATCGCAGCAGATAAGATGAACAACTTTGCCTTTGTTCAAAGCGCCCCGCCATTATCAAACCTCTCTCTCTCTCTCTTAACCAAATCACTCCGATGTGAATAAAAAAAAAACAAAGTTTCCGATTAACTCAAACTAACGTCACCGACATGTCTCCGTCGTCGCGAAACTTCAACATCTTCTCCTTCCTCGTCTTCTCTCTCTTCTCCTCCTTCGTTTCTTCAGACGATCTCCAACTCTTACTCAAACTCAAATCATCCTTCTCCGATTCAAACCTCTCCGTCTTCGATTCCTGGAAACTCAACTCCGGCACCACTCCGTGTCGTTTCACCGGAGTAACCTGTAATTCAAACGGCAACGTTTCAGAGATTGATCTCTCTCGTCAAGGCTTATCCGGAAACTTCCCGTTCGATTCCGTCTGCGAGATTCATAGCCTCGAGAAGCTCTCACTCGGATTCAACTCACTCTCCGGAGTCATACCTCCGAGTGATTTCAAAAACTGCGAGAATCTCAAGTACTTGGATCTCGGTAACAATCTGTTCTCCGGTGCTTTCCCTGAGTTCTCATCTTTAAATCAGTTACAGTTTCTGTACCTAAACAACAGCGCCTTCTCCGGCGAGTTCCCATGGAGATCGCTACGAAACGCGACGAGTCTCGTCGTTTTAAGCATCGGAGACAATCCCTTCGATACGACGTCGGAGTTTCCGGTAGAGATTGTTTCTCTCACAAAACTCTCGTCACTCTACTTGTCGAACTGTAGCATCGCCGGAAAAATCCCGCCGGCGATCGGGGATTTGACGGAGCTTATGAATTTGGAGATTTCCGATAGCGAATTAACCGGTGAGATTCCGTTGGAGATCACCAAGCTTACTAATCTCCAGCAGTTAGAGCTTTACAACAACTCCTTAACCGGAAAACTCCCTACCGGTTTAGGAAACTTGAAGAACCTAACTCGCTTAGATGCTTCCACGAATCTTCTACACGGCGATTTATCGGAGCTTAGGTCTTTGACTAATCTCGTTTCTCTTCAGATGTTCGAAAACGAATTCTCCGGTGAGATTCCTCCCGAGTTCGGCGAGTTCAAGGATCTCGTTAACCTCTCTCTCTATACCAACAAGTTAACCGGTTCTTTACCTCAAGGACTCGGTTCGTTTTCTGATTTTGATTTCATCGACGCGTCTGAGAATTACTTAACCGGACCGATCCCTCCTGATATGTGCAAGAACGGGAAGATGAAAGCTCTGCTTCTCTTACAGAACAATCTCACTGGCTCTATACCTGACTCGTACGCTAACTGTTTGACTATGCAACGGTTCAGAGTTAGCGAGAATTCACTCAACGGAACTGTTCCCGCGGGGCTTTGGGGCTTACCTAAGCTAGAGATCATCGATATAGCTATGAACAACTTCGAAGGTCCCATCACTGCTGATATAAAGAACGGTAAAATGCTTGGAGCGTTGTATCTAGGGTTCAACAAGTTGTCTGATGAGCTACCTGAGGAGATTGGTGACACGGTGTCTCTTACCAAGGTTGAGCTTAACAATAATCTCTTCTCCGGGAAGATTCCAAACTCGATAGGGAAACTCAAGGGACTTAGTAGTCTCAAGATGCAGGGGAATAGCTTCTCCGGTGAGATACCTGACTCTATCGGATCATGTTCGATGCTCAGCGATATGAACATGGCTCAAAACTCGTTATCAGGCGAAATCCCACACACGCTTGGATCTCTTCCGACGCTCAACGCTTTGAATCTTTCGGACAATAAGCTCTCTGGGATGATCCCTGAGAGTTTGTCGTCTCTAAGGCTTAGCCTTCTTGATCTGTCTAACAACAGGTTATCAGGTCGTATCCCTCAGAGTTTGTCATCGTATAAGGAAAGCTTCAACGGCAATCCTGGACTATGCAGCATGACGATCGAATCGTTTAACCGGTGCATAACTCCTTCCAGATCACATGGAGACACTCGCGTATTCGTGCTGTGTATAGTTTTCGGCTCACTGATCTTGCTTGCGTCTCTTGTGTTTTTCTTGTACCTCAAGAAAAGCGAGAAGAAGGAAGGTCGATCGCTTAAACACGAATCTTGGAGTATAAAGTCGTTCCGAAGGATGAGTTTCACGGAAGATGATATCATTGATTCTATCAAAGAAGAGAATTTGATCGGTAGAGGAGGTTGTGGCGATGTGTACAGAGTAGTACTTGGTGATGGTAAAGAAGTTGCCGTCAAACACATACGGTGTAGTAGTAATACTCAGAAAAATTTCAGCAGTGCTATGCCGATTCTCACTGAACGGGAAGGAAGATCGAAAGAGTTTGAAACAGAGGTGCAAACGCTAAGCTCTATACGACACTTAAACGTGGTGAAACTTTATTGTAGCATCACGAGCGATGACTCGAGCTTGCTGGTGTATGAGTACTTGCCTAATGGGAGTTTATGGGACATGCTTCACTCTTGCAAGAAGTCGAACCTCGGTTGGGAAACACGGTATGATATAGCTCTTGGTGCAGCGAAAGGGCTTGAGTACTTGCATCATGGGTACGAGAGACCGGTGATTCATCGTGACGTTAAGTCAAGTAACATATTGCTAGATGAGTTCTTGAAACCTAGGATAGCAGATTTTGGTCTTGCCAAGATTCTTCAGGCCAGCAATGGCGGTCCAGATTCTACCCATGTCGTTGCGGGAACCTATGGTTACATAGCTCCAGGTAAATAAAGAGACCTAACTCTTATATCACCAGCTTTGTCAATGGTCTTGCATTTTGGTGTTACGTATTAACATTAAAAATTTCTTGTTGCAGAGTATGGATACGCGTCAAAAGTGACTGAGAAATGCGATGTGTATAGCTTCGGGGTAGTGTTAATGGAGCTTGTCACAGGGAGAAAAGCGATAGAGGCAGAGTATGGAGAGAGCAAAGACATAGTGAACTGGGTGAGCAACAATCTAAAGAGCAAAGAGAGTGTGATGGAGATTGTGGACAAGAAGTTAGGAGAAATGTATAAAGAAGACGCGATCAAATTGTTAAGGATTGCGATCCTCTGTACTGCGAGACTGCCTGGACTAAGACCGACGATGAGGAGCGTGGTTCAGATGATCGAGGATGCTGAACCGTGCAGGTTGATGGGGATTGTGATAAGCAAAGAGAGTGATGTCAAGATCAAAGAAATAAGTTGATGATTGAGGAACCAAAATCTCTCTTTTTGGGGTCTGTTTTGGTAACTATGAAACTTTATTACGAAGACGTAAAGAGTTTAGATGGAGAATGTGAGTCCAGTACTCATGGTTAAGAAGAAATCATAGGTAATGTAATGATCTGATGTAAACTATGTCTTGTAATTGTAGAATTTTGGTTTTAAGTTTTCCGAAATTAGTTAATCAATGTCAGTCAACAACTATTATGTAAAATTTATGGTATTTAGATGATGCATTATACTTTGCTAAAACAAGTGCATATTCCGACATAGGTGCACTCGCACAGTCGCACATAGTATTATGACATGTCCTAATCGATTCAGTTTTGTTTTATTATAACTAGGATGTGGGCTCGTGCGTTGCCGTACGGGGAAATAAAAGCTTGAAATGATTAAAATTGTTAATTTTACATTTCGAGTAAAAAACGGAACAAAACATTTGTCGGATCAAAACATTGCAACTTTATATAAACAAAGAGTAATAAAAACAAAAAGATGTGAAATAAAAAGGTGTAAAAATAAATAGATGTGATTTTTGAAACATGGAGGTACAACAAAGAGATGCAAAACTTAAGAGGTGTGATTTTTGAAAGATGGGGACACGACGAAAAGACACGATTAGTAATATGCAACTGTTGGGATCATTAATAATTTTAAACCGTTAAATGGAAAAGTGGAACTAATCTCATCCATTGGATTAAAGTTGACACAAAAAGTGGGGTTGCTATTATATATTAAAAAAATTAAAAAAAAAACACTTCAATAAAACAATTCTTTAGTTTTACTTATTAACTTGTAAGTTTTGAAAATACTCAGTAAACAATTTTTCGAAACTTGTTTATGTTGTCCAGAAAAGTTTCTATATAATAAACAAAGAGGTGTAAGACATAGAGGTGTGAAATAAAAAGTGTAAAAATTAATAGATGTGATCTTTGAAACATGAAGGTACAACAAAGATGTAAATATAGAGGTGTGAAATAAAAAAGGTGTAAAAATAAATAGATGTGATTTTTGAAACATTGAGGTACATCAAAGAGATGCAAAAATTAAGAGGTGTGATTTTTGAAATATGGAGGTACGACGAAAAGACACGATTAATAATTTGCAAATTGCAACTGTTGGGATCATTAATAATTTTAAACCATTAGAGAGAAAAGTGAAACTAATCTCATCCGTTGGATTAAAGTTTACACAAAAAGTAGGTTTGCTATTATATATTTAAAAAACACTTCAATAAAACAATTTTTTAGTTTTATTTATTAACTTGTAAGCTTTGAAAATACTCAGAAAACAATTTTTCGAAACTTGTTTATGTTGTCCAGAAAAGTTTGTATATAATAAATAAAGAGGTGTAAGACATAGAGGTGTAAAATAAAAATGTGTAAATATTAATAGATGTGATATTGAAACATGGAGGTACAACAAAGAGGTGTAAACATAGAGGTGTGAAATAAAAAAGGTGAAAAATAAATAGATGTGATTTTTGAAACATGGAGGTACAACAAAGAGATGCAAAAATTAAGAGGTTTGATTTTTGAAAGATGGGGGTAAGACGAAAAGACACGATTAATAATTTGCAACTGTTGGTCGTGCTTATGCTTTCTACAATTTGATTATGAGTTGTCACAAGTATGTCTGACTTTTTCTTCGACACTCTCTATTTCCATGCTCATTTGTAATATTTCTATATATTATCAAAATGTTTGATACCCAGAAATATAAGAAATTAAAATACAACTAAAATTTTAAAAGCTTTATTTACGAAAGAATGGAAACTAACCTGGATCATTTATATCTAATGGACATCCTACATATATATATATATTTTTTTACATTTATAGTTTTATACCATGTTTGTTAAAAAAAAAAAAAGTAGGTTAAATAATAGAACATATATAAATTTATAATTATACCATGTTTGTTAAAAAATTTTGGCTTAGCATCACTGCATATCATCGTGCCTCTCGTATCTTGGTTTTAGTTTTTCCAGAAAGTCGAAAAATAAAATCTGCACATTGAGAATTAGAAACATTAACCATCCAAAAAAATATAGCACGCATATTTATTCAACGGATCAAAAACATGAAAACCAGAAATGCTAAAAATATTGAAGAGATTAAAAGTTTACAAAAGTAAGATTAATGTATGAACTTAGTAGTGTCGACTAACAATAATAATAATCTAACAGAAGAAACACTACATGTCAGCGAAAATATTAAATTACCTTGAATTAAAGATTGATGCTTGTTAGTTAAAAAGCATTTCAATTAAACAATCTTTTAGTGCTCAGAAAACAATTTTTAAAACTTATGTTGTCCAAAAAAGTTAATATATAATAAATAAAGAGGTGTAAGACATAAAGGTGTCAAAATTAATAGATGAGAAACATGGAGATACAACAAAGAGGTGTAAGATATAGAGATATGAAATAAAAAGGTGTTAAAATTAAGAGGTGTGATTTTTGAAAGATTTCAGTCACTATTTTTCTTTTTTCTCTAATTTTATTTCTTTATTTTTCTATATTTGTTTTCATCATCTATTTGCTTGTTTCTCTTTATTTCAGTCTCCATTTTTCTTTTTCCTCTAATCTTATTTTTTTCTTTATTTGTTTTCATCATCTGTTTGATTGTTCCTCTTTACTTCAGTCTCCATTTTTCTTTTTTTCTCTAATTTTATTTATTTCTTCTTTCTTTATTTATTTCCATCTTCTGTTTGATTGTTTCTTTTTACTTTAGTCTCCATTTTTCTTTTTTCTTTAATTTTATTTATTTTTCCTTTCTTATTTGTTTTCATAATCTCTTTGCTTGTTTCTCTTTACTTCAGTCCCCATTTTTTTTTTTTTCTCTAACTTTATTTATTTCTTCTTTCATTATTTGTTTTCATCATCTCTTTGTTTGTTTTTCTTTACTTTAGTCTCCATTTTTCTATTTTCTCTAATTTTATTTCTTTCTTCTTTCTTTATTTGTTTTCATCATCTGTTTGCTTGTTTCTCTTTACTTCAGTCACTATTTTTCTTTTTTTCTCTAATTTTATTTCTTTCTTCTTTCTTTATTTGTTTTCATCATTTATTTGCTTGTGCGTCTTTACTTCAGTCTCCATTTTTCTGTTTTCTCTAATTTTATTTCTTTCTTCTTTCTTTATTTATTTCATCTTCTTTTTGATTGTTTCTCTTTACTTCAGTCTCCATTTTTATTTTTTCTTTAATTTTATTTTTTTTTTCTTTCTTTATTTGTTTTCATCATCTCTTTGCTTGTTTCTCTTTACTCCAGTCCCCATTTTTCTTTTTTTCTCTAATTTTATTTAATTCTTCTTTCATTATTTGTTTTCATCATCTGTTTGCTTGTTTTTTTTAATTCAGTCTCCATTTTTCTGTTTTCTTTAATTTTATTTCTTTCTTCTTTCTTTATTTGTTTTCATCATCTGTTTGCTTGTTTCTCTTTACTTCAATCTCCGTTTTTATTTTTTATCTAATTTTATTTCTTACTTCTTTATTTATTTATTTCCATCTTCTGTTTGATTGTTTCTCTTTACTTCAGTCTCCATTTTTCTTTTTTCATTAATTTTATTTCTTTATTCTTTCTTTATTTGTTTTCATCATCTCTTTGCTTGTTTCTCTTTACTCCAGTCCCCATTTTTCTTTTTTCTTTAATGTTATTTATTTCTTCTTTCATTATTTGTTTTCATCATCTATTTGCTTGTTTCTCTTTACTTCAGTCACCATTTTTCTTTTTTTCTCTAATTTTATTTCTTTCTTCTTTCTTTATTTGTTTTCATCATCTGTTTGCTTGTGCCTCTTTACTTCAGTCTCCATTTTTCAGTTTTCTCTAATTTTATTTCTTTCTTCTTTCTTTATTTGTTTTCATAATCTCTTTGCTTGTTTCTCTTTACTCTAGTCTCCATTTTTCTGTTTTCTCTAATTTTATTTCTTTCTTCTTTCTTTATTTGTTTTTATCATCTGTTTGCTTGTTTCTCTTTACTTCAGTCTCCATTTTTTCTGTTTTCTCTAATTTTATTTATTTCTTCTTTCATTATTTGTTTTCATAATCTGTTTGCTTGTTTTTCTTTACTCCAGTCTCCATTTTTCTGTTTTCTCTATTTTTATTTATTTCTTCTTTCTTTATTTGTTTTCATCATCTCTTTGCTTGTTTCTCTTTACTCCAGTCCCCATTTTTCTTTTTTTTTTTCTAATTTTATTTATTTCTTCTTTCATTATTTGTTTTCATCATCTTTTTGCTTGTTTCTCTTTACTTCAGTCTCCATTTTTCTTTTTTCTTTAATTTTATTTCTTTCTTCTTTTTTTATTTGTTTTCATCATCTCTTTGCTTGTTTCTCTTTACTCCAGTCCCCATTTTTCTGTTTTCTTTAATCTTATTTCTTTCTTCTTTCTTTATTTGTTTTCATCATCTGTTTGCTTGTTTCTCTTTACTTCAATCTCCGTTTTTCTTTTTTCTCTAATTTTATTTCTTTCTTCTTTCTTTATTTTTTTTCATGATCTGTTTGCTTGTTTCTCTTTACTCCAGTCTCCATTTTTTCTGTTTTCTCTAATTATATTTTTTTCTTCTTTCTTTGTTTGTTTTCATCATCTGGTTTATTTGTTTCTCTTTACTTCAGTCTCCATTTTTCCGTTTTCTCTAATTTTATTTCTTTCTTCTTTCTTTATTTGTTTCCATCATATATTTGCTTGTTTCTCTTTACTTCAGTCACCATTTTTCTTTTTTTCTCTAATTTTATTTCTTTCTTATTTCTTTATTTGTTTTCATCATCTGTTTGCTTGTTTCTCTTTACTTCCTCTTGCCTCTCGCATCTTGGTTCTAGTTTTTCCAGAAAGTCAAAAAATAAAGTCTGCACATTGAGAATTAGAAACATTAGCCATGCAAAAAAATATAGCACGCATATTTATTCAACGGATCAAAAACATGAAAACCGGAAATGCTAAAAATATTGAAGAGATTAAAAGTTTACAAAACTAAGATTAATGTATGAACTTAGTAGTGTCGACTAACAATAATAATAATCTAACCGAAGAAACACTACATGTCAGCGAAAATATTAAATTACCTTGAATTAGAGATTGATGCTTGTTAGTTAAAAAGCATTTCAACTAAACAATCTTTTAGTACTCAGAAAACAATTTTTGAAACTTATGTTGTCCAAAAAAGTTAATATATAATAAATAAAGAGGTGTAAGACATAGATGTGTGGAAAAAAAAAGGTGTTAAAATTAATAGATGAGAAACATGGAGATACAACAAAGAGGTGTAAGACATAGATGTATGAAATAAAAAGGTGTTAAATTTAAGAGGTGTGATTTTTGAAAGATGGGGGTGTAACGAAAAGACATGATTAATAGGTACAACAAAGAGGTGTAAGACATAGAGGTACAACAAAGAGGTGTAACACATAGAGGTGTGAAATTAAAAGGTGTAAAAATTAATGGATGTGATTTTTGAAACCAGGAGGTACAACAAAGAGATGCAAAGACAAAGAGGTGTGATTTAAAAGGTATAAAAATGAATGAATGTGATTTTTGAAACCAGGAGGTACAACAAAGAGATGCAAAGACTAAAAGGTGTGATTTTTGAAAGATGGCGGTGCGACGAAAAGACACAATTAATAATTTTAAACCGTTGGATTAAACCGAAACCAATTTCATCCATTGGATTAAAAGTTGACACAAAAAAGTGGGTTTGCTATTATATATAGATTTTGCAAGCCATTTTCAAACCAAAAAACAAAATCTCAAACGAAATCAAGACCAAATTGGATACTTGGTGCGATGTGATGAAATGACAAATTTATTATCGTAAGAATAATAATATCATCCTTATGATATAGTATAAAAGTTGGTCAACATGTGGTACGTGTGCTCAATATAAAACTTTTTGTAGTTGCCGACTTTGACCAACATAATAAAAGAGAAGTGTATAATACTTTTCTTCACTCTTCACAAGCAGACAATAGTGCTTCTGATCTGCATTGTTTCGAACGATAAAATTTGTATTTTAGTTCTAAATCAGGGCACTTAAGAGTTAACAGCTTGTCTCTATTTATT
This sequence comes from Camelina hispida, assembly GCA_023657505.1. NCBI lineage: Eukaryota > Viridiplantae > Streptophyta > Magnoliopsida > Brassicales > Brassicaceae > Camelina > Camelina hispida. Next base: position 4,099,802 of record CP094631.1, read on the forward strand.
TGCAGGAAAACATCTTTCATAATTTGCATTATTAGTTACAAAACTAAAATAAGTAATTGATAATGAACCATTTGTTATATGGTGGTACCTAACACCTTGCCAGAAGACTAATCTTACAACTTTTAATTCAGTATTTAACATACTGAAAGCTGTCTTCCCCAATCTTTCTCTTCCCTTGGTTTGCAATTCAATCCAAGGCCAATGATTAATAGCACACTCACAACATATGATTAAACTAATCAAATTGTTTTCCACATGATTCAATTGACTAGAGAGAAAACACTAAAAAAAACATGCATTAGTAATTAGTTAGATAATGTGTGGTGGACCAAAAACCCCACTAACTGGCCCGGTCTTGTTAGTGTTTGAACTTGATTTTGTAAGACTCAACACCTTCATTGGGCTAAAAGCCAGATCCCACCGGTCAAGCCATCATAACTCTTTATGTGTTTTTTGGACAATTAATCGTGCTTAGCCATAGAACCAGACCAATTCACTATCTATTACGAACCGCCGGTCCGGACTAAACCAATCTAATGCGTCTCATAGCTTAAACGATACAAGCGCAAAAAAGTCAAAACCGTACATAGACCAGAGTTGAGGTTACATACAATTAATAACTTCTTCCGATTTCTCCTACTAATATACAACAGTTTCTTTTGTATATTTCTCTACCTGAAAAAAATTTGCTGCATAATCAAGATTTGTCAGCGGAACAGATCTTGGAATGACCACATTATGAATCTTGCAAAGATATCAGACTCCAAGAACTCGATGTGAGCAGCGCGGCCGATGAATGAGTTCAGATTACGACCATACAAGGTTGTGTCGAAGTTGACATCGCAGCGCATGAACACTCTCTGGTGGTGCGGAGTTTCTGGGGACGGCCCACGTATTTGATCCATGCAGTTATTAAGCATCTCCAAGAAAGCAACACCTTTCTTTGAGTTGTCGAAAGAAGCTGGTTGGCAAGATTCGATCCTGGCTGAGTGATATGGAACATACCCATCCTGACATAGCAAAAACATGACTCCTAAGTACAATATCAAAAATTCGTTGCAAACTAGAATCAAATGAACCAAGATTTTTGCATTTTTATGATCAAAATCAAAATATCCTCGTCTCTACAATTTTATTTTGGTAAAAGTTTACAGAACCAGAGATCATTCAGATAAATTACTATCATATTCCAAAAGTATAATGGAATGTACCTGAGGGGAAGACAGCAGAATTATATTTTTGAAACTGGCCAAAGTCTTTTGCTGAAACAAATTTCAAAACCGACATTAGAACCACAGAAAATAGCTCTGTTTGTAACTAATGGTACAAAATCTTGATGAAATGTTAAGAATGATCGCTACCTTGCAGAGCTTGTAAATGAAAGTATTCTGGAGATCAGGATCATCAGTGAGTGTAAGCTGATGAATAACCTGAGTACTCTTTAACTTCTTCAGGAGCCAAAGTCCAGAATTAAACAAAGAATTTGAACTGTATAGATAACCCAAATGTGGACCCGAAAGCGATAGATATGTATGAAAATACTTCCTGTATGGATCCATCAAACTATCTGCAACAAAATACAAAAGCCGCTGAGAATGATAAACACCAGTAGTACCGAGCTAAGAATTCATTTTAGTTATTGTCTGAGAGTGATTCTAGGAACATACCAGCTATTGCAGCTCTGATGATGACGTTACCGATTGAGTGTCCAACAAAACTCAGCTTAATGTTTTTCAAGCGCCCGTATCTCGCATGTTTATCCTTTTTCTTCTTGTAGAAAGAAACAATTTCCTGTGCAAGCCTCTGGCCCATTTCCCTGAAATCGCCATGTGTTTTCTCCTCATTTGCCTCAGACATTAGAAATTCTATCTTTGGATCAATCAGGAGCCACTGATTCCGTATAAGCCTTAGGTCTAAGTGATGCCCCTATAGTAGTAAGCAAAAATCAATCATGTAAATGAGTAAATAATTGAAAAGTAAACTGTAACTGCAAAAGTAAAACAGCAAAAAAATAAAAGAAGACGCAACTCTAACATATGGACACTGTGCCAATAAACACAATGATTTAAGGAAGAAAGGTATATTAGTATTATTACTACATAAGCTCAAGAGAGAGCAAAAAAAAAAAGCATTAGCTGAACTTCAAGAAGATACTTGCCTGGAAACCATGAACAAAAACAACGATCTTCAGCTCACGGCCACTATGCTGAGGGTTATTATGTTTTTTTGTCCCACTCTCATCATCGTGCCCATTAAGTAAGCTAGAATCGATTTTATCAACATGTCTCATGTACGAATTATCACTGAAAGTACGCCGTGGTGCATTCCAAACACGTTCAATTATAACAATAGGAACCCGCATAGGATCACCAAATATATGCATGTCTTGTATCGCCCGGTTGTTAATCTGCATATTTAGTTATGGTTTAATCAATTTTTTACAACTTACGAAACCAACAGGTAAAATGAATCACGACACAAAAAGTAACAAACCCGCATTTGTGCAATACTTCGACGGTGAAGTTCAGCGCGGGTGGATGCAACTTGTGCAGGCTGCGTAAGAGCAAAACTTGAATGAGTAGAGCCAATGCTCGTAGTCTAATGAATTTTTTTGGAAAATGGACTGTTAAACTATATAACTCACATCATTCAGCTTCAACACACTTGAGACTCTTTTGTGTGAACTATGGTTTGAAATATCGTCCATTCCACTTATAAAATGATGTGGCATTTCAACTTTGGAGTACACCATCCATATCGACCATTCAGCTCTTCGATCTTTTGTCCAGATATCGTGAAGATGTTCCAAGATTTTTGTATAATTATCCCTGAGAAAAGGACAAATACGATCAACGATCAGAAGCTACCTTAGTAAACAATCTAAGCTTGTTGGACTATGTATGTCTAAGGGAATTACCGATGAAATGACAAAAATGTATTCCAAAGGTAATGAAGCTGGGTGCCGAGTAAGTGAAAGGTTCGAGATAGATGCTCCTTTGAGAGGTTGTGAAGCAAGTCATCACTTGCTAAATCAAATGGGCCATTCAACTTCTGTGTCAAAAAATGGAGAGACAAGCTCATATTCCAGAAGGTAGCGAAACAAGGTAATAGATAAAGAATACTCTGCAGTATAATAAAGCAAGGACCTCAAGACTGTTTTGTTGCTTGCCTTGTCCTGAACCTTCATCTTCAACAGATTTTTCAGTTGAAGCTGAGTCAGACAAAAGAGCACTGTCCATACTGGATATAAACTCAGACAAGTCCATTGTTTGACCAACTGCCTTGCTAAGTACTTGCAGTTCTTCAAGCAAAATGTCACGGGCTCCAAGTAAGGCTTTAACAAATGATACCAGCTTATTGTCGGCAGAAGCAATCTGAGCAAAGGCCTATTGAATTACAAAATAATCAATCAATAAAATTACTGAAAATTCCAAGAAAGAGGAGCGTTATTACAAAGCAGGGTAGCTTAATAAAGTTCTTGTCAAATCTGTAACATAAAGTTCTGTAAAATCATGCTATTTTCATACAAGCACTATCAACAAGACTGAAGATATGACTCCCCTCAGCTCTAGCATCCTAAAAGTAGAGATTTCTAGAAAAGAATAAGAACTCTAACATATAAGTTCAGCTTTTTAAGAAAAGAGCATTATTTTAAAAAGAAAATGATGTTATGTGGAGCATCAGAATATAATAAAAAACCAAATATGCCGAATCTGAGAACAGTATGCCATGCTGAGGATATTGTAAGAACATATACTTTTTTGGAGGACTGAACATTGCCGCTGGCCAAATTTTTACCATTACTTGCATCACTGCACCAAACGTGTTGATATATTATTAACTGAAGAGATCTATAAAACTCAGCAAAAAATTGGAATTTAAAAATGGCCAATGATGAAGAATCCAAATATTAGAGGCATACCTTGATAATATTGCAGGCCGTTTGTAAGCTGCGGATTTCATGATACTGATGTGGACACTAACATCAATAAGAACTGCGTGAAAGGTATCAAAGTGCACCGGACAGTAAGAATGCACCCCTGAGAGCGCTTTAGGAGGAATACGAAATTCATGCAATGCTGCAGAAGAAGCATCTGAATGTGTCACTGATACATCCTCCATAACTGGGGAATACAAGAGCTCAAACTTCAAAATAACAGCAGATGTAGCTGACCCCTGCATAAATCACAGCTAGTCATTTATTGTACACCAATTATCACAAATTGAAAAATTATTGTTGCTGACTACGATTCTACAAGATCTCCAGCTAAAATAATCTCAAACACTCAGCGGCGTACATACTTTGCATTTCAACAAGAGTAGAAAAGAAGTTCAATTCATGTTGTTTGGATATTGTGCAGTTCATTTGTTCATATTTCATAATTGTAAGAATACATAATAAGATCGATACCAAGGTAAAAAGGAAAGACAGACTGGTACCTCATATCTTTCAAGGGGCATAGTAAACGAGACCATCATGCATAGACGAACATCCTGCCTTGCGTATTTAATGCGGAAGGGCTGTGATAAGAAACTATTGTCTTTATCATCTATCTTCCACACTCCACTTGTGCCATTTGAAGTTGAATCAAGAGCTGTGACACATAGGTATGTTGATCCCTTAATGCTATTGATTTATTATACTAAAAACAAACTCTCCCAATTACACAGAGACAGGGCAGATAAGACATATAATTCCGGAAACACTCTGGCATCATGGAATTGTGCACTCAATCACACGAACGTAGAAAGCTGATAGATTAAAGTACCTTCATACTGAACAACTCGTGAAGGAATACCACAGGAGTTGTTATCACCGTCCTCCCATTTCATGCTGATTTTTATTTGATACCATCTAAAAGAATGAAAGACACAACTCTTAGAATAATTGGTTTCTACTTAGGCAAAGTATTAAAGTATATAGCAACTGTCATCATACCCTTGCTGGAAAAGATCAAGGTTATGAAACCTATGGATATAGATAGCAATCTCCTGAACTGTGTCGACCATTAAAACTGGTTTAACCCTGGCTACGTAAGGCTCAGCATCAAGCGTCTTAGTTTGCCTACTTCTTTGGCTCAGTCCAATTAACCATCCAAGACGGCGTAACATATGGAGAACTCACATCACCTTGCTAAAACTTGGGATGAGTGTTTTCAGGATAATTATATCCTGAACCAGAGTAGAACTACTACTACTTGTTCGAAAAAATCTCATGTCTCCGTGAATAATAGATTACTTCTCAACATAACTAATCTGCAAAAGACCTTACACTATGGTCATTAGTCACCCAAAGCAACACACGAGAAGCCAAAGCAGCAGCTGCAGATGAAAAAGATGCAAACTTTGTAAAAATTCAATAGCACACCAAAGAGTTGACTTAACAATCATCTCATATAGAATAGCATCAAACAAAGAGAATTTTAAAAAAGTAGATATCTCTGTTCGGACATTAAAGCAGAGAGAATCAATGAATAACAGCTACTTAGGTTAAAAGAAAAAAAAGCTAAAATCCCAATTTCAGCTAGTGGGTTACAGTCACAGAGAATATTAATTCACATTGAAATGTCAAGATAACGTAGCAACTATGTTTCCCCTCTAAATACGCAAAAAGAACAAAAAAGGAGAAAACTTTAAGAGAACTACATTACCTTGAAATGGAAAAAAAACGATATCAATGGCAGAGCAAAAGCAGAGAGAGAGAGAGAGAGAGAGAGAGAGAGTAAGAAGGAGAAGATGGTGGTGGTGGGCCTTGAACAAACTTAGATCTCAGATAGAAAAAACCCAGACCAGATTCGCTTTAGGGTTTCTTTTTTTTTTTCGCAGGACGACAAAGAACAAAAACCTGAGCTAATGAAAAGAAAGGATCTGAGAAAGTTACAGATGATGATGATTTTGGTTTTGTAGGGAACAATCAAGGACTGTGTTTTTTTTTTTTTTTTTTTTTTGAGGGATTCGAGGATTTTTTTTTCTTCAAACTCTTTTTTTTTTTTAATTAGTTTTGTCGGGTAAAGCATGAATTGTTCATACGACGACACCAATTACTTTGTGTTTTTTTGTTTTTTTCTTTTTTGGTTCTTTTTGTTTTTGCGCCAGATCTGACGTTGTACTGTCGTGAAAATGGTGGATCCGACCCGCTATGTTTTTTTATGCATTAGCTCCAAACCCTATTTACTTGGTTGTCTATTAGGCCCATGTAAAAGACCATTATCATATCATTCATATTCTTCGGCCCAAAACAGCTGTACTAATTACATTTGAAGTTTTGAACAAATAAAACAGGTTTGGTTTATTCTTCTTTTCCTTTTTTTTTATTTTTTTTTATTATTTTTTTTTCAACGGAATCTTGTAAATATAGTTAGATTCTAAAAACGGATATTAATCTTCACCAAAAAAGGAAAAAAAATCGATATTAATTTTGGAGGAAATCCATATCTAATCTTTGACTATAGCCAATACGAGAGTAATAAGTGGACTGTGGAATATATAGATGATATAGGTAAGGAATCTATAGATAAATGGAGTATGATTTGATTTCACTAGATTTACTTTTTACTCGTTGAAACCAAAAAAAGCAAGAGAACAAAATTAGAGCAATTAATTAAAGCATTGACTAGGGGGTGTTATTATTATATACTCCACTAGATTAAGACCCGAGCACCGGTAGAAATTCATTTTATTTATATTGTAATTTTTATATAAAATATATAAATTATGTGATTATTTCTATAAGTTTTTTTTGGATAAAACATTATACGATAAAATCATATGCTAAATATAAAGCTTGAAAAAAGACACCTATTTTATAAGTTTTATATTGTTAATGATTCTAGATAAGTACACGTGCTATCAGGACCGGCGCAACATATATTGCTGCCTAAAGCAAAAATTTACTTTTACCCTATCTAAAACATAGTTAAAAAAATTTTAGTAAAAAAACAGACAACATAAGTATCGAACTCAGCACATGTTAATGGGGAAAGTAGGCTTGAACCATGTTGCCAAGGTAACTTTTTTGAAAATGATGCCCCTTAAATTGGTTATTTCATCTGCTGCCTAAAGCCCTTGCTTCATGGGCTTTAGCTACGCGCCGGGCCTGCGTGCTATAATACACTGATTAAATTTTATTTCGTAATTTATCTTCTAACCCACTATTTAAGATATATCAATTATCAATTTGGAATATTCTTAATACTTTATTTGTTACCATTAATATATCAATTATCAATTTGGAATTTGTAATCATTTAGGTGTAATCGATTAATATTAATATATAGATTAATCTATAACCTATATATATACTATTTGTAACCATTTGTAATCATTTATTAAAAATATAAAGTCTACAAAAACTATGTTGTGTACTTCCCTTTTATTAAAGAGAGGATTATAATAACTATTGAAAGCTTGTTATTTAAATTATTATGGTAATTATACTAACATAAAAATAATATTTTTGATATGATTTTGTTAATAAGTTATATGTTTTATAAGTTATATGTTCTTTACTTTTATTAACTTTATATGTTTTTATAGCCTTTTAAGAATATTTTACTTATATAGATTTTTATATTGATTTCTTAAAAATAATATAAATTTGACTTGTATATTTGTAAGTAAATTTTAGTAAAATTTTGACTTAAAATAGTATGTAATTATTTTAATAGCTGTAATATGTGATATGTAAATTTGTGTGAGAATTGATGACATATCTAATTATTATTCAGTTAATTGTTTTTTTAAATATAGTGGCATGTTAATGTAATTAAGTAGAAAATTTAAGAATTTTTTTGCTAAATGTGTCTCGAGTTCTCTCGCGGTGAGACATCAGCTTTTTCAAGGGAGTGTTTCTCTATTAATATATATGGGATTTTAAATATAGTGGCATGTTAATGTAATTAAGTAGAAAATTTAAGGATTTTTTTGCTAAATGTGTCTCGAGCTCTCTGGCGGCGACACATCAGTTTTTTCAAGGAGTGTTTATCTATTAATATATAGGGGATTTAAAAAGACTAATAGAAAGAAACATTACCTTATATATTCTAATGACACATTTATGTAAATAATAATGAAATAAAAATTTCTTTATATATTTTAATGGCATATTTAATAAATCAAAAGAATATTTTTGTAAATATGTTTATCTTGAGATGCTTAATTGCAATTAAATCTCAAAATCGCTCTGGCGACGACACATCAGCATTTTCAACAAAATGATTCTCTATTAATAGGGGATTTATAAATGCCATTTACTCTTCTCTCTGTCTCCTTTCTCACAAAATCGATACAGAGCATACTCCCTCGATGGTTGAGTCTGGTAACGCCTCGGGGAATAGATTCGATGACGATGGTCGGGAGAAGAGAACGGGTACGGTACTGACTGCGAGTGCGCTCATCATCTCGGCGGTTATAGGTTCCGGTGTGTTGTCTTTGTCTTGGGCAATAGCTCAGCTTGGTTGGCTTGCAGGAACCGTGATTTTGGTCACTTTTGCCATCATCAATTACTACACATCCACCATGCTTGCCGACTGTTACCGATCTCCCGACTCCGTCGACGTCCCGGGAACACGGAATTATACTTACATGGGTGTTGTCCGAGCTTACCTTGGTATGTCTTAACTTAAAACACTCTTCTTAACCTCGGAAATATAATTTAAATTTTTTATTTATTTTGTGAAAATTATATTGTTTTGGTTTAAGATTTAAGATTTTTTTTGCATGATATTTCATATTTATGTTTAATTTTTCCTCTCTTTGTCATTAAAAAATCAAGGATCGGAACTAAATCCATTACATGCCACATTATAAGCATCTCGTACCGACACTTGTAGATTGTAATTGTATATGTTTTTGATAGATGTTTGAGAAATAGAAGAATAATTAAAAAATAATGTTTGAGAAATAGAAGAATAATTAAAAAAATATTTTTTAAAATGACAGGTGGCAGGAATGTGCAGCTATGTGGACTGGCACAGTACGCAAGTCTCGTAGGGGTCACAATTGGTTACACCATCACTGCCTCCATAAGCTTAGTGTAACTCGCAGCTTCTTATTTTATTTCGATTATTTTGTGATGGTTACTATACTACTAGTCTACTAACAGGTTGTGTTATATAAAACATAATACTAAAGGTTCTGATTGGTGTTTTTTGTGTTGGCTAGAGCGATCGGAAAAGCAAATTGCTATCATAATAAGGGACATGGTGCGAAATGTTCCTTGTCAAATTATCCATCCATGGCAGCATTTGGGGTCGTCCAGATTCTGCTCAGCCAGATCCCTAATTTTCACCAACTCTCTTTCCTCTCAATAATCGCCACGGTTATGTCCTTCTCTTATGCCTCTATTGGAATCGGCCTATCCATTGCCAAAGTGATCAGTACATTTTCTCTCCCAACCTTATTATTTATTTCAAATTATATGTAAAGCTGTCTCAAACTATATCTAGGAGTCTAATTAGTATATATATATACTAATTTTAAAGGAAAACAATAATTTTCAAACCTGAGATCTTGTTCGGATACACAAGTTGTGCATCATGATAGACGTCTTTGTATATAAAAATATCGACGAAAACTTGTTTAATTGTTTGACAATTTTTTTTTAAGTTTGTTTAGTTAGAAAATCTTATCAATCCATGCCTAATTCATTGATTAGTATCCTCAACTTTTTTGCAAACGTAACATATTGAATCTTCAAACTAATGGCGAACGCGGTATGATATATATATATATATGGAAGGTGGGAAGGTTGGTAAGACGGCGCTGACGGGCACGGTGGTTGGGGTGGACGTAACTGCGTCTGACAAACTGTGGAGATCGTTTCAAGCCGTTGGAGACATTGCATTCTCATATTCTTATTCCATTCTTCTCGTTGAGATTCAGGCATGTATATATTTTTCATTTAGACGTTGGTTGTCAGTTTACCAAAAACCTGTTTTACTTTCTTCCGCAAAAGAAGTTTCTTATCAACAAATTTATCTTTATTGAACAATATCACTTTCATTAAAGATAACTTTAGTGTGTGTGTGTGTGTGTGTGTTTTGTGTGGTATATAGGATACATTGAAATCAAGCCCACCAGAGAACAAAGTCATGAAAAAAGCAAGCCTTGCTGGAGTCTCAACCACAACTGCTTTCTACATCTTATGTGGTTGCATGGGATATGCTGCCTTCGGAAACAAAGCCCCTGGTGACCTCCTTACTGACTTTGGTTTTTACGAACCTTACTGGCTCGTCGATTTTGCCAATGCATGCATTTTTCTCCACCTAGTTGCCGCATATCAGGTATAGCCAGCACTCACTATTTTCAAGATTGTAAGTAAATCTAAAAGATGAAAGCAAACCATTGATGGTGTTTTATATTATGGACAGGTGTTTGCGCAACCAATATTCCAGTTTGTTGAAAAGAAATGCAACAAAAGGTGGCCAGAGAGCAAATTCATCACCAGTGAACATTCGATGAGTATACCATTGATTGGAAAATGTCGCATCAACCTTTTCAGACTATGGTGGAGGACAGCCTATGTGGTTTTGACAACAGTTGTAGCAATGATATTCCCCTTCTTCAATGCAATCTTGGGTTTGATCGGGTCATGCGCGTTCTGGCCACTCACAATTTATTTTCCGGTGGCAATGCACATTGCTCAGACAAAGGTTAAGAAGTATTCTCCTAGATGGATAGGGCTGGAACTTCTTGTATTGCTCTGTTTGATTGTTTCGCTCCTAGCCGCACTGGGATCCATCGTGGGCTTGGTAAGTAGTGTCAAGGCCTACAAGCCTTTTAGCAATGTAAATTAGTGACCTATGATCTTGTATGTGTTTGTAAGAACTCAGAACTGATAATTTACTTATTTCAAGAAAAAAAATAGTTAATATAGTGTTCCAAATTTTGAACTTTAGGCAATTCAATCAAAATTGGGAAAGCTTAGCCTTTAATCTTGAACATAAATCAAATACTATCAGATAAGCAATAGGAGAGGTAGATTGAGACTGTTAAATCAACATGTACAGACCTCTTTTATTGTCGAATCCGAAACGCCAGAGAGAAGAAACACACAAGAAAGAAAGATGGAGCGACGAAGAGTGAGGAACAAGGTTTCGATCGAGTCTTTTCAAGGCAAATCACTTGTGATGACGTTGATTTAATTGGGCCGATTCACGTGGCCCATTTACTTGTACTGTATCGATAAAATTATAGTAAGATTTTAGCTACGCCACTATATAAGGTTTTTTTGAGAACATGTAACATCTTCTCTCACTCCTCACACATTCATTATTTGGTGTCTGATGATGACATACAAGTTTTTCATCAACGGCTTGTCAACTACCGTACTTTAATGGTGTAATATATGACGTTTTAGATATCTATGATGTCTGTCTCGAGAATTGGAAACAAATATATTTGCAGGTTTTGAAAATAGATGTGGGATCTTGTCTTGTGGATATAGTTAGCATATGAAATAGTTAGCATATAAATACGCAAAAAGAACAAAAAAAAATGAGCAAATTTAACGAAAATAACAAAACTTTAGGAGAACTACATTACCTTGAATGGAAAAAAAAAACGATAGCAATGGCAGAGACAGAGAGAGAGTAAGAAGGAGAAGATGGTGGTGGTGGGCCTTGAACAAACTTAGATCTGACGATTTCTCAGATAGAAGAAACCCAGACCAGACCAGATTCGTTTTAGGGTTTCTTTTTTTTTTTCTTTCGCAGGACGACAAAGAACAAAACCTGAGCTAATGAAAAGAAAGGATCTGAGAAAGTTACAGATGATGACTTTGGTTTTGTAGGGAACAATCAAGGACTATGTTTTTTTTTTTTTTTTTTGAGGGATTCGAGGATTTTTTTTTTTTTTTTAATTAGTTTTGTCGGGTAAAGCATGAATGTTCATACGACGACACCAATTACTTTTTGTGTGTTTTTTTGTTTTTGCGCCAGATCTGACGTAGTACTGTGGATCCGACCCGCTATGTTTTGTATGCGAGTCCAAACCTGATTTACTTGGTTGTTTATATGAGGCCCATGTGAAGACCATTTTCATTTATATTCTTCGGCCCAAAACACATGTAGTAATTACATATTCTTTTCCTTTTTATTTTTTTTCTATTTTTTTATTTTTGTCAACCTTAATCTTTGTAAATATAATTAGATTCTAAAAAAGAATATTTACAATTTTAATTTTGGAGGAAAATCCATATCTAATCTTTGACCAGCCAATACGAGAGGAACAAGTGGAATAGATGATATATGTAATGAATCCATAGATAAATGTAATGAAATGAGTTATACTCATTTGATTTCCACTAGATTTACTTTGAGACGTTGAAAACAAGAAAAAGAGTTGACAAAGGAAAATATAAAATAAAATAAAGCAGAAGAAGAACAAAATTAGACCAAAGCATTGACTAGTGTAGCTCTGTGTAGGTGTGTGTAGGTGGGTGCTGAGTTGGTATTATATATAAATGTCATTTATTCTTCTTTCTGCTTCCTTTCTCACAAAATCGTTACAGAGCATAATATACCTCGATGGTTGAGTCTGGTGACGTCTCCGGTGATAGATTCGATGACGATGGTCGGGAGAAGAGAACGGGTACGTTACTGACTGCGAGTGCGCACATAATCACGGCGGTTGTAGGTTCCGGTGTGTTGTCTTTGTCTTGGGCAATAGCACAGCTTGGTTGGCTTGCAGGAACCGTTATTTTGGTCACTTTTGCCATCATCAACTACTATACATCTACCATGCTTGCCGACTGTTACCGATCTCCCGACTCCGACGACGTCCCGGGGACACGGAATTATACTTACATGGGCGTTGTACGAGCTTACCTTGGTATGTTTTAAAAGACTCTCTTCTTAATTAACCTCAAAAACATAATTTTAAAGAGTTTTATTTTTTTGGTGAAAATTATATGTTTTTGGTGTAAGATTTCAGATTTTATTACAAGATCCTTCATATATATTTTTGATTTTTCTTCTTTTTGTCATAAGAGTATCAAGGATCGGAACTAAATCCATTACATGCATCCCGTACCGAGGCTTAAAGATTGTACTTGACTACTTGTATATGTATTTGCTATAGAGGTTTGAGAAATAGAGGAATAATTTATTTTTTTAAATGACAGGTGGCAGGAAAGTGCAGCTATGTGGACTGGCACAGTACGCAAGTCTCGTAGGGATCACCGTTGGTTACACCATCACTGCCTCCATAAGCTTAGTGTAAGTCGCAGTCGCAGCTTCTTTATTCTATTTCGATTATTTTGTGATGGTTAGTTTGGTTACTACTTAATTACTAAAGGTTATGCTTTTGTGTTGGCTAGAGCGATCGGGAAAGCAAATTGTTATCATAATAAGGGACATGGTGCGAAATGTTCCTCGTCAAATTATCCATCCATGGCGGCTTTTGGGGTCGTCCAGATTCTGCTCAGCCAGATCCCTAATTTTCACCAACTCTCTTTCCTCTCCATAATCGCCACGATTATGTCCTTCTGTTATGCCTCTATCGGAATCGGCCTATCCATTGCCAAAGTGATAAGTACATTTTCTCTCCCAATCTTATTATTTCTTTCAAATTATATGTAAAGCTGTCTCAAGCTATATTTAGGAGTCTGGTTTGTATATATATATATATATATACTAATTTTAATTTTAAAGGAAACAAAAAAACTTCAAACTTGAGTTCTTGTTCGGATACACAAGTTGTGCATCATGATAGACGTCTTTGTATATAAAAATATCGACGAAAACTTACTTAATTGTTTGACATTTTTTTTTTTTTAGTTTGTTTTGTTTGAAATTCTTCTAAATCCATGACTAATTCATTGATTAGTATTCTCAAATTTTTTGCAAACGTAACATATTGAATCTTCAAACTATAATGGCGAAAGCGGTATGATATACATAATTACATATATTGAAGGTGGGAAGGTTGGTAAGACGGCGCTGACGGGCACGGTAGTTGGGGTGGACGTAACTGCGTCTGACAAACTGTGGAGATCGTTTCAAGCTGTTGGAGACATTGCATTCTCATATTCTTATTCCATTGTTCTCGTTGAGATTCAGGCATGTATCTATTTTTCATATAGACCGTTGGTTGTCACCACGGGCAGATACAAAAACCTATTATTACGTACTTTCTTTCGCACAAGAAGGAATATTTGTTTCTTTTCAACAAGTTTATCTTTATTGAACCATATCACTTTTATGAATGATAACTTTAGTGTGTGTGTGTTTCGTGTGGTATATAGGATACATTGAAATCAAGCCCACCAGAGAACAAAGTCATGAAAAAAGCAAGCCTTGCTGGAGTCTCAACCACAACTGCTTTCTACATCTTGTGTGGTTGCATGGGATATGCTGCGTTCGGAAACAAATCCCCCGGTGACCTCCTCACCGAGTTTGGGTTTTACGATCCTTACTGGCTCGTCGATTTTGCCAATGCATGCATTGTTCTCCACCTAGTTGCCGCATATCAGGTATAGCCATCACTCACTATTTTCAAGATTGTGTAAGTGAATCTCAAGAAAGCAAACCTTGATGCCTAATCTTTGTATATGGACAGGTGTTTGCGCAACCAATATTCCAGTTTGTTGAAAAGAAATGCAACAAAAAGTGGCCAGAGAGCAAATTCATCACCAGTGAACATTCGATGAGTATACCATTGATTGGAAAATGTCGCATCAACCTTTTCAGACTATTGTGGAGGACAGCGTATGTGATTTTGACAACAGTTGTAGCTATGATATTCCCCTTCTTCAATGCAATCTTGGGTTTGATCGGGTCATGCGCGTTCTGGCCACTCACAGTTTATTTTCCGGTGGCAATGCACATTGCTCAGACAAAGGTTAAGAAGTATTCTCTTAGATGGTTAGGGCTGGAACTTCTTGTATTGCTTTGTTTGATTGTTTCGCTCCTAGCTGCACTGGGATCCATCGTCGGCTTGATAAGTAGTGTCAAGGCCTACAAGCCTTTTAGCAATTTAAATTAGTGACCTTATGATCTTGTATGTGTTTGTAAGAACTCAGAACTGATAGTTACTTATTTCAAGAAAAAATAGTTAATAGTGTTCCAAAATTTGTAACTTTACAGTTTTACGGCAATACAATCAAAATTGGGAAAGCTTAGCCTTTAATCTTGAACATAAATCAAAATACTATCAGATAAGCATTAGGAGAGGTAGATTGAAAAACTGTTAAATCAACATTTACTTATTCTCGAATCCGAAACGCCAGAGAGAAGAAAACACAAGAAAGAAAGATGGAGCGATGAAGAGTGAGGAACAAGGTTTCGATTGAGTATTTTCAAGGCAAAATACTTGTGACGACGTTAATTTATTTGGGCCGATCGATTCACGTGGCCCGTTTACTTGTACTGTATCGATAAAATTATACTAGTAAGATTTTAGCTACGCCACTTATATAAGGTTTTTTTGAGAACATGTAACATGTTCTCTATCTATCACTCCTCACACATTCATTATTTGGTGCCTGATGACATACAAGTTTTTTATCAACGGCTTGTCAACTACCGTACTTTAATGGTGTGTTATGTGACGTTTTAGTCTTAGATATCTGATGTCTGTCTCGGGAATTGGAAACAAATATATTTGCAGGTTTTGAAAAATGAAAATAGATGTGGGAATCTTTTATTGTGGATATAGTTAGCATATGAAATAGGTTGAAGATATATACTGTGGAATCCACAGTGTGGATATATTTGTAGATAATAAACTAAAATTTCAGGATAATGCTGGTCAAAACCCATATTTAATAGGACTACAAAATATACATTAATTGTGACACAAATTACGGATTATGACTTATGAGATTAAGAACTACCTAAAAAAAAGGTACATTATTGAAATTAGTGTAATCTCGTGGTTTACATGCTTTGTAAACCGTTAATTACTTAATTAACATATGAAACATGTAAATGTGCATAATATAGTTGCTACAACATACTTATAGTAGTAAGTAACTCAATTTATTAAAGATTAATTATCACTTATCAGATTAATGCGTCATGTGTATGTGATGATTTGATCAGAAGGGATGAAGAAAAGATAAAAGAGCATATATTTTGATAGAATAAAAGAGAGGGTACAGCTAAGCAAATAAGCCAAGATAATTCCTCTGTTTTAGTCATCTAATTTTAATCAGTTACCTTATTTTGTTTATTGTCATTATTCATTAATGTAGTTTATCCCTTTTTAAACCTACGGACCAGATTTTTTTGTTTGAAATCAGTATTCACACTTTACAGCTAGTCAGCTAGTAATCAAGATTTCCAAAATAAGCAATAGAAATCAAACTTACCAACCAAAATAATAAAAAATTCAATATCATTACATAGAAATAAATCCCCATAAAAATAAGATTCTCAAAAAATAAATATAAAATTCAACATACAAAGATGCTATTTCCATATAAACATCGATATTTGTGTGTATATATAGATGTGTAATTACGTGCATGTGGGGAAGACTCTAAGACGACGACCTCTGTCAATAACTCTTCTCTCATCTCTCTCTTCCTCTGGTTCAGTTAGTGGTTCCTGTCATCCACAATGATGGACACATACAACAATCCTTCGGCGGTGGAGTTGGGTGACACTGCCTTGAAAAGCGTCGACGACGATGGTCGAGAGAAGAGAACGGGAACGTTTTTGACTGCGAGTGCCCACATAATCACGGCGGTGATAGGCTCTGGGGTGCTATCGTTGGCTTGGGCTCTAGCACAGCTTGGTTGGGTGGCAGGAACCATCATTTTGGTTACTTTCGCCGGTATTACTTACTACACGTCCACCTTTCTCGCCGACTGTTACCGTTCGCCAGACCCCATCACCGGAACTCGCAACTACAATTACATGGACGTCGTCCGAGCTTACCTTGGTATGTTTTTATATCAATAAATCTAAAAAAATCATTTTTGTGTCTTTATCGCAGATGATTCAGTTTCATAGACACTATTTTCTGATGAACAATGATTTTGATCATTTGATATCATTCAGACTTTGCATAATTAGACTTAAAGATGTTTTTGATTCTCTTCCATTTCTGTCACACAAATTTTTTTTTTTTTTAAATCTTATCTAAACATATTTAATGCTAAGTTGAAATTTTGAAATCTATAGTAACTGACTCATTTCAACATTTTTTCTTTTCTTACAGAACATTATTGTTGTTGAAAAAATAAATGATTTACGTTTTATTATTTAGTGTGCATTCTCTTCTTGGGAATATATAAATTGATTGTCAAAAACTACAGAAAATACTAATTCACATAAATTCCATAAATGTACTTAACTATAAACTTTTAATGGCACAGAAAATCAATGTAATAATTCTTTCCTAAATTAGTTAATAAATTTTATAAACAATCTGTAGTCTGTAGGATTGGTTACACATTCAATTCAATTTATCCCATTAAAAAATGTTATCAATAAATTCGATTGTTGACCCTCCAAAGAATTTTGAATTGAAATGTGGGATGTTTTAAAAACTTTTGCCATAAGACCCCAAAAGATGATTTAATTAAGAGATTGAAAACTTTGACAGGTGGTAAAAAGGTTCAGCTATGTGGACTGGCACAGTACGTGAATCTCGTTGGGGTTACTATTGGTTACACCATCACTGCCTCCATAAGCTTAGTGTAAGTCACAGGCTTCTGATTATTTTATTTTGTGATGGTTACAAACATGTTGTGGATAAAATAATAAAAAGGCTTTGGTTGATATCTTTTTTTTTTTTTTCGTTAGAGCGATTGGGAAATCAAATTGTTATCATGACAAGGGAAAATCAGCGAAATGTTCTCCATCGAATTATCCTTACATGGCGGCATTTGGGGGCGTCCAGATTATTCTGAGTCAGATTCCTAATTTTCATGAACTCTCTTTCCTCTCCTTCATCGCTGCGGTTATGTCCTTCTCTTATGCGTCTATTGGAATAGGCCTAGCCATCGCCAAAGTAGCAAGTACATTTTCCTTTCTTTATATTGTTAAAACATTTCAGATATTAGTGTCTAAGCAATATATATGATTCTTCAAAGGGGACACTAACCGTGAAAATGGTATATAATATGAAAGGTGGCAAGGTTGGTAAGACAGAGTTGACAGGCACAGTGATAGGTGTGGACGTAACTTCGTCTGAAAAAGTGTGGAGAATGTTTCAAGCGATTGGAGACATGGCCTTTTCATACGCTTTTACCACTATTCTCATTGAGATTCAGGCATGCCTTCTATCTTATAGTATTCAGTATTGCTTTCATTTTGCTTTTTTTTTTTTTTTTTTTTAATTGCATTTTTAATTTTGGTCAAGAGTTGATGCTCAATTAAGTCTTTTTTTTTTTTTTTTTTTTAAAAATTTGTTTTTAGGACACATTGAGATCAAGCCCACCAGAGAACAAAGTGATGAAACGAGCAAGTCTTGCCGGAATCACAACCACAACTGTTTTCTACATCTTATGTGGTTGCTTCGGATATGCTGCATTCGGGAACAAAGCCCCTGGTGACTTCCTTACCGACTTTGGTTTTTACGATCCTTATTGGCTCGTCGACTTTGCCAATGCTTGCATTGCTCTCCATCTCATCGGTGCCTATCAGGTATATATAATTCACTAACAAAATAAATATAAAAATAAGTGTCTAGCATTTTATAATTTCCCATGTTCATTAGTTCTCTAAAAATACTCTGTTTTTTTTTTCTTGTTTATCCCTATATTATTAGGTGTACGGGCAGCCGTTTTTCCAGTTTGTTGAGAGCAACTGCAGAAAGAAGTGGCCTCAAAGCAATTTCATCAACAAAGAATACTCGTCAAACATACCTTTGTTAGGAAAATGTCGTGTCAACCTCTTCAGACTGGTTTGGAGGACATGCTATGTGGTTATGACAACAGTTGTAGCAATGATATTCCCATTCTTCAATTCTATCTTGGGTTTGCTTGGGGCATTCGCGTTCTGGCCACTCACAGTTTACTTTCCGGTGTCAATGCACATTGCACAGACAAAGGTTAAGAAATATTCTCCTAGATGGTTGGCCTTGAACCTCCTCGTAGTGGTTTGCTTGATCGTCTCGTGCCTTGCCGCTACAGGATCCATCATTGGCTTAATACGTAGTGTTAAGGCATACAAGCCCTTCAAGAAATTTAACTAATGACTTGTGATCTATGTGAATTCTGTGAGATTTATTTCGAGCTAAATATTTAGTATTTATCCAAATAATGTTCTGACGCTCTGTTCTCGGCTATGTTAAAAATTCAGAATGCTAATTGATCTATTAGTAATATCGTATGAAAATTTATGTAATTGCTTTTTATCTTTCTTTTAAGACTACAATTAGTATTCACAGTGGATGTTGGAGTGAGTCCCATGAGATATTGTATTGGTTGCTCATAAAGCTCAAGCTTGTCTGAGCCAGACCCAAAAAACGTGAGTCTATGACTGTAACACGCCGCACTGACCATATATATCAATAATTGGACAATATAACATAATTGGATAAGCTAGCCACACAACTGTAGAGAGACAGGTACAAGTGTTTCGTTGTCTGGAAGAGATGGCAAAATAGGTTGCGAAAGTGATAATAGTTTGAAGAAGATAGATTTCAGCTTCCCAAATTAGTGTGGTTATCTCAATTTCGAGTTATTATTTTTATATATTCCTTAATAGAATTGTCGGGGAAATGTTGAAAAAGAGACGCACACAAATTGTGTCATTTATTTGGCTTGGTGTGTCCCACGTAAGTTGCTATCACATCTTATGTATTGAAAGGAGTTGGGCAAATAGACTAATAGAGGATCAAGGCAAGTTTGGTCCTTGTTTACCAAGTCCTTTTCAAGGTTTTGTGGTCGTAAGTCACTTGATGGGGTACCATCATCACCGCTAAGAAACCAATTCAGTAGCATTCGTTTAACCAAAACAATTGCCTTGCGGTTACCTAACTATAGCCAAGAGACGCCATCCGGTAATTCTGGTGGTTCGTCTTCACAGTCCTAGTCAGTCATAGTCGATTGTTCAATTTGCTGTTCCAAATGCCTCTTAAACTATTTAGTTGTTTATGTAGATAACCAATAGATGACTTTTATTCAATTAAGTTCAAACCAAAGCATTCATATTTCATGACCTCACAATTTTGGATAAAAGAACAGAACAGTCAAACAGGTTTAAATGCAGTTGTAGCACACACATTTTTGCAATAGTCCTTGTTCATCTTCTCAACCACTAATACAAGCACAATTTTGTAACTAACTTGATTTCAGACCAACTATAGTTGATTGACTTCAGTCGCACCACAAACATTGAACATCTAACAGATAAATGTGGGGGAGTCAAAGCAAAACAAGCAACAATCTCATGTGTTTTGTTACATCAAGAGATCCTAAATTGGAATTTTCTAATTTATACACTTACATAATCAAATCAAAGGCAAAACAAGAGTGATCAAGAACCTCACTCGTAGAACCCAAACCCAAGGAAAAAAAAACACCCAATACGAACCCACACAGACACCAAAATAGAGAGAAACTCACTATGTACAACCTATTTTGTTAGTGCCTTACCGGAAGTTTTTTTTTTTTCAAAAAAAGAAAAATTACTCCCAAAGGCCATTTCGTGACTCTAAAGATTCCAGAAATTAAAAACCAAAAAAGATTGAAAACTCTTATCTTTTGCTTCAGCTCAAGGACTCATGGCAAAGCTCTTTCCTCATCCGTTGATTAAACAATCTGCAAGCATCCATACTAAGATCAATGGCTGCAGAGAGCGCCACGTAAGCAGCCGCATCTTCCATACAGCTAACGTGCTGCACACTAACCTCTACACAAGGCTTACTACATTTTCCTTCACCTTCCACACTTGCTGACATCACAAACCCTTTGTACACGTTCCACGGCCACAACCCGTATCCGTAATCGCCGCTCCCTCCTCTCGGACTATTCGCCGGCGATGCTCCACCACCACTTCCTCCGCTCCCACCTCTACTACGGCTTCTCGATCGGTTCACGCCACCTGTTGGCGACGATGAAGACGAGGACGATCCCAATTCTATCGAAAACTTCCCACCTTTGTGAGAACTTATGGTCGACTCCGCAAGCACGATCCCTGCCCCGCTAGATCCGTCTGGTATGAGTTCGAACCTGTAGCCAAGACCATCAGTAGCTCCACCTCGTTCCCGCCATGCCTCAAGTCTCCCCCACGGTCTCCAGGTACAATCTCCAGGACGTAAGATGAGCCACGACCCCGGGTTTGACCTGCTCACACGATCGCTTCCAGGAGATGCAACGAACGGAGTTACTATTGACGCCATGGCCACCGGCGAACCAGACAAGTCGTGGACCGTTATGGACCATCCTTTTCTCTCTTTTCCGGGACGTTCTCTCTCGCTCCCAAACGAGTTTAGCCAGCTCCGTGAAACACTTGTATCCGTCGGCAACGATCTAATTTATCAAAAAAATATCATTTAACCAACTTTTATTATTAATATCTAACCATATAAAAGAGTAAAAGTGGTTAAATATCATAAGAGTAAAGTTTATACTAAGAATAAAAAAAAGTGGTTAAATTAAATACTATCATAAGAGTAAAGTTTGTAGTACTAAGCAAAGATATTAAAACCAAGGAGGACTGGGATTAATCTATGGCGTTGGATCTTATTAAAGCGTTATTCAGATTTGATTCCTCGGGAAACGAACATAATTAGGAATTTTTATTTTTTTAAAACGGTACCTAATTTCCGAAAATTAAGGTGAAAAAAATTGAATTGATTTGAAAACTGACCTTGATCTCTGAGTACGATCACCGGTGTGCCGGAAACTGAATTTGCATGTGAAAACCGGTTGACGGATATTGCCTTGAATCTGAACGACTTGAGGACTACATTCAGGTTCACCGTCGAACTGAAAAACGAATCTAGGATCAGGCTCCGCCTTCACATTCAGGTGAAACTGAGCCGACGACGACGATTTCCCAGCTCCTTTCCCTACTGATATCCATCCGTTGTGGAAGACGACGCACGGTTTCGATTGCGTACCGGATAGATCCAACGGTACGGAGACTTTCGCCAGTAGACGACCGGAGTGAACACCGCAAGCAGCTCCGGCTCTTCCGGTGTAGATCAAAATCTTAAGGCAAGGCTTAGAGGCGAAGATAGATCTGGAAGCTAACCGTTCGATATCGGAGCTGCTGAGGTGGAAAGTGGCGGCTAGGGTTTGGATCTCCGGGAACTGAGTTGTTTCCAGAGGAATGTACGGGATTGCGGCGGTTTGCGGCGGGAAGTTTTTGAGTTTGATTTTACAGAAGCAAGGAGAAGACGAAGGGTGAACGACGGAGCTCGTCGTCTTCGCCGCTAACGGAACTTTCAAAGCTAGATTCCCGATCGTGAGACGGATGAACGGACATGGATCCATTTTCAAATCGCAACAAAGAGAGAAAGAGTTACAGAGAAAAAAAGAGAATGCGAGCTAGGGGTTTAGGAAGAGCGACGACATTAATGGCAGGAACAGTTTCTGAAGACGACGACGATGACGACGACTTGGAGAATTTTAGGCGAAAAGGGGAAAAAAAAGGAGGTGACGAAGATAAAACGCAGCGTTTTGAAAAGGCGCTGCGCTGGGGATGATAATTGTTCACGACCTAAACCATTAGAGGAAGCAGTCGTCTTCTTCGTCCTCTCTGTGTGTGTATGGTTTTTAAGTGGAAACACTTATTACATTTCTTTCCCATTTTTGCATTCCCTCCTTTGTTTCCCCTTGTATTTTATAAAATTGTTCATTTCGTCTTTTATTTTATTATAACTTCAAGAATTGTACCAAACCTTTTTAATATAGTTGTTTAACCCCTCCTAATTCACTGATGTTTTAAGTTAGCCGGTTAAGTTACTATCCGGTTAACGTTGGGAATATATGACAGTTACACAAATATAAAAGATCAAATGAGACAGTTTTCGTCATATGTTTGCAGAGAGTTTGATATTCACTTATAAATGGGAATAAAATTAGAAAAAGTTGTCTGCTAAAAATGTTTATTATGTTAAGTAGCCTAAATGTGGCTAAACCGTAAGGATTGTTGGGTAACTTTGCTGTTAATGTGACGATAATATATGTATGTACGAATCATAAAAGGGCAAAATACGAAATAAAGAGTTAGTTGAGGGGGTAGAGAAAAGAAAAGAAGACATTGGAGCACAGCTGGGAACAGACTGGCAAAGAAGTGCCAGGTCGGAGAGAGGTTGACGTCTATTTTATTTTTATTTTATTTATTGTTTTAATTTTCTCTCTATCTCTCTGTTACCACCTGATCAGTGACCAACCACACAAAACATATAGGGCTCCACTTCTTTTAAAATTACCAAATTATCCTTCGTGCTTACGTGTACGTACGCACGCAGCTGTGTGTTGTTATTAATCGGGGAATCTTTACGCCTCTATGCGGAACTCACGTTTCTTTTTTTTTTTTTTTTTGGTTGGTGTCAGTCAGTCTCTCATAGTTTTCTGGTATTGACACAACAAACAAAAGTTGTAAGAGTTTTGTCCTGACAAAAAAAAAAAAAAAAGTGTAATCTCGAATTGTTCACTTGTAACTTGTAAGTGTATTACCAAAAGTAAAAAAAAAAAAGAGATGGTAAAAACTTCTGGATTGTGTCCATCTCCAACCATGAAGTGTTTTTGTACTTTTGTTCTTGGTTAGTTTTTTGTTTTAAACACAAAGTACTACTCTCTTGAATTGTCTCTTTTTGTGGGTGTGATCATCTATCTAACCCAACTTTTCTACATTTCTATATTTGTTAGTAGTAGTATGAGATTGTAACGTTGTTTAAACTTCCAAGGAACCCCATCTTATGCATATGTAATGATTCATTTTTTATGAGATTTTCTTCACCTTTTCACTTTCCTACTTTTTTAATATTAAAAATATTTACAAAATCAATTTTTTAGAGACAAGAAACATAATTTATAAGGGACAGAAGGAAATATTATAAATTTTTTTCTACTGTAAATGTAAACTTGGCATTATGTTCTTCCAGTACTTTTTAATCTTTTTTTTTTTTTATATATAAATATGGGCCATCATCAAGCTAAGAATGCAGTTTTTTTTTGGATTGCAGTATGCAAAATTTTCTAAACGAATAAAAATTAAATAATGCGGGTCAACAAAAAAAAAAAAAATAAAGAAGAATTCTTTGGGGGATTGGGCGAGAGATATGCGTGCACGTTTACGACAAATTAGATTCAATTAAGTAAGTAGTAGTACTACTCCTCCCCATTGTTTTTTTAGATAAGTAGCTGAACGAGGATCGTGGATGATAGCTGTATTTTTATTTTTTTTGTTTAATAATGGCAATTTTAAATAGAGGATGAAAAGGCCTTCTTCTTCTTGTTGCATCATCTTCATACACACGTGCATTTTTTATTTATTTATAAAAAATCAATGTTGTAAAATTGTACTAGTCCAATCACATTATTATTACAAAAGCCCATAATCATTCAAAGCCCAACTAGAAACCCACTTGAATCAATGACACACACTCGATTCGATTCGGCGGAGACTCCAACTCCCTTTTGTTGTCGACACCAAAACAGATTCTCCGGTGGTTTAACGGAAGTGCGAACCACGTTGGTGTATCTGATCATTTAAAAAAAAAAAAAACTTTACGAAATTACCCTTCTTGGCTTTGATCGACGGGAGTCCTTCCGCCTCATATGCGCTCACGTTTTTGTTTTGAGTGTCAGTCTCACAATTTTTCCTGAAAAAAAAGCTATTGTGTAAACGGAGGAGGAAGATGAAGGCGTTAGGGTATTGGTTAATGGTGGTTGGTTCACTGAGACTAGCTTCTGTTTGGTTTGGTTTCTTCAACATCTGGGCTCTTCGTCTCGCTGTCTTCTCTCAGACCACCAGTTCAGTTCTTCTTCTCCCTCTCTCCCCTTTAATTTACATTTCAAGTTGTTCGTAACTGATTTCATTACAGTGCTTTATGTTTTTTTGTTTTTTTTTTTTGGTTTGGCTCGGACGATCTAATGGGTAATGTTCACATAGGAAGGAGTCTCTAGTTACTTTAGATTTCTTCTATCAAGTTGGACTTACTTAGTCGTCTGAGCTTTCTAGTATCCAGTGAGTCAATTGGGGGCACGTGTTTTGTTTGTTTTGAGGAGTAATGATAATGTCAGGTTCTGAGGAACAATTCGTGTGGAAATTTAGAATTTTTTTCTTTTCTTTTCAAATTTTGTGTGCCGGTGTTGAGTCTTCCAATACGGATGTAATTTGGGATCCCTAAGCTTTGAGATCTAGAAAGATATTGAGGAATTTAGAATATGAGTTGTTTCTTTTCTTTTTTCTAGATGTGATCTTGATTCTTGTTAGTAGTACATTGCATATAGAAAGTCAACGGTTTATGAATCATATATAGAGTCAACTTGAGATTTTAGGAATTATGATTCTTTGAACATATTCATGTTTTTTTCTATTGCTGTACCTTATGTGTTCTTGTATTTACCAAGTTGAGGTAGTTGGGATTGAAAGCAACGCCTCAGGAATTAGTACTAAAGCAAATTGAAGCAATATATCCCAAGAAAGATATGCAATCTTACATGTTGTATGAAGTTGACCACCATGAACCTAAATGTCAGGAAGGGGGAAAAAATACTTGGATCTAGATTTGGGTTGGTTTTGATAAGAGTTTACAGAGTCCAATGCATGACTTTTTTTTCTGCATTTTCTTTGAAGTGAATCAGTGTCCTGGTGAAGTGTATCAGATGTCTTAGAACATAAGCAACTTGATGCATAACGTAGATGTATAAGATAATAAGCAACTTGATGTTTTCCTTTTCCTTTTGTAACTTGTCTTGTATGAATTTGCCAGCTTGCAGCGATAAAGAGGGTGTTATGTAGATGTTTAGATGTTTAGTCTACCAAATCAGATAACACAATGTATAGTAACTCTGCATCATCATAGCAACTTGAGAACCGGAAACAAAAAGGATTTATCTTGAAAATACTAGTTTACATAGTTGAAATCTCGTGTTTTACATTTCTCAGGCGATGGTCTTCTTCGTCCACAAGAGTCTTGTCCTGTGACTTAAAATGTTATTTTTTATTAATTGTTTTGCAGTGAGTGAAGTTCATGGACGTACATTCGGAGTATGGACACTCTTGACCTGCACTCTCTGCTTTCTTTGTGCATTCAACCCCGAAAACAAACCATTATACTTGGCCACCTTTCTCTCATTTATCTATGCCTTAGGCCATTTTCTGACCGAATACCTCTTTTACCACACGATGACCATCGCGAATCTCTCAACTGTGGCCTTCTTTGCAGGTATATATGATCATCACTCACTCTTGTATTGATATAGTCAGTGTAAGTTGTATTCATCGTGCTAATGATCTATATATACTGTGTTTTTTTCAACAGGCACATCGATTGTGTGGATGCTCGTGGAGTGGAATTCCCTTGAACAACCGCACACCAAACTTTCATGATGTTAGTCTGAATGCCTGTAACCAAGGCTTTTTTTTTCTTCTCTAATAGTTGGAATCATCAGTGAATTTTCTGCTCGATTCCTAAAGCTGTTACTCATTGTTTCATCTTAATCTTTGAAATATTTGATGGTGAGTCTTGAACCTGATATCTGGTCGTATTGAAGTATGCGAATACAACTCATGAATTTTCTTTTTGTTCTTTTGCTTTTGAAACAGAGATTTGAGTTTAGTGTATTCATGCATTTATATGTTAAGCAATCTATGGTAAGATACAGAGGCCTCTCTTTGGCTAGGCTAGAACATGGAAACTATTTCTTGCATTTCCTTTTATTGATGTAACCAAAATAATTCTACACTGTCATTTTCTGATGACTAAGATGACAGAATTTTGATATTACGACTCATATGTTCCCCTTAGTGAATTTAGCTTGTGGGGAACCTGCCATCTTCCTGTAGTTACACCCCCTATGGCTCAAAATTGTCAATCATGTGTTGTATTACATCTGCTCCAGCTGAATTGATCATCTTTGTTTTTACCTGTAATGTTTCTCAATTTTGGGTATGAATGTTAATATTAACAGCAATGATGATGATAATGACAACGCCATATAAAAATGATGATAATGGTGTGAAAACTTGCCTGAATGGTATTGTGAGCGAGAAATCTTTGCAGGGTTCCTCTGAAACTAACATCAACTCGTTCCCAACTCAATTTTGTTAATTCTCTTATCATCTCCTCTGCAAAAAGAATTTTTACTACGGTCATGGGAAAATCATGTTAAGAAACCCGAGACCGAGAGTGAGAAATTGATTTCCCACTGAACTAACCTTCCATATCGAAATTCTTGAACCCGTTTAAATTGCTCCCTGATTGATCTTCATCATGGTTCCTAGCAGTATCCGATGGTTCAATGTTCACAATGTGAGGATACCTCTCGTTGACTGGACCACGTTGAAGCTGTGAAGGCCAGAGGTGAGACTGATTCAGCGTAACACACAACATTACAATATCAAACGCTGACAGGTTTTTATTACCTTAGGAAGCTCGTTGCGACGTCTGATAGACGATGTGCTCCACCCCACAAGGTCTAAGAACAAGGGAGGTTAAGGTTTCAAATACTTGGCAATAGCCACAACACACATTGAAGTAGTGAAATAGTTTGTAATAGGCCTAACGAAAGGATACGGTCGAAACTTGTATTTGCATAAGCAATACGCCGCTTGAAGCAATGCAAAGCAGAACTGTTGACAAAAGTAAAGGAAATGTAATATTAATAACCTTAGAACTCATTTCAGCCTCATAATTTGTATTAAGAAAAAAGAAACAAAGGAAGTGAAAGAACTTACATAAATTTAAGATCTCTAGAATCACTAACCATTCGGAGGAGTAACGGAGGCTTTCCATCATCACCATCAGCCAGAAAAAGATGTTTTCCCGTTTTACCAAGACACCAGGACATACGTGTAGCTAATCTCTCCAAAGTGTGAGATCCAGAAAACAATGGGACCTAATGCAAGTCACAAAGCCACCCATTAACCAAACTGTAAATTTACATGTTGCAAAATTCTACAAACTATAAACTCAGCATCAAGGTCTAATTCATAGTAGATACAGATGCATAAGAACCAGTAAGATCTCAGCTCTGCTCTTAGCAATATTGATAGCATATTCAAGTGAAGAAACGTAAAATAGAACTGGTCCTAAATAACCTGCTTATGTCCTCTTGAACCAAGGTGTGGCGTTGCAGAAGTTATAAAATACATAGGCTCCAATCCAGCGATTCTCTCTTTCGGTTCCTCTACAGGGCATGTATCACCAATGTCGTCACTGTTTTGTGGAAGCTCTTCTCGAGATTCTTGTTCATAAAGACGCCCGATAGCATACCTAGCAACCAAGCCACCTAAAGAATGTCCTACAAAGGAGATCTTCTGGAGACTTGGTTGACGTTTGATCACTGACCTAACCTAAACAAAAGAGACTAATAATGTTACTTCAGCTGGAAAAAAAGCAAAGACAAAGATAGTAACTTGTACATAAAAGGATCAAGCCGAGAGGAAGACAGAAACATAAAGACATACCTCTTCAGCTAATCTTTCTCCCATAACATCAACACCACCAAATGTTTGTGTAGAATGGTTGCGCCTACTGCCTACAATGATTGTAAGTTATCACAAGCCATTATCTTGCAAAAATGTAATAGCAACTGTGGATAGAGAGAGAGAGAAGAACTCACAGTGAACGAGGAGACCCTGAGGATACGTTTTGAGCATCTGCTTAGCGGCGAATCTCCAATTCTGAGCACTGTACCCACAAAATCAGCTTTAAAAAAACCCGAACAGAATCAAGAAACAGAACAAAGGAAACTAAAGAACCGTTGTGAGAACCTGCCAATGAGACCGTTGACCATGACGACTAGGTGAGTCGGCTCAGTGCGTTCGCCAGGGAAATCAACAGTCAAATCGACGTTACCACTCTCGTCTGATTCAGCTCTGAGACAACCCATCCAATACTTTTTCTTCTTCTTCGTCTCTTTATCCCCACTCTTCCCGCTTCTCCCCGTCTTCACCTTCTTCTCTGACCCACCACCGGTCCCTTCGAGATCACTACCAACAACATGCATATCTTCTTCTGTGTTTCTTGTAATCTCGCAATCTTTTTCTTCCATTATCACTAAACGAAGAGAGAAGAACTCAACCAAAAATGGAAACTTTGAGCAAGATTAATCAAAAAGGTTTGGGAAGATTCGAGGTGTCAACGTGGGGTTTTTAAAAAACTTGAAACATCAAATTGGGTCAGAGAGAGAATAGTTTCTCAGTCGTTATAAGAAGAAAGGTCCCCTACGGCAGTAGTATTGTTGTCGTTGTTGAAAATGAAACGCCATTGACATTTTACTTTTCTCTCAATCAGTCTCAGCACATCTGAGATTTGTCGCTTTTTTCTAGAAACAACACAACATGTGTAATAGTAACATGATGTTTTTTAAAGCAACATGTTTTAAAAAGTAACCCAAGTTTGTATTAATGAGCCAAAAAAAGACAATGATTTTATTTATAATTACAACTTTAAAAAGACAAGCC
This sequence comes from Camelina hispida, assembly GCA_023657505.1. Taxonomy (NCBI): domain Eukaryota; kingdom Viridiplantae; phylum Streptophyta; class Magnoliopsida; order Brassicales; family Brassicaceae; genus Camelina; species Camelina hispida. The sequence goes on from CP094631.1 coordinate 4,129,345, forward strand.
CGGCCCAATTAGTTTGGACCCCCCAGTGAAGAGTCAAACCACAATGTTGACTTTTTCTTTTAATGAGAAACAGAGAAAAATCGAATCTTTCTGATTAATGTTTTTTGGACTTCTCCTTCTTCGACTATTCATCTTCTCCCTCCTCTCTCCTTCTTCTCTCTCGATCAAAAGGTGAGATTTTTAATTGACTTTTCTTTTTTTTGGTTGACCCATTTCATCAATTTCATCTAGAATTGTTTGGTACGTGTTGATTCGAATGATAATCTGCATTTAGATTGATTTCTCGTTTACTCAATTTTTTTTTTTTGGTTGCAGTTCAGGCGGCAACACAGTCATGGCGGATTCTAATATCATTGTGAACGGTGACTTCTCTGCTGGGATTGAATCTTGGCATCCTAACTCATGTGAAGCTTTTGTTGTTTCTTCTGACCCTTTTAGCTCAGAGGCAACAATGTCTGCTGAATCCTTCAGCGGTGGCTATGCCGTTGTAACTAACAGGAACGACGTTTGGCATGGCCTTGAACAAGACATTACAACCCGAGTTTCTCCTGGAATTAATTATACGGTTTCAGCTTGTGTCGGTGTGTCTGGTGGTCTTTTCCATGAATCAGCTGAGGTTATTGCTACTGTGAGGCTTGAGCATGAAGACTCGCCTACTAAGTATTTGTTCGTCGGAAAGTACGGTTTTTTTGAATGGTTATATCTTTGGATTTGGAGTTTGATTGAAATTTTTTTTGTAAAATATTCCTGATGAATTGGAAACTTTACTTTGCAGAACATTTGCTTTAAGAGACAAGTGGGTTGATCTTGAAGGATCGTTTTACATATCAAATATGCCCGACCGTGTTGTTTTCTATTTGGAAGGTGCACCTCCAGGGAAAGATCTCCTTATACGCTCAGTTACCGTTGAATCATCCACTATCCAGGTAAACTGCATGCCTTTCCTTACATTGTCCTATTCTACTTGACAATTTGAATAACTCGGGTAGAGCAAGGCGATTATTAGAGTAGATAAGCCTTTAGATGAGTGATAGGTGTGTCATTAGAGTGATGCGTCCACATTATGTATATATTTCTGGTTGTTTCAGAATGTTGACAAGTAAGCCAAATGTTAGAAGTTGAAAATGTTTGTTTGCACTTTCATTAAAGCACTATATAGCTCTCCGGGATCATCTGATTCTAAACTTTATATTCCAGATTACAAGAAAGCAGCGAGCTTAACTACTCTTGTTCTCTTGTGGCTTACTATTTCACTACAGGATACCAAAGAAAACACAGAAGATTCCGGTGTATTTCCTCCTGCTTTGAATATCATCGAGAACCATGACTTCTCTGATGGGTTGTATTCTTGGAATGCCAACTGTTGTGATTCATTTGTTGTTAGTAGCAACGACTGTAACTTAGGATCATATGCGGTTGTTAATAACCGAAGTGAAACCTGGCAAGGACTGGAGCAGGATATCACAGACAGAGTTTCTCCTGGCTATTCATATAAAGTCTCTGCTCGTGTTAGTGTATCGGGACCTGTTCTAGGGTCGCCGCAGGTCTTGGCTACTTTGAAGTTAGAGCATCAAAGCTCAGCAACTGAATTTCAAGGAATTGGAAAGTAATGGAACCACATGATTTCTTTGTGATATATAGTCAAGAAGATCCAGAAATGTTGACATTTTATAATGTTTTTGTCTGCAGAACTTATGCTTCCAGAGATATTTGGAAAACTCTGGAAGGCACTTTCGTACTGTCAGGAAGACCTGACCGTGTTGTATTCTTCTTGGAAGGGCCACCTCCTGGGATTGACCTTCTTATAAAGTCTGTCACCATCCATTGTGAAAGCGATAATCAGTTTGAGGTAATGTGACACTATGTGGACTGTTAAATAGAGAGACCCGAGAGTACATTTACATGATCAATCTATTAGCTGAATCTTAGTTTCTTCTTTTCCTTCTTAAGATCTTAAGATCTTAAGATGCTGTTTTCAGTAGTTGAATATGTTTCTTCACTTGTCTTATGTGCAGAGAAGCCGAGAATTCTGCCCAGCTCCTGAATATGATCATCACCACATCTTCCTGAATTCAAGATTTTCCGATGGCCTCAATCATTGGTCTGGAAGAGGGTGCAATCTTATGTTACATGAGTCTCTAGCTGATGGGAAGATACTACCGCATTCTGGAACGTGTTTTGCTTCTGCATCAGAACGCACACATAAGTGGAGCGGAATCGAACAGGATATAACAGAAAGAGTCCAGCGGAAACTCATTTATGAAGTATCTTCTGTTGTTCGTCTATCGCATAGCCAACACACATTGCAGGCCACTTTGTATGTTCAATACCTTGACCAACGTGAAGAATACGTAGGCATTTCCAGGTGAGGTTCTCCATATGGTGTCTCTTTTTTTGATCAACTGTGAATCTTGCCACAAATGATGAAGAAAGCTTTGTTTCCTTTTTAAAGTGTTCAGGCGCAACACGATGATTGGGTACAGTTAAAAGGAAAGTTCCTCTTGAATGGATCTCCAGCTAGAGCAGTTGTATACATTGAAGGACCACCACCAGGGATTGATGTTTTTGTCGACCATTTCGTTGTAAAGCCTGCAGAGAAAGACACTCCTTCAGGACGACCATATATTGAGGTTAGACATATTAATGCTTCGTGCTTTCTAACATTAACGTTCTCCTTGTGTTGAATGAACCATATATTGTTTCTATTTTGCTACAGAGTCATGCTTTTGGGATGAACATAGTTTCGAATAGCCACCTAAGCGATGGAACAATCGATAGTTGGTTCCCTCTTGGAGACTGCCACTTAGAAGTTGGAGAAGGTTCTCCCAGGATATTACCTCCACTGGCTAGAGACTCACTTAGATCAACACATGGATATCTATCTGGAAGATATGTGCTCGCGACAAACCGAAGTGACACATGGATGGGTCCTGCTCAGATGATAACTGATAGAGTGAAGCTGTTTTTAACATACCAGGTTTCAGCTTGGGTTAAAATTGGCTCAGGAGGAGCTACCAGTCCGCAGGACGTAAATATCGCACTCAGTGTTGATGGTAAATGGGTTAATGGTGGAAAAGTTGAGGTCGATGATGGCGATTGGCATGAAGTAGTGGGTTCATTTAGAGTCGAGAAGCAAGCAAAAGAAATTATGGTTCATGTCCAGGGTCCTTCTCCTGGTGTTGATCTTTTGGTTTCAGGTCTACAGATTTTTGCTGTTGATCATAAGCCACGGTTGAATTATCTCAGAGCACAAGCTGATGCGGTAACCTACGAAACATATTTACTCATTATATGTTTGGAACGATAAAATTAAATTTACACACTAATGCTCTTTCTCTGTTATGCAGGTTCGTAAACGCAATGTTTGCCTCAAATTCTCAGGTGTAGATCCTAGTGAATTGTCTGGTGCAACGGTGAAGATCAGACAGACACGTAACAGTTTCCCACTCGGGTCATGCATCAGTCGGAGCAATATAGATAACGAAGACTTTGTGGATTTCTTTCTTAACAATTTCGACTGGGCAGTGTTTAATAATGAGCTGAAATGGTCCTGGACAGAGCCAGAGCCAGGGAACTTCAATTACCGTGACGCAGACGAGATGCTCGAGTTCTGTGAGAGGTACAACATAGAAACCCGAGGCCATTGCATATTCTGGGAGGTAGAGTCCGCCATTCAACCGTGGGTCCAACAGCTGAGCGGTTCCGAGCTAGAAGCAGCGGTTGAGAACCGCGTCACAGATCTTCTTACCCGTTACAATGGGAAATTTAGACACTACGATGTGAACAACGAAATGCTTCACGGATCGTTCTATCGAGACCGACTAGGCTCTGATGCAAGAGCAAAAATGTTTAAGGCCGCACACGAGTTAGACCCCTCAGCTACTCTTTTTCTGAATGAATACCACATAGAAGATGGATTTGACTCGAGGTCATCCCCTGAGAAGTACATAAAACTCGTACACAAGCTGCAAAAAAAGGTGCACCCGTGGGAGGAATCGGGATTCAAGGACATATAACCAGTCCTGTAGGTCACGTTGTCCGTTCTGCTTTAGACAAGCTAAGCACACTCGGCTTACCAATCTGGTTCACAGAACTTGATGTGTCCTCGATAAATGAGCATGTAAGAGGAGATGATCTCGAGGTGATGTTATGGGAAGCGTTTGCTCATCCAGCTGTTGAAGGAGTACTGCTTTGGGGATTCTGGGAGCTGTTTATGAGCAGAGAACACTCACATTTGGTGAATGCGGATGGTGAAATAAACGAAGCCGGGAAGAGGTTTCTTGAGATTAAACGAGAGTGGTTGACTTCTGTGGATGGAGTGATTGAGAATGAAGGAGCATTGGAGTTTAGAGGTTATCATGGGAGTTACACAGTGGAAGTTGTTACTTCAGAGAGCAAGTATGTGACGAGCTTTGTTGTTGACAAAGGCAATTCTCCAATTGATGTCATTATAGATCTTTAAAATTTCATTGTAACATTGGTAAGATACAAAGCCCTTCTCTTTGTTTTTTCTTGTGCAGATGACTTCACTGAAATCATATTTCTTCTTTAGTTGTGTTACTTACAGCACAAGAACTCTTCCTTTAAGTCGAGGCTGTGTTCAGAAACACACAATTAACTCTTATTGGCATTGTATGAATCAATAAAGATAAAGAGAATAATAATGTACTCAAATCCATCCAATGCAAAACCTCCAAATGTCTTAACCTTTTTAGTATAAATCTCTTTAAGTTGTCACAGGAAGTGGATCGAAGAATATCATCCGTTAGCTGAGTCAATCTTACTAATAAGAGTAATCACGATTGATCCACACCACCTACAGTCTCATACTATCCTTAAATTTTAGTTGGCAGATGAGGTAGATATTATTCAACTTGGAGTTTTGTTCACAACCACCCATATGTACTTCCAACAATATTGTATCGAAATTGATGAGACAAGAGTACAAATAGGTTGGTTATAAAAGCTTCTAGTACAATCAAAAATAGAAACGAGTAGGGCTCATTTACTGATGAACTTGAGGAAAGAAAGCTGGTATGCATTTTTAGTTTCCCGTTGATATTTTTATGTGAAACTGTACCATACTTTTTTAAGTTTCTCACTATCAGGGAAACAAATTGAATACCATCTATAAACAAAAGCACTACAATCATTTATCCGAAAAGTCCTACAATAAAAGTTAGCTTAGGTCGAGTTCACTACAGTTGAATCAAACAATTATAAACATATCTCAATATACATACTTTTAACAGCATAAGAAAGAGCCAAACTAAATATTGCTAATCAAACTGTGACACTCAACTATTGTTAGCCATCGTGATATATATTTGTGGTAAATGCAAACAAAAGTTTTGGTTTCCGTAATCTAGGAACATGTGCTGATGTGCATTGGTTTCACCAATATAATATTTTTAATTTTATTATCTACTTTTAATTAAAATTAAAACAAACTAGTAATACAACACTAATAAAATTACAACAGTTGGCCATACTCTTCTCACACCCGTGATCCGTATATGAGGGTTGTCTGTTTGAGAAACGATGTCACCTCTCACTGTCGTTCTTATTTTGTTTCTTTATTATAATGTTAAGAAAAATGTAATTATAGAAACATGGCTATCTTCCACGCCTCTCTTTAAATAAGTCTCCACAAATAATTCCATATATTAATCATCTTCCTCTCTCACCCAACACATGGTATAGTTTCTCAAATATTTTAGAAGGAGTTGGTACGACCTCATAAATCATTTTCTCTACCCTCAGGATTTTGAGAATTATATGTTAAGAGTTTCACTTTGGGTACACACAGAGAGAGCTCGTACAACATTCTTCATACTACTACATGGCTCTTCGTCGCTGCATACCTCAATCTTTAACTTATCTCTCCAAGGTTCTACTTTCTTCCCACATGACACCATCATACTCTTCTTCTTGATTCTTTTTTTTTTTTTTTTTGGTACTATACACCAAGGAAACAACTACAACCTACATAATTTGTTTTTTTTTTTTAAACTAATTATGCTTCGTTTGAAGATAATACAGATCCGGGGATTTCGTATGCATGGGACCAAGGCAGCAACTTCTGTTGTAGAAGAACACGTCTCGGACGCAGAACGGTAACACTATTTACTACCCTCCAATCTAGCTAATACAACATTTTTGTCCTTTTTATTCATTGTCAGTACCAGTCACGAGACTCACGACTCAATTGTTTACAAGAAAAAACGTAAGAAAACAAAATGGGGAAAAAGATTTTAAAATATATCTGCTAAAAGTCTACTTCTAAATAATGTTTATATACTGTGGTGGTTGCAACTCAAACCCGTACCCGTTCGTGGGTTAAAAGTTTTAAACTCTTCTTCTGGTGACGTTTTAACTCTTTTAACCTTCAATGGGGGTAAAAATTATGTGTTCTGTTAATAGTTTCTTTCAGTAAACAATTACACAATAGTCGAAACTTTTTTTCCTTGTGTTGCAGTGAGGATGAAGAGTATGCTGATGTTGATTGGGACAACCTCGGATTCAGTCTTGTACGGACAGATTACATGTTCGCCACCAGAAGTTGCAGTGAGGGAAACTTCGAACAGGGCTGCCTTAGCCGTTACGGCAACATCGAGCTAAACCCTGCTGCTGGAATTCTCAACTATGGCCAGGTAAAAGCTTTAAATCTCATCCAAAAAATCACACAAATTGCCTGGTACAATATATAAAACGACTTTGCTGGTGGTGTTCCCAGGGACTAATCGAGGGGCTGAAAGCGTACAGAGGAGAAGACGGTAAGGTTCTTCTCTTCCGTCCAGAGCTAAACGCCATGCGTATGAAGATAGGAGCTGAGAGAATGTGTATGCATTCTCCTTCTGTTCAACACTTTATTGAAGGTGTTAAGCAGACCGTTCTTGCTAACAGGCGTTGGGTACAAAATTTCGATATCTTTGTGCTCCACGAAATGAATCTTTAGTTTAGTTTTTTCTTCAAGGTCAGGCTCTTTTTTTCAATTAGGTTCCTCCTCCTGGAAAAGGCTCATTGTATCTCAGACCGTTGTTGTTTGGAAGCGGAGCAAGCTTGGGTGTGGCTGCAGCGCCAGAGTTCACGTTTCTTGTGTTTGGCTCCCCTGTTCAAAACTATTTTAAGGTCATAATACCCTAAAAAAAAAAAGGGAGTTTCTTCTTTCTTCTATTGAGTCAATCTGTGTGTTGGTCTTGAATTTGATTGCTTGTATAGGAAGGCACAGCAGCGTTGAACCTGTACGTGGAGGAGGTAATTCCACGCGCCTATCTTGGAGGAACTGGTGGCGTAAAGGCAATTTCAAATTACGGTCCAGTAAGTTTAAACTCTCAGTCTCATATATGGTTTCAAGTACTAAGCAAGGTGTTTTTGTTCCAAAGTAAGTGTTTGTTTTGGAACTGTAAAAGGTGCTTGAGGCGATGAGAAGAGCGAAATCAAGAGGGTTTTCGGATGTTCTGTATCTTGATGCAGAGACTGGGAAGAACATTGAAGAAGTCTCTGCTTCTAATATATTCCTTGTGAAGGTTAAACAAACTCTTTTTAAGACTGAAGCTGAATGCTTTTTTTCATCTAAAGTTCTAATGATGTTGTTGTATACTAATGGAAGTTTATTGAGAGTCTTTCAGGGGAATACAATAGTGACTCCAGCTACTAACGGGACAATCCTAGGTGGGATCACGCGTAAGAGCGTTATCGAAATCGCCCTTGACCTTGGTTACAAGGTTAGTATTCATTCCACATCTGTGTTCCTCAAACGTTGTTTACATCCTTGAGTCAAAAACAGAGGAATACTCTGTTTCCTTTCTTGAGGCAAAACAAAGCACATACACACTGGATAGTTTCAATTTGCCTTATATGGCTTTACATGTTTAAACTTAAAAATTTGATTTCTAAAGATACTTTCTATATATATAAGTACTCCATGGAAGTTTTAACAAGTGTGTAATGGACAGGTGGAAGAACGAACCGTTGCGGTCGAAGAACTGAAGGAAGCAAGAGAAGTTTTCTGCACTGGAACTGCCACTGGGGTTGCTTCTGTTGGAAGCATCACGTTTAAGAACACAAGGTCTCTTCTTCTCCACATACATATGTGTCTACATAAACGAAGATTTATACATATATCTGCTTATATAAATAATCTACAGGACTGAGTACAAAGTGGGAGATGCGCATGTTACACAGCAACTTCGATCTATTCTGGTAGGAATACAAACTGGTTCTATTCAAGACACCAAGGATTGGGTTATGGAGATTGCCTAAAGTTTTTTTTTAATATAAGAATGTTGCTTATCAAAAGCTTTTGAAATCGAATCTATAAGTTAAACTTGTATTGGAGTTGCATATAATCCTAAGTTTTGATTTGCTTTGGTATTATTATTCTAAACACTTGTTTCAGTGGAGGGAAAAAAAAACAAAAATTGAAGCCCAATAACAGACCAAAAGCCCATAATAAAAACTATATAATCTGATTGACGTTTTGAAAATGTGTGTCTAAAATAGATTTCCAAAACTATATAATTTCGCGAGAGATTGCACCCATTAATAAAGAGAATATCTATTTTAGACACACATTTTCAAGCTTATTTCAATCTAAAAACAATCAACCATCACTATAGTAGACTAATATAGCCAATTATTTGATTTTTTCGTTTGTTCAAAATTTGTGTAAAATAATACAAATTATTATTATTAGATCGAAATCATAATGAAGAAGAACATACCAAATTAAATAAAAAGTGTTTAGTTAGTGGTTATTAAGATTGTTTTTTCTCCTTCTATGCTTGTTGATATGTCTTTGTGGATGTCTATCTGGGTGATGGCTCCCCTTTCCAAAAATATGGTTCTGGTTTTTTCATAAACGAAAAAACCATAGTCACTTGCGTGTTCATGTTGTCTTCAACCATGGTGATGATGAAACATGAGTGCAGGTGACTATGTCAATAATACATTTTATTTAATAAAATCATACAATATCAAAATATACCATTTATTTAAAAAAGATATTGTTAATGATAAAAAAAAAATATTATAATATTCAAATTTACCTAAAACATTTAATAATTAAATTTCAAATTTATTTTTTAAGTATCATTTAAATATATTTCCTATAAAATCATATGAAATGCAATAAAAATCTCAAATATTAATTTAATTTTTAATCTCTTTTATATTCACATTAATTTAAGCTATATTACTAGGTTAAATTTTAGTGATTTCCTCTTTATATTAAAATTTTGGAAATGGAATATGAAATTGTTTGTTATGTAGAAAATTATTAAATTAGAAAATTTTGAATTAAATAAATATTATAACAATTTTTATATAATTATATTTTAGATCACATGAACTAAATATAATGATGAGTATATAAAAAAAAATGTATTACAAACTTTTTGGAAGGATGAGAGAGTTAAAAATTTTGATTTAATAATTCTATTATAATAATTTATTTTGTTAAAATATTACATACTTTTAAAAATAAAAATAAATATACATGAATAGAGATGATTATTTTTAGCTTGATTCCTCTCTTAGGGAAACAATATTGTCAAAGCTTTTTTTGTGGACTATGTAGAATCTCACTCATCAAGATGCTTTGATTAGACATGACAAATCAAACTTGACAATTTTGAAAGCAATGACGTTGGTAGAGTTATGTCCACTAGGGTTGATAGCAACCTTTGGAAATATATAATAAGAAAACTAACGGAGGAGTGCGAAGAAGAGTCTACTTACTTAGTACGCATCATAGTAAAGAGACATCCTTTTAGTAAGCATCATAGCAAAAACGTTGTTATCGGATAAAGAAGATCTCATTCTGACGTGGCTGTCAAACTCCACAACGTGTTTATCTCCCATTTGGCTAGTTTCAAAGAGGACGAAGATGTTGTAAAGACGACACATGGAAATAAAGTTGTTATCCGACAAATACCTATTGGGTCTAACATGGCTATCAATCAATACTGTATATATTATAGAGAAAAAACACACGAGATGGAAATATACTAAAATAATGTAATATTTTGTTTCAATAATTTTAGGTAATTGCGTGCTGAAGAAAAACATTGCTAAATTGATATTTATACTAACTTAAACGATACTATTTTACTGTTTAAAAATAGGATTTTTTACAGTTTTGAAGGTAGACCACAGAAGTTCTTCATTTACCTTACACCATTAAAACGAGAAAACGAAAGAGAAGTAGCGTTGATTACGGTTAAATATTTCTAGTTTCAGAGAGACACGTCTAGGTAGATCTGATCATGGGGGAGATAGACACAAGTGACGAAGCAAAAGAAAAAAATAACAATAATAACACAATATTCAAGAAAAACAAGATAAGAACTCGATACCAATTTCCACTAAAAGATAAAAAGAAGAAGAAAAATAAAAACAAAATTCAACGATTTGCCAAAAGATAAAAAGCAGCCACCACACTTCACATAATAATACTAAGCTTCGCTTCGCAATCACTTACGTGTTGGCTACTTAATTTGACACTCTTCTTTGTGTTTTTTTTCCACTTTCTTCCTTCTTTTTTTGGGGTTAATCATTTTGTCAAGAACATTTCTCTATTTAATTCTTGATATTGTTGTTATTTAATTCACGAGAAATCCTCTTTCACAACCAAAACAGAGGCTCTGCAATTGTGAAGATGATCAAAGCCGTCTCATCTCTACGCAAAAGTCTGGTTCTTCCTCTTCATTTACATATTCGTATGGTATAAACTGACTAACACTTTTTTTTTATGTTTCTTACCAAAGACAAAACTCAAATCTCAGATGCAACATGTTTTATGTTCTGTTTTTTTGTTTTTTTTCTCCGATGAGACAGCTACAAACTTTCGTTAAGTACAACGCACAAGCTGCCACGGCCTTGCGAGAAGAGCGTAAGAGACCTCTTTATCAGTAAGTTTCGTTTTCTGATTCTCAAGTATTGCCTTTTTACCATTTGAAAAGCTCTGTTTCCATAATTGTTGTCTCGTATTATTATAGAAATGGAGATGATGAGTATGTGGATTTGGATTGGGATAATCTCGGGTTTGGTCTAACTCCAGCTGATTACATGTATGTCATGAAATGCTCAAAAGACGGTGCATTTACTGAAGGAGAACTTAGTCCTTACGGGAATATTCAGCTGAGTCCTTCTGCTGGAGTCTTAAACTATGGACAGGCAATAATCTTGTAAACCCTAGATGTTTCTTTATATGTCTCTCAACTGTATGATCAATGGACACTTTTGGGATAATTCGTAGGCGATATATGAAGGTACAAAAGCATACAGGAAAGAAAATGGAAAGCTTCTTCTGTTTCGTCCGGATCACAATGCTATCCGAATGAAGCTTGGCGCTGAACGAATGCTCATGCCTTCTCCTTCTGTTGATCAGTTTGTTAATGCAGTTAAACAAACCGCTCTCGCTAACAAACGTTGGGTAAATTATGTTTTCTTTGTAACAAATATTATCTCTGAAGAGGTTTGTTTTTAGGGATCTGATGAGTGAGTGATGTGTTTCGTCAGGTTCCTCCTTCAGGGAAAGGGACTTTGTACATTAGGCCTCTGTTGATGGGAAGTGGTCCTATTCTTGGTTTAGGCCCTGCACCTGAATATACGTTCATTATCTATGCATCTCCAGTTGGTAACTACTTCAAGGTATCTATATATATATATATATATATATATATCTCTTCCTGTCCAAGCTTTTTGGCGATGGAATGATTAGCAAATGTTTTGTTCACTGGTTTGTAGGAAGGGATGGCTGCTCTTAATCTCTATGTTGAGGAAGAGTATGTCCGTGCAGCTCCTGGTGGAGCTGGAGGGGTCAAGAGCATCACAAATTATGCCCCAGTAAGAGTTGAAACCAACTTAGTTTCAAAGTACAGAGGCAAAAGAATTTTGTTAAACCATATATGTGTGTGTAGGTTTTGAAAGCACTGAGCAGAGCCAAGAGCCTGGGGTTCTCAGACGTTCTTTATCTCGATTCTGTCAAGAAGAAATTTCTAGAGGAGGCTTCTTCTTGCAATGTCTTTGTTGTGAAGGTATATATATAGTAAATATTGTGGTGTTTCCACTTTAGTCTCTTTGTTGCATCCCTAATCGTATCATTGGTTGATTAAGGGTCGGACAATCTCAACTCCTGCAACCAATGGTACAATTCTTGAGGGGATTACGCGGAAAAGTATAATGGAGATCGCAAGTGATCAAGGTTATCAGGTAATACAAAATCAAAATGTTTTACTCTAAACAACCAAAGACTAAACTTGGCTAAGTTTCACACTTGAGTTATGATCAGGTAGTAGAGAAGGCAGTACATGTGGATGAAGTAATGGATGCAGATGAAGTCTTTTGTACCGGAACTGCTGTAGTAGTTGCTCCTGTTGGTTCTATAACATATCAGGACAAAAGGTAAGAACTCATAATGCCTGGATCAAGTTTTATTCAAACTTAGCTAATAGATTTGGACTCATTAAATCTTTCTGAAACATTTCAGAGTAGAGTATAAAACCGGGGATGAATCTGTCTGCCAGAAACTGCGTTCCATCCTTGTCTCTATCCAGACAGGATTGACTGAAGACAACAAGGGATGGGTCACAAATATCAACTGAGAAACCAATATTCAACCTTTTTCCTGAAAAAGATTACTATGCATATTAAGCTGTGTATACACAAAAATGAAGAACACTTTCCTGTAAATTTATATACGAGACAGAAGAAACAGAAAGCTCTTTTGCCCTTTCTATTTAGTAATATCATTGTCTTTCATAAAACTACTTAAAAAGAATCTTTGTACAAAAGTAGTTCTGACCATAGTTTCATTTCCTCCTGCAGTAACTATAAAATTCACATTTCGTTTCAGCAGGCAGAACTGTTTATATTTCGAGATGGCTTCCACACTTCTTACTTTCATCACCCATAAGGGTCTCAACTTCTATATTTGTAACTCAATTCTGGACACTTTTTCTTCAAGTGTTCATAGTAGCTCAAAGTATCAAGTTCGTTTGTATATCTCAGCAAATCCTGGAGAATAACGATTTGGTGAAGCACTGGGACAGGATTTCACCTCAAGATCATGGCCAGATTTACTTCTCTGGAACGCCCATATGTATTCAGCTTTAAGACTCTCTTTCTCAGGCTTCAACTGTTCAGAATCTGGTAACTCCTGATCTGAGCCAGGCGAACTGCAACCAGCTTTGCTCGATTCATCAGAGCACGATAATGATGGTATCTGTGAGTATGCAGCTTTCAAGTTGTTATGTATCTCGTCCATCTTTCCTTTCACCTCATCTGCTCGGTCCAGAGCGATCAGAATCTGAAAGAAACACACACGTCAAGATCATCTCCCAGGAGATGCAAATCGAGTTTATGATGAAAAAATGGTGGGGAATATATATACCTCGGCTGGATATTTCTGGAATATGGGCGCAAACCTCTGCCGACAATACTCACTAAACAGAAGAGTCAGAAGAATTAATGGAATGGTGAAACCTGAAGCAACCGTTGATAGCTTTAAACCGAAAAAGCCTAGAGCTATAACTTGCGACAAGATCAGTGAAAAGATTGTCGTGTTGTGAAAAACAGGCCAATATTGTCCACCGCTTTCATATTTTGTAATATAGACGTTGATGATCTGCAAAAAAAACGAAAGACAGTTGGATCAAAACAGGCCAATCACCATGTATCTTTAGGTGTCTATGTCACAATTTCTTGAAGTGCTGATTGGCAACTACAAAAAGAGGTGTACGTAGAAGAAGAGATCAGAGCAGATATGCATCGTTCACATACCTGATTTTTGTATACAAGATATGCGAAGAAAAAGTAGATCAACAGGAACGGCAGTATTAAAGGCGCTATGACTGAATTGGTGAATCCCAGGAGCCCGAACAAGAGTAGTCGCGGAATTTCTGTATGGTATGGAAACCTAAGTGTTTCATACGAGTCCTCCTTGTTCTTGACAATAACTTTTCTTATCAGGTTCCATATAAGCCCAACAGGTTGCATGATTTCACATGCCAAACCGGCCCAACCAGATGTGAAACAATAGGTCATGAAGAAGCCAGCCTGCATATGTAGTCAATGAATATTTTCATACTGTCAACATTATAGATACATAATAAAAAAAATGGGTGTAAAAGGAACACTTAAAAGTTACCTGTGCTGGAACTAGTTTCGCAAGTTGTGCAGGTATGTCCCTCACACTAGACAAGACAGCCAATTGCCTGATAACAGAGCCTGATAGAATATTGACGAAGAACACATTCCAGATGGTGAAGTATAAGATTTTAATACATGCACTTTTCTTTCTTAGACTCCGAGAAACACACCCCTCCAAGGTTGAAAAGTACATCATCAATGGTGGAACGGCATAAAAGAATAGAACCAAAATCACACTTGGTAAGTACCCTGTGATGACCTGGTTCACAAAATTCCTCCTGCAATGTTTTTCAAAAGGATAAATAGACTGAAAGGTAATAATAACAAATCGATTACATAGACTTTTTTATTGCTCTCTTTTTCTGCACTTTTAAATCTAGCATAAAGATTATACGCATCTTGGAATTCTCTAAAAGCAACGTAGCTACACCTACTTTATGGTTCCCACTCTATGTCATGTTAAGAAGAATACAAACAAGAATCTTCTATTACTGAGTACACGAGTAAGGAAACTGCCGGATACTCACCTGTTCAAGAAGTCTTTTAAAAAAGGGAAATTCTTGGACAGCGTTTGGAGTTGAGTCAGCCCTTGAACAATGGCAACAGGAAAAAGAAACACAAACATAAAGGCAATAGCACCAACAAGGGTTGCTATTCTTCGCATCCAAAGTTGCCGATAAGGTATTCTGAGATTCCTCCAATGCACATCATGAGGCTCTGGAGCTAAATCTGCCACCCATAACATAGGATTTGGTGTTTGAAGAACCTCCGAAACAACAAGAGCATCATAACGACTCTTGAAAAACACAAAAGCAACGGGACGTTCCTGCAAATGAGTATTAAAGAAAGCCTTACATACATATTTCAAGTGGTGCCGCTATGCTTAGATCATGTAACAGGTAGAAACCACACACTATGCCTAAATCATGTAAAGTACAAAGTTCACCTATCAGAGTGAAAAGAATTCCTTACTTCCTCCGTCGTAGCCAAAGTCAACTCACCAAGCTCCAGTGTTTTCACACTGTCTGCCTCGTTAGCGAGGATTTGAAAAGAATTTGTGGCTGCAGGTCCACAAAAGGTGCATGACTTCAAGCTCGGGTTACAACTTAGATCAGAAGAAACATGTTTCATAGCCTGACACATCCTCTCCGTTTCATTCTGAAATAGAAAATTGGCACGATTAATATTAGAATCCATTCAAAATTCTGATCATGATAACCAATAAGTCAGCATGTTGCAAGAATAAATCAAAACACTTACCCTCAGCCTCTGGATGAACCCATCACGGTAGACCATTAGGTGCGACACATAGCTTGGTGCATAGTAATTTGTGAAGTATTTGCTCACTGTTTCGCTGTAGGACTGCTCAGGAGACTGAGGAATAGCACGAATAAGAACAGTAAAATGGCTTGGCTTTGAGGCAGATTCAGCAATATGGGCAAGCCTCCTTTTGGTTATATTTTTATACTCCTACAGCGGCAAATCACATATAAACAGAGTCAGAGAGAGAGACCAAAACTAAACGAGGGAATAGCAAGAATCAGTAAGTGTGACATGAACCAAGGTATAAGATCCTCACAAAGTAAAGAAGAGCACAAGTTGCCGAGGATATGATGTACAATGAGAGACAATGTACCCACAGCCTGAAAATAATAAGAGTGAAACTAAAATCAACATTTTGCTTTCATTGTACAGAACACTGGTAGTTTATCTGTTTAAGAATACTAATGTGAAATGCCACCATTTAATCTCCTGCACAGAAACAAAATCAGGTAGAAATACAGGCTACGCATATTATCTGACAGTAATAGTGAGACAATGCCACTAGTTTACCATCGTGAGCGTTGATGAAGGTTCTCAATTGTGAATACTCCCAATGACTCCAAATGAACTTCCTTGTGCTCCATCTTTTGTCCATAATAGTTAACAGGCAGCACAAAGGCAATGCAAACGACTGCAACGATTGAGAAAATACGAATGCTGCAGAGTTATAAAAGAAACATAAACCAACTGTGAGAGTTGAAAACAAAAAAAAAAACATGTTTTATGGTGAAAAACAAAAACTGAAAAGCAAGTTTTATGGTGAAGTAAAATAAACCTGCAAATGACCATCCTGATGAGAACCACAGCATCGAGACCAGCAGCAGCCAACATCTCGTCCTCAGTAGTTTCCCAAGCTTTGAGGAGCCAACTTGGAGAAGGCGCAAACCTCTCATACCAATGAGGATCATGACGTTTAACTCTTCCGCTAGAAAGCATTCGGCCAAAGTAAACACAATAATTGGCTGGTTGCTTTCGAAGAATGGAATAAAGCGACACAAGCACAACGCATATGGCTACATTAATCCCAGCAGAGGTTAGAAGTGCACCGACATCCATCTCAGTTTTAGTTCAAACTCTGCCTTAAGTGAAAGGCAGAGAAGAACAAAATAGATGATCAAGCGCAGGCAAGATGGTTGAGTAAAACAACACAGCAAGAACTTTTTAAGTCGTCTAAAAGATCTGGTAAGGAAAAAAAAACAAAGAAGAAAATAGTTACGATTACGAACACAAAAGTATGTTGTTTGCAGTAATAAAGCAGAAATAACAAGGATGCTTTGAAAGAGATATATATGGTCATGAAGCAAGAATTATTCTTTAATCTAACACGTAACATATATCATATATATGTAAGTTGTGTGATTAGGGAGTGATCTAAAAAGTAACGAATACACCTGACACTTTATATCACTTGTAAAAAAAAAACAATAACGAGACAAAGAGGCTAGAAGATTAAAGAAAAAAAGCCTACAACTTTCCAAGTTTGGAGCAACACAAAGACCGAATCAAAAATCTAAATAAAAGTTGCGGCAGATGATAAAAAGACTATTTAACCCCCATCTCATCCAACCATTTCATTCATAGAAGCAAAACAAACAAAAACCCAGAACACCATGAACAGAGGAATCGAAGAAAAGCACACACAGTTTGATTTCAATACAACAATTCAAAAAACAAAGGAAACGAGCGAAACCCCAAAAAAAACCCAGATGATGAGAATCGATCAAAATTGCATCATCATCAACAAACAACGAAATCGAAAAAAAAAAAAAAAAAGGAGAATTATGGGACTCACATGGACGAAAAGGCGATTGCTTTGCTTTGACTTGAAAGGAATCTGAAAACACCGAAGAATCAAAAACCCTAACTTGTTGCTTTTAACCAACCCAAATCCGCCATAGAATTCGCTTACTACTTCTTCAATATATATGCAAAAACTAAAAATTACTATAAAATAAAAAATCTACAAAATTCAAAATAATTAATTGCTTTTCTAAAAAAGAGATAGAGATAATGAAATGATTAGGTGAAGATTTTTTTTTTATTATAATTACTTTATAGGAAAGATTATATGATAACTGAAAAAAAATATCAATTAAACCAAAGAATTCCACGTCGGTTGGTGTTTAAATTGCCAGATCATATGACGTGGCGTAACCACAATGGCCCCAAACTAGTATCACGTCCGTTTAGGACTTATTAGCCCCTTTGTGATTGCGACTTCCTTGTCGGCTCATTTATCTCCCTTCGATCTTAATTGAATCGTTACGATTTTGACACGTGTTATTTTGATAACGACTGTTAAAACTGTTTCTTGCCCGGGAAAAATTGAAAAAGGTAACATATACCTTATTTAATCCCAATTTCATGTATGTTTCGCGTGGTGGTGAGAAGTGTGACAGTGAGACCCCATTAACAAAGGGACCTGACCCCCTCCTATTAAATATGCCCCATTTGACTATATTATAATAGCAGCAACTGGGCTACCTTTATACGATACATCATGCTTTATGCGGTATGTCCCCACTTAACCGGTTTGGCATCTTTCCATGATTATTGATTGTGTCAATATGCATAATGACTTTTTAATCTTTTGCTTTCATCTAACTGTTTTGTTTGTCCAGACTTAGCAACCCTTGTAAGATATGGTTATGGTCCTAAGTGTTTTTTTTTGTGTTACCAGGATTTGCTTTTCGATGATGGCGTTTCTTCCTTTGCATCTCTTTCATTGATCACCCATATGTTCTCTTTTAATTAACAGTTGATAACAAAGAAGATTTGTCTCCGGTCAACTTCTTCATTAATCAATCAACTTATATTAAGCAAGCTATGTCGGCAAAGGAAACAAAAAGTCAAAACGGATTCTGAGACATAGTTTGACAACATCTTCTGCAAAATGCAGTCTTCTTCTAGCTATTAAAGTAAAAGTGTAAAAAGATATTGCCTTTGGAAATCTCAGAAGTCTTCAGACATTCACCAAATGATGCAAAAGCGAGGGTCTCTCTTCACCAATTGTACTCAGTAAACACTTCACTTTCTCTGTTCCAAGCTTTTCCTCGAGCATTCTCCTCAATTCTGGCATTTTCTGCTCACATAAACGAATGCATATCAGAAATCAATGAATCATCAAATTCAAACAACTCAGACAATAAAAAAAAAAAAAAAAAAAAAAAAAGAGGAAACGTCAAGTCCAACATATTTCCATCCTTCTGCTATACGGAATACTCCCCCAACCTATTGGTCAGCACTAATGTGATTGACAATAGTAGCAAAAATTGTGATGACTTTATTTGGACAAGAGGAGACCACTGTTACCTTTGTCAGCCATAGTATATAGGCAACAGCATGCAATGCTTGAGCTTGATAATCTTCAAATTTGGTATCCGGAATGGTCATAGAAGATTCTAGAAGATGGATCTCATTATCAATGAACATTGCAATCTCTTCATTTATAATGATACTCTCTCCAGTTTCAGGTGAAACATCTGAATGATTGGAAGTGAAATACATTATCCAATTAAGAGAAAGGAACCGCCGATGAAGCCATAGTGCCTGTTATAAAAAGTGTAACAACTCAAATAAGTCACTAAGTCGATCATCTCCATAGTAGCATGACAACAAACTATTCAGAAAACTCTCTTTGTCGTCTAAACAACTATCGCAATGATAGCTTACGAGAGATTAATTATGTACTTGGGCTGCGTTTACAAAATCTAACTTCGTGTCTCTATGATAGAGCAGTATACAAAATTCAATTTTGGTCATACTCTTTTACCAGTCAAACACATTGTTGAATATGTTAGTAGCTTTTTTCACATATCAGTACTAGATCTTCATAACGTGCCCATCTCTACACTTAATTTTTGCAAAGATAATCATACCTCTCGTCCCACGTACCGTTCTACCAATTCTTTGTTCCAATCCAGCTCTTCCTGTCATATAATTGTAGCACAAATGTAAAAATAAGATTAATTAATGGTATCATAACGGAGATGGGTTAGCAAGGAAGACAAAGCATACCTTCCAGATTTTATGTGCATGGGTTTTATCATGAGCATTGCTTCCTTTCACATAAAGCGTATCCAAAATCTTGTGCATCAGCCGCTGGACATTAATGAAAAAAAAAATCAGTTGAGCTGCATGGAACACTTCTCCAGATTCAGTGGAGAATGATAGAATACTTTTTTCTTCCAAGACCGAACATAAGTTGGAGTAAGTTAGATTGATGTACACTCTAGCTTTACCACAATCACATTAGCTGAAAATGCAACTCTTACTCTGCGATAATGGAAGCAAGAACTATCGGCTACATGAAGTCCTGCCCACCTTTTAGATTTGTTCAACTCTTGTATCACCTACAACAGACAACATACATGTATATATATGAAATCACATATCAAAGAAAACTTATGGTGTATCTTAGAACATATGAAACTTTCACAAGTGATATTGTTGCAAGTAAAGGAAATCTGACCATACGAAATTCAGACCTTATGTTCAAACGATCAGGATATATGAAGAAATGTAGAAAGTGATTTACCTGCTCAATTGCCATGTAAGAAACCAACCAGCAACGGTGATACCATGCACGATAGTTCATCTTTGATCTCTGCAAAAGGCATGTATTTTGGTTAGGAGCCAGTTTTTTTTAGGAGCAGAGTAAGCTGTTGTGTGTCATATTAGTAGGAATTGTAAAGAATGGACTTTGAGGATCAACAAATAGAAATCTTGGAGTGATCGGCAGTTTAATATTTACATGATAGCCAAATTGTAAAGACTAGGACAAACCAATATTTCTTAATCAATTAAAGCATCAAATCTGGAACTAAACCTCGCCTATTGATTCCACTAACTCAGATTCTTTGGTTATAATCTCTTGTGGTGTAGAAAATCTCCGAGAAATCATCTTAATTATCCACCTTCTGTTAAAATAACAATCAAATAGTATGAGGAAAGTAAATGGACAAGAACAAGAAGGAACAATTCAGGGTGTAACAGAAACTAAGATGCACTTAAGATCAGAAAGTGTGTTTGCATTACAAAAGGATAATAAATACATTGAATCATAAAGAAAGACCAACCTATGGCTCCATGTTGACTCACTCTTTGGAGAATTTGAAAGAACGAGCCCAGAGAGACGAAGTTCTTCTGTGAATGCGTAAAGTTGATCCGTTTTTGACAATATCAGCTTCCTATCTCCAGGAAACACATACAAGTTGAGGTTAAACACTAGGACTACATATCAAGCCAATCATAACAATTATTACTTAATAAGAGTACCTAGCATTCCATGCGGTTCCAAAGTCTGAGCTTAACAGTAAAACAGCTTGGCTATGCTTCATGACTTCACTCTCTGGAGTAGAAGAGATATTCTTGATTTGAGACTCATTACATGCGTTTCCATGGCATTTGTACTCATCAAGCGCAAGCAGAAACAGATGCTTGGCATCTTTACATAGTTGAACAAGTATATCAGTGGATATTCCCAATTTGTGATCTTGGTTCCAGAACTTTCTAGAGGTCTCATCGTTATGCACATTGGAGAAACCAGCTTCTTTATCCAGCAAGGTGAACTGTGAGGGGTGGATAAACCCTACTTCATCACTGAATTCAGAGATAAAAATCACAATAATGTCATAGGAAATTTACAAAACTCAAACACGTTACCCAGATGGGGAAGAACATTATAATAATACTCACATAAGAGGGTCAGATTCAAGAACATGCTCGAACTGCTTCAACAAGCCAAAGCAATCTTCTTCAGAGCATGGTCCTTGTCTCATAACTCCCCCGCGCTTTCGATATCTGGTAAAAAAGCATTCAAATTTTTCAAACGATACTGCTGACATCTCCTGTGCAAATATAAACTGTGAGACCCAATTGAGAAATTAAAGTGAGCACCTTAGTACAGTTTCTGCTCTTCTCCCTTGTTCAAGTCGTCCGACGCCACAGGATCTTCGAGTTCTGAATCTGAGAAATTTACCTCGACGGAATCGGAATTCGATTGTTCCCTGGTGACGGTAGATTTTTTTTTTAGAAATTAGGGATTTCACCGGAGAAGATAGTTAAGGCCGGAGAGATTTGAGTGGTTCTCCGATCTCGCTGGTCATAAATTTTTATTACTCCTACTAATTTACTCCTATTATTTACCCTTTTTTACTCAATATTTATTTTCCTTAATTTTATAAGATTTTACTTTTTTACTACGAAATAAAAGTCACAAGAACCTAGTTGTGTATATATATATATATGAGACACATCCGAATCCGATGCATACGAAACCGATTAGAGCGATATGGCAACAGATGATGATGGTGCTCCGAATTGGTCGGAACTAGTCCCGGACATCTTGTCATTGGTCTTTAAGCACTTGAGCTATACAGATTTTGCTAGAGCTAAGACCGTTTGTTCGTCGTGGTACTCTGCTTCCAAATCATCATCACCTAGACAAAACCATACTCCGTGGTTGATTCTCTACGAAGACACGCACTGGCGCTTGTTTAATTCGGAAGAAGCAAAGTTTTACAGAACGGGATACTTTGGTCGGTTTGCCAGGTGTCGTGGCGTGGCCACTTGTGGGAGTTGGGTCTTGGTCTTTGACAAGGAAGTCAATTTCTACATCATTAATCCTTTCACTCCAAAGCTCATTCGCCTCCCACCTCTAGATTCAAACCGCATCGCTAAGTTCATTCAACAGGATGAAATAGTGGACACTGCGGTTTTGTGGGTAGACGAAAAAACCAAAGACTACTTAGTTGTGTGGACATATTATTGGGGTTTGTACATATGTTATTGCAGGAAAAGAGACCAAGAGTGGTTTGAGATTCCGCAAAGCAGTCGGTGTTTGGATATGGCCTACAAAGACAAGAAGCTTTACATTCATAGTTGCGATGGTAGCATCAGACTCTTGGACTTTTCTCTTGGAGACTTGCCAAGAGAAATCTACGATCATCCATACGCCCATCGACCTTTCAATCCCAATATTGTTTTAGGTATTAAGAAAATGAAACTAACCATGTCTGGAGATGTTCTGATGGTCCAACGCGGGATAGGCATTGACGACCAAAGAATGAGGTTCCAAGTCTACAAGATGGGTACCACTAGAGAATACTGGGACAAAGTGAGTTCTGGGAAGAAGAAGGATGCGCTTTGGATGGCAGGGTGTGGCAATGCTGCGTACTGGGAGAGAGTGCATTCTTTGGAGAACGAGGAAACGTTGCTTTGGGATTTGAGCGTCACTTTACCAACCAAAGGTGTATCCGGAATCAAGAAAGATTCCATTTACTACTGTCACACTTCTAGTTCATCTCTTCGGGATGTCATTGCCTATGAGATTCCTACGCACAAGATCTCTGCATATGAGATTCCTAAGCAGACCATCGAACCTTTTCGTTTTGGAGAGGCTCGTTGGTTCGTTCCTTGCTTTGGCGCTGGGGAATAATCCGCACTACATATTAACTCTACGTTTTCTTTGATTGTTCTCTGACACCTCGAAATGAGTTTGAAGATCAAGTAGCTACTACATCCAGCAACTTCATACGGTCTTACAAACCATTTAACAACGAGTTGCTTTATTTTTCTTAGTTTTGGACTCAACTATGGCTATATCTTTCTTTAAATTATGCTTGTAGACTTGGATAAAGCAATGCTTTTCTGATTTCCATATTTAATAAATGCATTCTTCGTTGAGAAAATAAAACAACAACAACTGAGAATTCAAATCCTTTTGCTTTAGAAAAAAATTAATATGGAACGGAAGAACACACACATATGATACTTAGAACCAAAGCCATCTTCTATACAAACTCCCTGCAAGTTTTCCTTGAACTTCTAGAGCTCTGGTTTCAATCGACCTATGGGATAAGAAGAAATTATCAGAAAACAGAAATAAATTTGGAAAAGACAGAGAGATGAGAGAAGTAAGTTTGGGTAGCTTTTTAGTTACCATTAGGTGAGAAACTGGACATAGTCGATGGATTTGAGACGAACCCCATTTGGTAAAGGTTTTGTAGTTCACTCTCTAGTGTTGTCTGCAAGATGAGATAATAAAGAGACGTGTGTAAGTAAATTTTACAGTGATGGCAAAAACATTGAACATGATGTTGATACTTCTAGCTCTGTTGCTTACCTGAGGTAATGAGTTGTATTGTGGATTTGTGGTGGTAGAAAGATTCGGTATGGTCCCTTGAAAACCGGTAAAAGGATTCAGCCCAAGTGTAGGAGTGTTTCTGTCTCTTGATTGCAAAAGCTGAAAGGAGAAAGTGGCAGGTTTTAGTACTACTTGTTCATAACTTGCAGACTATTATTTCAATGTAAAGTTTTGAGGGAATTCGAGCTCTTACATCTTTGGCAAGAATCCTGTCTATATCAATGTTGATTTCTGGATTCACCGTCGCAAGTTTCATAGACAAAAACTGAAGAAATTAAAGCAGTGTTACTACACATAATCAATCATCAGAACTTAAAACCTCTTTCAGACCATAATGTGACCAAACTAAGTTGGGATATTCTTACCTCAACTTGCTGTTGCAATGACTGAACATAGTTGATGATTTCATCGAGCATAACAGCTTTCCCGGTGATCTAGTTGAACAATTGTCAACAATGAAGACATTCAGAAACAATTTATTGGAAACCGAAGGAAGTTAAACTGCTAAAAGCAACCTCTAAGCTTAAGCCCACTCTACCTTGTTGCATCCTGGAACAAGCTCTTGAAGTAGTCTCATCCTTTCACTAATCTTTTCTCGTCTAACCTTCAAACAACAAACGAAACAGCAAACTTCTCAGAACCAGTAGAAACACAAAGAGAAGATTCTCGTAAACGATATATATCGGTAAAAGAGTCCTTACCCTCTCTGCAAGACTGTGACTATTAGTGGCTTGACCTCTTCTTGCCCTCATATGAATGTAGTTTTCTTTAGGTGCTTCTTCGCTTTGTGAGCTCTCCTTGTTCACCGTCTCTTTACTCTGATCATTTTTGTGTTTCTTCTGGCTCTGATCACTTCCCCTTTGAGGGTCTTCTTGAAATTCCTCCACAGCTTTCTGCCAATTTCAACAACACTCACTTGTTCAGCCCCAAACCATCTAAAGCTTCAGTCTTTTTCTAATTTGTTCTTATATCAAAATCTTAGTATCTAATGCTACCAAAACCAGTTTCTGTAAAGCTTATTATATACCTTGTTCCATTGTGATTCGGCTTCAGGTTGCCTTCTTTTCCCAATTGGGGAAGCACCAAGAACACCACCATCATCTGAAACCTGATGATGATCATCATGAGACTCTCCAGCTCTGATCAATCTAGCAACACTTTCCCCTTTCTTGTCTGAACCAAGAAAATGACCAATTTGACCACCTCCACAATCACCAAACGGAAGAAGACTATGAGGCATCTCTGCTGCATCTGCATAGCCAGAACCCGAACCGGGTTGGTAATGAGAGAAGCAACTCAACCCTGGATTATCCATCCCCATTGAAGGGTGGTAATGAGAGCTAGAGAAGCCACCACCACCACCACCACCATTGACAACTGGATCCCAATCTGCAGAAGAGAAGAAAGGATCTGCCTTTGCATACAAGGGAGGCATTGGCGTAATTCCAACTCTTGAGATCCCACTCTCATCATCTCCATGCTTAAAACCCATCTCTCCTTCATTACTCTCACCACCCATTCTCTTCTGATTCAACAAGAAAAGTTTCCAATTTCCAAAAACCTGGTTTTGCTACTTTGTTGACAAGGAACAACTGAAGTAAACCCAGTTTGGAGATTTTTATACAGTGGGAAGGAAAAAAGAGGAAGAAGTAAAAAAAAGATAAAAAATCAAGAGAGCATCAAATCTAATGTAGCAGAAGAGCAAGTCACAGGTTCTTTTAGGAAAGAGAAGAGAGGTATGGAGAGAGAGAGAGAGAGAGAACCCTAGGATAAAATGCTTATTCGTACTCAAGTCAAGGGAAGAAGCAGAAAATAATTAAAGAGAACAAAATAGACTTATCATAGACAAAGAAAGCTGAGAACTTTCAGAGCATAAAGTGGTAACAAGTAATGGATTTAGCTAAGTTACAGCTCACAAGAGCTTAACCAGGGAGAGAGAGAAAATAAAAAAGAAAAAAGAAAAGTAGATTCGCTTTTAAGAGTGTGAGAGAGAGAGCAAAGTCACTATCTCATAACCAAATCTCTTCTTCAGTCTTATTTGGCCTTTAACAGATGAATGTAATGTAAGCTTGCTTGTGAGATCATAGAACCAAGAATATTAAAATGAGGGAAATTGAGAAACAGAGGATCAAGAATTTTATTTTTTGGGAATGAAATGTGGAGGACAAACCCCTGTTTGAGATACTCCAAGATTTGTGGTTGCTTTCGAAAGAGTACAAAAGAAGAATCAAATTCTTCGGTGGGAATTTACATCACTGTAAAACCTAAATCAGATATATAAGGGAAGAGATGATGGTACACTTAATTGAAAGGGTATCAAATGCTGTTTTTGCTTGAATTGGGGGAATGTAGAGGAATTTTTAAAGGGAATAAATAAAAGAAAAAAACACGAGAGATTCACACACTAAGTTGGGTACTTGAACAAGCAACAAAGCCAAGCATCAAGTTCTGAACTTTTTATAGAATCAAAGGAACAGTAATAATAATTGTGTTTAATGGGCAATAAAAGACCTAGAGAAAGAGAACAAATAAAGCTGATAATTACCCCTAATTTGATATAGATAGAGAGACTTGTTGAAGTTAACAACACTAACAGAGGAGACATAATAATATGTTTATTAAAAAAACAAAGACAGAACAACTACTGCCAACTGCTTTATTTGCTCTTTTCTTTTTTCATTATTACACAACCTAATCTACCCTCTCTAACATGGTCTAACTTTTTTTCTTTTGATAAATACATGTCTTAACTTTTACACCTTTTTAAGTATTATTTTAAATTACACTAGTTTACCCTTTAGTTTTTTTTTCACTTTTTTCCTTCCAACACAAGAAAGGCCAACATCTATAATAATTGTAATATTTATGAGTCTCTATTATTGAATGCAATTAAGTAATTAACATTATTCTTTAAAAAAAAATGAGTTGAAGGTTAGGTAGATTTGACATTTGAAATGGTAACACCATGCTATCAATCAATTTCTCAAACAATAGTAAAAGCAAGTGTCATTATTATTTTTTCTAATTATCTCAAAGTCTCATTGTACAAGCAAGAGGTTCTTCTCTTCATGCCCAAGCTTTGCTTTCTAGCTTCTACTCTGACATGTGCTTTAGAATATTATATCATAGAAGTACACACATACATGCATGTATGTATATATACACACAGCATATATATATATATATAAGTATGATTATGTGTATATATGTAGATAATATTATTTTTACTGACACAAATTGCCAACTATATATTCTAACAGAAGACTCTTTGCTGTGACACACTCATATTTTTGTTCTGAGTGCCAACTAACCCTCTTTTGGAATAATTTTACGTTCAGCTTTTGTAACAGCCGTGTGATTAAAAACCACTACGTTTAGATCTCATCTCTACGCCGTTGGATCCAAGCAACATATTTTTATTCTTTCTTTTTACAATGATTAATTTCTATTACAAATTTTAAAATATAGATAGTTTAGTCGTGAGTTTTATTCTGAATAAGATGTTTTTCTTGTTAATACTCATTGTAATAATGTTGTGATCACATCATTTTGATAATTTATAGTACTTCATAAGAGAATATGGCACGAGGGAATTATTGTTTTTGTAAATTCTACCAATATTGCTGCAACTTGAGAAAAAAAAAATCATTTCAGCAACAAAAAAAAAAAAAACTGCTTTTATTGAAAATGCCGTTATAGATTTACAGTGCGTAAAGTTTATGAAGGATCCTAAAATCTAGGTGATACTATTTGTTTGTGATGTCATTTTCCGAAAACAAGCAAAGTTACACTGGCAAGACTTTGACGATTTCTAGTATTTTTACTTATGTCTTCATTTATTTTTATTTTTCGTTTCCCCTCAAAACAATTCGATCGTTATGAAATAAAGAAATAAAACCACAGCAAAAAAAAAAAAAAAAAAAAAAACAGCTAAAATTGAGAGTTGCCTCTCTTTAATTAAGAGATTTTAATGCAGAAATGCTAATTTAGGTTACGAATAACTTTTTTTTTGTTGTCAACAATAAAAATCCTAGATTAGTACCAAAAAAAACTATATTTATAGGAGGAAACATAAGGAATATAAGGGAATCTTATACTTTCATTTATTTTATTTTAAAAATAAAATAAAATAAAATATGCTTTATATGTTCATAGTCAAGTTACAGCTGTTAATAAGACTTGCAGAAACTAGACTAGTAGAGAGTTTCGTAATAAGCATGGGATAACTACCCCACCCCTAACAACCAATAAATCATATGGTCAAACCTTTTAATTATTTGGTCAAACCCCACAATCTTGGTTGTTAACTAGCTGTAACCCCCAGTTGATCCCTCCTCTCGTGTAATAGCCGATGTTGTCTCTATATACAGTACTTTTTTTTTACATTAGTAGTATTTTTTATCAATATTATACTAGCTTGTAATAAGGATGTAAGTATTAATTAATGTACTAGTTAGGTTTGGAAATTATAACTTGTTTATTCAACTTGGAAAATGCTTCTCATCATTGCAAACAAGCAGAGGATTTAAGATCCAACCAAATTATGATAAGTGAAACTTGCACACAACTCTTTCTACATTACTCTAATAATTATATGGGACCAGATTAGTTTACTGTTTTATTAAACGTATAAATACATATACAGTTTCATTGCCCTGAACGTAAAAGTAAAGTATGAATAGTACTAAAAAAAAGTTTATAGTATTTTTGTAACAAAAACTATGATTTTTTAATTTTGAATATATGAAATTAGTAACTTAACATGGTGTAATATTTATAGAGAAATTTTTTAAAGTAAAATCTCGAAAAAAATATCCTCATAATAAAGTTACAGGCATCATATCGTAGATATGTACAATTGTATAATTTCACCAACTAACCAATGTATAAACATAATACAACAGTACACAATCTAATCACAGTATCATGTGCTGTAAAAGAACAATGACACACGTAGAAAGTGAGTAAAGGAATGATTAAGAAACCTTAATGGAGTAGGTTAAATTAAAGACACAAGTTCCTTATTAAACTCAAACTTTGAGTAGAAAATGTTTAACTTTGATTACAGTGAAACACCAATTAAAGCGAGAAGATCCTGCGACCACGCGCGCGCGGACTACTTCTTCTGTGGACCCTCTGTTTTTTTTTAACTTAAACTACAGTAGTAGTGGTGGTGGTCCATACTCTTTTATTTGCAATGATGCTCAAGATTCCTAGTATCTTAATTATGATCGCAAATCATATATCTATATCCACAAAAACCATAACAATCCGCTGTACTTATATAAAAGTAGTAGTATAAGATAATAAGAAACCAGAGTTTATTGCGTTGGTCCACAAAGTGTAGATCGACTCTTAAAAGAAACATATTTATGCATGACGAAGTTTTGATAGACTTTCACTTCCATCTCTTGTTTTGATGGTGTGCCAATGATCTTGGTGATGGCTATGGTGGACGAAATTTATATAGTATATTTTTAACCAAACAAAAGACTAAACTCCACATTATAGTTTTTTTTTTTTAAGTTTTAATTGTTTATCAAAGTAAACAACATTGATTAGAAATTACATGTATTCATTACCAAGTTTTATTTGATTACTAAATATAATAGAATATGACCCGTGCTTTGGGTTGAAATTGCATAATTTATTTTATATTATATTTGTAGAATAAAATATAATTTATATGATTGTTTTTTTAAAAAAATTTGGATAAAACATTATGCAATAAAATCATATGTTAAATATGATAGCTTGAAAAAACATCTATTTTGTAAGTTTATATTGTTAATTTTGTAAGTTTATATTGTTAATTTTGTAATTTTATGTATAAGATATGGTTATGTTTGTTATTTTAATTTTTGAACATGATGGTGAAAGTGTTTTAATATGACCCGTGCTTAGGTAAGATCTTATTTTAACTGCACACCTAAATAGTCGAAAATCACGATTAAGTGTGATAAATTACCAAGATTTTATTCCTTTTTATGTCTTACAATATATATTTTGTAACAATACATGAAATACTAATGATTATATTTTGGAAATTGTATAAATCATCGGAATATTCTCTTTCAAAAGATTCTTTGGGATATTTTTATTTGTATATTGACCAATTAATCTAGCTATATTTAATCTATAACCTATTTTGTAACCTAGCTATATTTAATTTATAACCTATTTTGTAACCAATTTATAAAAATTATATAGTTTACAAAAAAAAGTTTTGTACTTCCTTTTTATTAATAACCTATATTTTTATAAATTACCAAGATTTTTATCAATTAACCAAGATTTTATAAATTACCAAGATTTTATAACCTATATTTTTTTTGTAAACTAGCTATATTTAATCTATAACCTATTTTGTAACCAATTTATAAAAATTATATAGTTTACAAAAAAAAGTTTTGTACTTCCGTTTTATTATATAGGATCCGTTTTAAATATAATGAATTCACATTATATTTTTATCCTCTTTAATAAGTTATTTAACATTGTGGTTTATCAATAAAATCTGTAGAAATTAAATTTGTAATATTGTGTTTAAAAATCTTTGGAAACAATATGATATAGAACTAAAACATTCCGAAAATATAGTTGGGAATATCGATGATTTTATTTGTTACCAAAGATCTATATATCAATTATCAATTTTGACTATTTAGGTGTAACCATTTGCTCAACGATTTTATTTATTATCAAAATTATGTCAATTATCAAACTGAAATATTTAGGTGTATCCATTTGCTATATGGATTAATGTATATCCTATATATTACATATTTGTAACCATTTATTAAAAATATAAAGTCTACAAAAACTAAGTCATGAAATTCCCTTTTATTAAAAGGAGGATTAATGAGTATACAATTTCGATAATGGAGTATTCAATCACAAAATATATATAATAAGATTCTTAGAATGAAATGTTTTGGTTAGGCGTGGGCATTCGGTTAAATTGGTTTCTCGGTTTATTCAGAATTTTTAAATACTACCGAATTGAACCGAATAAAATTACAGTTTGGTTTGGTTCGGAACTCGGTTAATCAGTTTGGTTATAGGGTTTCAAATCAATTCCGAACTAAACCGAATTTAAACATATGGTTTAATCGGTTCGGTGAACTTTATTTTTGGTTGGTAAACGTTATACATTTGCCTATTACTCTCGTTCTCTCTCTCCCCGATGAATACAAAAACATGTACATATTCATGTTTTACAACGGGTTACACACTCCATTCAAATATAACCGCTTTGTTTATGTGTAAATCCATTCAACTATATACATTATTTTCATGTATTTTTCAATGCATACAAAACAGTTGAACCCAAATCCTTAACTTTTAAACTGCGAAAAACCAAGTGGGGTACAGAACAATCAAAATTTTGTCACGTCTGTAATCTATGAGTCGAAGTTACAAACCATTAAAATCGTTACTTCAGAAATCCTTTAAAACACATTGTAAGAGATATAAATTGTTTGTCACAAATCACAACTACTCTTACAAAACGCACTCAGCTAACGAGTAGGATCATTAGAAAAACGACAAGAAAACGAGTCTTTTAATTATTTGTAAAAATATCTATCACTAAATTTGTCAACCAGATTACATGTTAAATCTGATCACTTAAGCAGCTTGAATAGCTGTTCCCATTACACTTGCTTGCATCCGAATCGGCCCTACATTGTCTCATAAGCGGATTCAAATCGCTTAAGAGCTTTTCTGAGTACTTGCTTGCATCTGAAACCCCCCAAGTTGGCTCAGTGATGGGCAACCACCAAGTATCTTGCATACATCTTCTTCAGTTATTTTCTGACACCAAGATAGGTTAAGATACCATAAATTCTTGCAACACTTAGAAATAGCCGTGACAGTTTGTTTCCCTAAGTGTGCTTGCCTCTGTCTCATAAGTTGCATATACCATTAACTTTATAGTTAGAGCCAGCTCAAAAATATATTGGACTTTGTGCCTAATTAATTTTATTTTGTTGAAAAATATGTTTAATGTAGAAACTTAGGACTTGCTTCCAAATTTAAAAAAAGTACTCTAGGACCCTTAGTTTACAAAATTCTCATAGGATTCTAAATTGTTATAAAAAAACTTTTAAATTATAAGATCCTGTGCTATTGCACCCTCAACACTAGCCCTAAGCCGGACATATATTGTACATCTTTTTAAACACTTTGTTTCAATTGTTTGATGTATTCTGGTCAATTGTCGAAGGTATAGGATAAAGGCCTTGATTGGAAGAGCATATGAAGAAGCTTTTTTAATTTTATCATCCAATCAACATTTATTAAGAGAACATATAAGGGAGCATTTAGAAGCTGCAGATGCTCTCATATGCTCTATTCCTGTATGCTCTCATTTGAAGCATTTCCCAAGCATTTAACTCTAAAATATTAATATATATTAAAATAATTTTAAATAATTAATTTATTTTGTAAAATAGAAAATTATGATTTTATAAAAGATAACTTTATTTGTTATAAGATAATATATATGAGAAACCTACTTAATGTTATTATTTAAAATAATATAATAATTTATTATAATATATATTATTGTTTTATTTTAATTTAATGTGTTATATTATATATATTTCAAAAAGTTATTGAAATTTAAAGTGTAAATATAGATATAAATTTTTATAAAAAATTATAATATATATTAATTATTTCTAATTAATGTGTTACATTATAAATATCTATAATTAAAAATTATTAAATTACACATTTATATATATAACATATATTATATATAACTTTTTTAATGAAACACATTTTAATTATATTTTTTAATTAATATCATATATTAAATATAAATATAATATCTAATACTCCACTGCTATACCAATCAACTAAATGTGTTATATTAATCAGACCATACAACTTATGCACCTTAATGCTTATGCTGCATAATGCTAATGCTCTAGTATACGTGGTTCCAATCAAGCCTAAAGTCATCAATGCTTATAAGCGTTGTGGTTGAGTTAACAATGATATATGTTATAAACGAAGCTCTATGTAGAAAATTTTAGAAAATTATAAACGAAGCTCTATGTAGAAAATTTTAGAAAATTTTTAGAGGATAAAGTCACCAATGCTAAGGAATATTTTAGACAATTTTTTAAAAAAATTTCTATGTAAAAAAATATTATTATTGGACAAATTTATTATAGATTCTTATTGGACTTCTTTTATATACATTTGTACGCTTTAAGTTAACCAAATATTTATTAAGTGAATATATATATATATATATTGTGTTTTTAATAAATATATTAGTAAAATTTTGGTTTAGAAAAAAATATAAACTGACTACAAATTAAAAAAAAAAAATCTCAAGAACATAAATGCAGTGTTACTTTTTTTAAAAAATGTATATAGTTTATGATTTTTTGTATAAAATTTAATTTATTTATATAAAAAAGAAAAAGGGCGTGTTTTTTTTTTCCATTTGCGTAGGGCATTTAAATATGTCGGGCGATGTAAGAATTGAGGCTCAGGTTGGATTCATCACGTTTTGTAGATGAAATTTCAACAAATTCTACAATATGTCGATCTTCATAACCTAAGTGTGGAACCCATATTCGTATGAGAGAGATGAAGCGAAATCTCTTAGCGGTATACTTAAACAAATTTTAGTGTTGATTGAATCATATCGAGGCTCTCGAAATTACCATATCGTTCCATAATCACGTTATATTATTAAGTCTAGTGATTTAAACCGCGGTACACCACGGAACAATATTTTAAATTTTAAAAATTTAAAATTTATATTATATTTATTAGTTATTTTATTATTGTTTTGTTAATTTTAAAAATATAAATTTTTACAGATATTTGATATAAGTATTCAAAGTATAGAATTTTTGTAGTGTTTTAAAGGTTTTAACCCATGTGGTATATGTATAGTTTAGTAATACATTTATCTCCCGGTATACATCTAAAAGTGTTTAGAAAAAAAAAATTTCCACTTAACTCCCTATATGGGATTAATGCCAACCCGTCTCACCAAAATCAAAATAAGTTTTTGCGTAAAAAAATAATCAAAAAAGTTTTTTTTATCAAGTTTAATTATGTTAATTGTTTTACCAAATTAGCATATTTTTATAGTTTATAATTTTTCCATGTCAATATATATAGTTGATGATAATTAATAGAATTTTAATTCTTTTGGTAACTGCTCAAAAAATAAAAAATAAACCAAATTATATGGGGGGTTTTCAACATATTTAATGTGACATTTTCTAATTGGATTTTCGGTTTAGGAAATTTATTAATGTTAATATAATTATGGAGATTGTAAACTTTTGTTATGGAAAATCTGTTGTATATCTTTTAAATTTGAGAGATTCTAGCATCCATAAAAATAGTTTTGGAGATTTAATGGGTAGAGTTCTTTTTGGAAAAATCGGAATGTATAGATGTTGTTAAGATTTTATAAAAATAAATGTAACAAAGTTGGTTAATTTAAGAAAGTTTAGTATTTGAGTTTCTCTGCAATATTATTTATGAAATTGTTTTAGGGGTTAATGTTGTAAAAAAAAAATTAAATAAGTAAAACTTAAAGGGCATAAATCAAAATATAATTCAAAAATGTTAATATATATATATATATATATATACATAGAGCTGTCAAAATGGGCTGTCCAAGTCCATTTAACCCGTCCAACATTGTCCAGTTTGATTTTGGACAAATAGCTGACCGTGTTTATTAACGACCGGTTCATTAACGACCATGCCTACTAATAACCATATTTTTATGAGCTGTCCATGGATGTTCATTGGACAACATATAACATATTTTTATTCAGAAAAAAATATATATAACATATTTTATAAAATGAGGAAAAAACACAAATATCCAAAACATTTGAACACATTTATTTTATGTTTTAATGTTTTCCCCAAATCGATTTTGACCTAGTTTTTAAGTATTACTAGGATTTAATCCGCGGTATACCGCGGGATTCTAATTTATAAAATTCAAAATTTATGTTGTATTTGTTTGTTATTTTGTTATTGTTTTATTAATTTTTAGATTTTTATAGTTATCAATATTTATTTGATTTACCGAGACAATTTAAATTTTTATATATAACTTTATGTTTTTTTGAATAAAATGATTAAGTTTTTGATTTTTAATATAGATGTTAAAATATTATTTAAGGTTTGAACCGTGGTACACCGCATAAATGTGTTTTTTATGCAGAATAATATAGAGATATATCGGAAGTAATTTTTTTTAAAGTAAATACATATATAACATGAGTAGAATATGCAAGTTAATAAATTTAGAACTCATATGACAGTAATTTTAGCCTGTACTATTGAATTACATTTTTTAGAATTTTCACTAATCAATAAATATATATTCTGTAGGATGCATAGAGTTATACACTTTGTTTTAACTAAACCACTTGTTTTCTGTAGAGTGGTCTGCTATGTGTTAAACTTAGCAAAGCTGCTGATGGAAGATCAGCACTACAACGGTTCAAGGAAGCTGATCGCTGCAGGATCTTGCTCACAACATTCGAAATAGGCAGAGATTCACTCGAAAATTTACGTAAACAAAACATCAAACTCCACACTAGAGTTTTTATTGTTAGTTTTAGTTATTTATCAAAGTAAATAATAATTTTTTACAAATTACATGTCTTTATTACCAAATTTATTTTGTTACTACAAGTTAAGTATTGTTCTAACTTCAAATATATAATAAGATTCCTAGAATGAAAATGTTTGGTTGTGACAAAAAAATTGTGTTATAGAAGCGTGGTAATTAAAGTCCATCAAAAGCTAATTGAGACGCCACAACTATGAATTGGTATGATCACCGGCTTGTCCACTCCTCATAATTCATTATTCCATTAAAGATTATGATGTGAGGCAATATCTCTTGTTCAATTGGTCTTGATGAGTTGCAGATTTGATGGTTCGAATATATGTTTTTAGAGGATAAATGTACAATTGTTTGATGTACATCTTTTGGTCAATTTTCCCAAGGTCACACCAATGCTTCAAGTGTCGTGGTTTTGATTAATAAAATGTTGTGTTTGCACATAAAACCAACGAATTACCGGTGGAGAAGTTGGTCTGTCAAGCTGAAAAGACCTTCTATAACTCGAGTTCGATTCTCTCCTCTTACACATATAGTATTTTTTTTTTTTTTTCATTTTAACAGTTAAAAAAAAAAATGACCCTCCTGAAATTTCTACATTATGTCAATCTTCCTAAATCCTAACCTAAGTGTGAAACCCATATTCGTATGAGAGAGATAACACGAAATCTCTTAACGGTATGTACCGTATACTTAGACAAATTTAGTGTTGATTGAACCTTAAGTTACTACTGTATGAAATAACCATATGGTTCCATCAATAAATCACGTTTTAATATTAAGTAAGTCATCATACGTTTTTATTGGGCCTTCACGTGAGTTAGAGAACCCGCTAATTCATCGAAAGTGTTTCTCTCACTCAGCGCTTAACTTTCACACTCGGCGATCGGACGGACGGAGAAGCTCATGGAAGCTGCTGGCGTTACAAGTTGTCATATTCTCTAGTCTTTCACAATTCAGCTCACTTTCGTCGGCCACCCCAAATCACAGTTTTGGGAATTTCTCACCCCCAGTAATTCAGAAACCCTAGGTTTCTCCCAAACATGGAAGACGCCTATGCCAGATCTGTCTCAGAGGTGCTTTGCATTTCACTTCTCTTAATCTTCTCTTTTTTTTTGACAGTTTGTTTCGGATTTGTAATGCGTAAGATTTGACCGATATAATTGCGATCGCATATGTTGATGATGTTCTTGGCAACTGTTTCACTGTGATAGAAGTAAATTTATCTTTTCTTTTTAAATTATCTTTGAGGTTGCTGTTAGGTGTTGATTGTATTATGTTGTTTGGGCAGGTGCTTGATTTCTTTGGGGTAGACCCAACAAAGGGTCTTTCTGATTCTCAGGTACGAACCTTATTGAGATCTTCATTGTTGGAGAACTTGGAATTTAAAACTTACAACTTGCTAAAGTCACTTTGAAGCTATACCCCATGATGTTGAATTTTGTCATTCTTCTCCGTTTTTGTAGGTTGTTCAACATTCTAGGCTTTATGGCAGGAACGGTATGTATTATTTCTACTACATTCGCATTTTTAAAATCTGGTGTTCATATAAAGGATCACTTCAGGACATAATAGGGTGATTTCTGGTAGATGGTGATGACAGGGTGTTTATTGTTCTTTTCAATTAAGAATTATATAAGTTTTGGTCTATAGTTTTGGCATGTATTTATATAAGTTTTAGCATTCTAAATCACTTGTCAAATACTCAGGCTACATATTTTCTGTTACCTTTGCTTGTACAGTCCGCATAAATTGCAATATTGTTGCCCACTGTGAGTGTCCTTCAGTCGAAATTCCTGCATATGATTGTCTATCCGTTTAAAATTAGGCTTCTATGGAATTAGTGTCGGCTATAAGTGGAAAATGCATACCTTTTTTCATTTAGGATAAAAAAATAAACACACTGTTATAAATTTATCTTGTTTAGTTCTGATCTTCTTTTAATGTTTTTTGCATGTTTCTTCACATGATCTGCAGTACTGCCCGAAGAGAAAAGTAAGTTCGTCTATAACTGTCTTTGATAATGTTATCTAGGAGGGTTAAGTTCTCCTCTGACATGTGCCAATTTTTTCTTCTCTTCTTCTTAATTGAGCGCAGGAACTCCATTCTGGAAATTAGTTCTGAAACAATTCGATGATTTGCTTGTCAAGATATTGATCGTGGCTGCAATTGTGTCTTTCCTATTGGCTTTGGCGAACGGAGAGACTGGTTTGACAGCATTTCTGGAGCCTTTTGTAAGTCGCACCATCTTCTTTACTACTTGCACTGGCAATGCTTGATTGTTAAAAATTATATCTGGTAAACTGAACTGGCTAGTGGTTCTTTGTGGTGGAGTTTAAACTTAAAACCTTGTTTCCTTCTCTTCTCTATGGTCTTTGTGAAATTTATCTATGTCTATCTTTTCAAGCTGATTAGTCTTTTATGATCTATATATGATATCTATAAGCAGACAATAGATCTCCATTGGTTGAGGTTCAGCATTTATAGGATTTAGTCTTGTTATATGATTCCATTAATTTATTATATAATGCACCTTGACCAAGACTTCCATAATACTAGATATTACGTGTGAAGCTTCTTTTTGGTATCACAAATCGTGTCTGAATTTACTACTCCCTCACAGGTAATTCTGCTGATATTGGCTGCAAATGCGGCAGTGGGGGTGATCACAGAGACTAATGCTGAGAAGGCTCTTGAGGTAGTTATCATGCTAGGGTTCAATAGATTACATTGCAGTTATGTATCAGAGATCCGGGAAATCAATTACTTTTATATATAGCGGGCAGTACAAGATTATGCTAATATTAGATCTATTTTGGCTGGAAGTTTGTATTGCTTATCTATCTTGCATGTTCTACTTTTGTTATGTTGTAGGAGCTACGCGCCTACCAAGCAAATATAGCTACAGTGATGCGAAATGGTACTGATATAACATGTCGAGCTATTTTTATCAATGCAAATGTCTCGCCCATTTCTTGTTATATCAGTCGTTTATCTTAAAAAAACAAAAAGTTAAACTGCAGATCATCTCCTCCACAGACACTTTGTGTATCTTGTTTAGCGAACTTTTCTTCTGCCAAGCCAGTATCTTCTTTTTTATGCTCATGATTCCCTGTGTTGTCTTAAATGACAGATATTGACTTGGTTTATGAAAATTTTCTGCACACTTCTTGCTTTTATTTTAGCTTGGAACACTGAGGATATCCGCAAGTCCTCTCTAGGTCGATGACATTCCATATTAACTTGTATATAATTGCAGGGTGCTTCTCTATCCTACCAGCAACAGAGCTGGTGCCAGGCGACATTGTTGAAGTTACTGGTATATTTATTTGTTCTATACTTCTATTCTTCTTATTGCAATTTTGTGGCAATGGGTTAGACTTTTGCTAAATTCTAAAATCTGCTTTTCTTGATGCACTAAACAGTGGGCTGTAAGATTCCAGCTGACCTTAGGATGATTGAAATGTCTAGCAATACGTTTCGAGTTGATCAAGCAATTCTAACTGGTATGTCATCTGTGTTACTCATAACTTTTCAACCACAATAGTGGATCTTTTTCATGTAAATAAATTCAAAATGACCATTTACAGTACACTATATTCATACTCACTACCAATTGTTTCCCCCGGAAATTGCAGGTGAAAGCTGTTCTGTGGAGAAAGATGTTGACTGTACTTTAACAACAAATGCTGTCTATCAAGACAAGAAAAATATTTTATTTTCGGTAGGAGTTATAACTCATAGCTGCATTACCTAGGTCCAAATTTCTGTATAATGCGTTTCCTGTTAGGGCTATATAATACTATTGCCTAGTCATTTGATTTATCTAGAGATCTAATGCTATTTCATCCTTGCACTTTAACTAGCTGTAGTAGTCGTACTTTTCTCTCACCATTAGAGTGTGTTTAATATGGTAGAATATTTTATGATTCCCAGGGAACTGATGTGGTCGCCGGTAGGGGGAGAGCTGTTGTCGTTGGAGTTGGTTCAAACACCGCGATGGGAAGCATACATGATTCTATGTTGCACACAGATGACGTAAGCTATCAATATGCTTTCGTTTTTATCTGGAAATGCACCATTTGCACTTTTCATATGCTTTGTTCCTGGTCAGAACTCTCTTATAAAAAGAGGTTACAGTGTACCTGTGATTAACAAAAATTTCCTCCACGGAATTGTTCATCACTTTTGTACTTTTGGCACGGTTTACTTGTATCCTGCTGTATAGTCTAGTTTCAGCATTCTATCTGGAGTTTCTTCTATCTGTTTTGAAGTGCGTTATAACTACTAGGCTTTTCCTTATTACTTGTAAATGCTATTGTCACAGGAGGCAACTCCATTGAAAAAGAAGTTGGACGAGTTTGGCAGCTTTTTGGCTAAGGTGACAGTTTTTTTTGCCAATTTATGATTTTAACGTTTCAAAGCGGCACTTAAATTGACTTGGATGTCCAATCGTATCAGTTATTAGCATTTCTTAGTTGTGTCTGAAAAGTGATGAATCTTATTAGACAAAGGATTTGTCAAGTGACTTGGTGTGACAGAGATCTCTTGCAGACATGATATAGTTAATTTTCATCGATATATTATTATTTGTTAATATAACTTTAAGTTCTCTCAAAACATATTAATGTATTAATTTGTATAGGTTATTGCGGGGATTTGTGTACTTGTGTGGGTTGTCAACATCGGTCACTTCAGTGACCCTTCTCATGGTGGATTTTTTAAAGGCGCAATTCACTATTTTAAGGTAAAGAATTTTGAATCTTAGTTAAATACATAATCAGTTTTGTGTGTTCCACTCTTTCTATAATATCAAAGGTTAAATATTGCTTCTCCATTCTTCGCTGATATCCCTAGAAATTAACGCATTCAGGTTCAAAGAAATAACCAGAGAATTATCAACACTCTGAACGACTTTCAACATTTATATGATATAACTGAAGATGGAAGTACCGTCCTGTTAAACTGTTGAACAATAAGTTAAAGTTTGGTGACAGGATTGTTTTTGCTTTTATTTTCCCAGATTGCAGTTGCCCTTGCTGTTGCAGCTATTCCTGAAGGACTTCCTGCTGTTGTTACAACGTAAGTGTTCACTAATTCCATTGTTAGGAAATAGCAATATTATGAGAAAGGAAAATGGCCGCTGAAACTTAAGATGATTTATGTGGAACGCTAGTGATATCATGGAAACAAGGGGTTTCACAGAAATTACAGTAGGTGGTTCTTGTGATCATCAAGTGACAATTTTAATTCAAGTTCAGGCCACTCTAGTGTCGGATGAGTCCAAAATGCTTTGAAAAAGTAATTTTCGACGTTAGGAGGCTACTCCTGGGTTATACTATTGTTGCTTAAATAGGTTATGATGCTTTTGGTATCTAGGTGTTTAGCTCTTGGAACAAAGAAAATGGCTCGTTTGAATGCTATTGTACGGTCGTTGCCATCTGTCGAGACACTTGGGTGCACTACTGTAATTTGCAGTGACAAGACTGGAACATTGACAACCAATATGATGTCGGTGTCTAAGGTTAGCATTTTAACCTCCAGTGCTCTAGCCTTTTAAGTGTTAACTCTAACTGGTATCTGCCACTTGCAGTTTTCTATATGAATTTGTCTCTAGGCCCATCTTGTATGGGAAAATCTTGGCAATGTATTTCATACACATGACATGACCTTATATTTTTGATCATCTGGGAAGTAATTAAATAGAGCTTCAGGTCTAGTTAGGAAGGATTAACAACCTTAACAATTTCGCTAGTAGATCTTGTGATTGTGAATAACAAACTGCAGTAGTTACAATTTTGCATGTAGAGTTTCTCATTGTGTTTTCTCAAATGCTAACATTTTAATAGTCTTACTCTTCTGCATGTATGTCAGATATGTGTAGTTCAATCTGCAGAGCATGGTCCTATGATTAATGAATTCAGTGTTAGTGGGACAACTTATGCGCCAGAAGGTACTGTCTTTGACAGCAATGGGCTGCAGGTACTTATTTCTTCTCTTCTGGACTATGTAACTAAGCAACTAATTCATACACGACACTTGTGAGGGTGACTGGTAGTACTTTACCTACATACTCACAAATTGTTACCATGCAAGCAAGCACGGACAGGTTGAACTGAATTTAATCTCAGGATTGCTGAATAAAATTGATCTGGATACTTGATGTCAATAGAATCGAAAAATTAATAGTCTACAAGAATGATGGTTTCCATCTTTTACTTTATACATTTTCCTCATAGTTCTTTTGTTTTTTTTTGGATTTCATGAAGTCCTTTCACTACAAATCTCAATTTTTTTATTGTGAATTAATAAAGACCAAAATCAATAGCAAGCTTCTAACTACACGTACATGCCTTGTCACCACACACAACATTTTTAAGATTAGATGTTCATTTGTTTTGCAGCTTGACTTACCTGCTCAGTCACCTTGCCTTCATCATTTAGCAATGTGTTCATCACTCTGCAACGACTCCATTTTGCAATACAATCCAGATAAGGATTCTTATGAAAAAATTGGAGAGTCAACTGAAGTTGCTCTTCGAGTTCTTGCAGAAAAGGTTTGTGTTTCTGTGAAATATTTATTTAGTAGAATTTGTTTCCTCAACAAGAAAAATCGTGGAACATAACAAATTATTTCTCTATAGACTTGAGTGACCATCTGCGAGGTCATATTGTTTATCATCATATCTTACTAAGTCTAGAATATCTGATTGACAATCCAAGTTACTTCTGTTTCTTATTTTTTTAGGTTGGGCTCCCTGGTTTTGATTCAATGCCTTCTGCTCTAAACATGTTGAGCAAGCATGAACGTGCATCATATTGCAACCATTACTGGGAAAACCAATTTAAAAAGGTGTGACTCTATTAAAACTATACTATTTTGTTATGTTGAGCATCATTATTCATGCCTTTAACTGAAAGGAAAGAAATACCAGAGTTGGACTACGTAATTTTTTATACCAGTTTTACTGGCCATCTTTGTTTTTTCCATGTATACTTAATTGCTGCTGTAGTTTTCTGGAAACTATGAAATTGAGATATACGATACCCTGAATTTGTAGAAGTGAATGCATTTCACACTGTTTTTTGTCTATGTTGAGCTCCAGAAGAAGCTCGTAACTTCCTGTGTAAAACTATATGAGGGTTTCCTTCTGCACTAGATAGCTATATTAAGAGCACCAGTATAATTAGAAGTTAATATTGACCTGGGAACATTATGTTTCATATATTTCATTGTAATTTAGTTTGAGTAATTGATGATCATCTTTATCATAAATCCATTCAGGTTTATGTTTTGGAGTTTACACGTGACCGTAAAATGATGAGCGTCCTATGTAGCCATAAGCAAATGGATGTAATGTTCTCAAAGGGTGCTCCAGAGAGTATAATAGCTAGGTGTACTAAACTTCTCTGCAACAGTGATGGATCTGTTGTTTCTCTAACTGCTGCTGCCCGCTCAGAGCTTGAGGCGAGGTTCCACAGGTTAGAGATCAACTCGTTTAATACATACTGATTACATTTTCATATGACTTGTAATGCCATCTTTCTATGCTTGTATTTTAATTCTAATAGTAATTTTTCTGTTAACGGTTTGCAACAGTTTTGGCGATGAAACATTGAGATGTTTAGCATTAGCATTTAAAACCGTTCCCCAGGGTCTACAATCTATTTCCTATGATAACGAGAACGACCTGACGTTTATTGGGTTGGTACGCCGTTCTTTCAAATATGATGGGTTCAATTCGGTTTATTAAACACTCACC
The DNA here is from genome assembly GCA_023657505.1 of Camelina hispida. Taxonomy (NCBI): domain Eukaryota; kingdom Viridiplantae; phylum Streptophyta; class Magnoliopsida; order Brassicales; family Brassicaceae; genus Camelina; species Camelina hispida. The sequence continues at coordinate 4,172,360 of CP094631.1, forward strand.
ATTTTCCGTTTAAGACTCATCTTGTGCTTTCTTTGAAGGTGGGAATGCTTGATCCACCAAGAGAAGAAGTGAGAGATGCTATGCTTGCATGTATGACTGCTGGGATACGTGTTATAGTTGTTACTGGGGATAACAAGGTACTGGAAAACTGAGCATGCAGTTTGTTGATTATCTGCATCTTTTTTTGTATTTATTCTGATTAACATGAAACTTCAGTCCACAGCAGAGTCACTATGTAGGAAAATAGGGGCTTTCGACAATCTGGGTGACTTTTCTGGTATGTCCTACACCGCTTCTGAATTTGAAAGGCTTCCAGCTGTGCAGCAAACTCTAGCATTGCGACGGATGACACTTTTTTCCAGGTATGTGTTCCTGTATTTATTTTATTGATAGTATTTAGAATCATGGAACTGAATGTTTAGTTATGACATGTATTTCTCTTTCTTCTCCTAAGTTCAAGTTATAGTCATTTATAGAGACCAGAATTTTCTACTGCTTTTCTTATTGTGTAGGGTTGAACCATCCCACAAAAGGATGCTTGTTGAAGCCCTACAGAACCAAAATGAAGTGGTAATTCCCTGGTCACTAAGTTTCATTCATTACACTTCTTCTTTTTGTCTGCGATTCAGTACACATGCATTCTTATTTTGTATTCATGGCTTTGTTTCAACATGTCAAGTTTGTAATTTATTTACTTATTAAAAGAATAAAGTTCTTGCTTATAACTGTCGCACTCATGAACCTTACCCTCCTAGGTGGCAATGACTGGTGATGGCGTGAATGATGCTCCTGCATTAAAGAAAGCTGACATTGGGATAGCCATGGGTTCTGGAACAGCTGTAGCAAAGGTATATACCTAATTTTTGCTTTCAATTAGTATCATGTATTCCAGTGTCACTTGATTTTGTTGTATTATTCAAACTTATCATCATTTTTAAATACTATCCATTATCTCTTGTCCATGTGCTTTTACCCTGCTCTCTTCCTCCCATTCGGACTTGGTAATTATGTCCTCCAGTTATGAGGTCCTTACGCAGTCGTTATCTTTCATCCTTAAGTTGCGATTGAAACGAAAATATAGTGAATAAGTTTCTGGTTATTGCTTGTGCAATAGTAGTGATACAATGCAATGCGAGTGCAGACTAGTTAAGCTACTAATACTGGACTGTTCCTTTTTTCAATAAACTGGCTTACCAAGGGTTCATATTTCCATGCTGCGTTTAACATGATTTTTCTCACATTGCTTTGATTTCTAGAGTGCTTCGGATATGGTTTTGGCTGATGATAATTTTGCTTCAATCGTTGCGGTATGTTTGCTTCCTTATATTTTTCTTAGAGTTTTTCCTTTGTGCTTGATTCTGGCATACACTTCAGATATTCATATATCACATCTGTCAAATTATGCAAATCTTAGTTGACCTTCCTTCTCCCCAGTCTGATATAAATTAACGCTTCTTGATAGGCTGTTGCAGAAGGAAGGGCTATATATAATAACACGAAGCAATTCATTAGATACATGATCTCTTCAAATATAGGGGAAGTGGTCTGTATATTTGTTGCAGCTGTACTGGGAATCCCTGATACCTTGGCACCTGTGAGTTTGTTTAGCGTGGAAGTAGCTTTTGTAGTCTTTATTTCGTCAGTCCAATTGCATCACTTTGTGATAGTCTTTTACTGTTATTAAGCTTTTCTAAGTGTATGATTGTTATGGTAAACAAATGTAGGTTCAACTTCTGTGGGTCAATTTGGTAACCGATGGATTGCCTGCCACTGCCATTGGCTTTAACAAACAAGATTCCGATGTTATGAAGGCAAAACCTCGAAAGGTAGCAGCTGTAACTGGACAGTATCTCTTTGAATTCACTGCTTATGTATTAGGTTTTATGGTGCGTAGACTTTGTCATTTAACTTGAAGAAGGGATTTAGAACTTCTCAGTCGTGTGCTTGTAGTGTGCCTTTCTTTCCACTACTTAGACCTTTTTTCTTCATTATTGTTCTGACGGTTGTTGAATTCTAGGTTGGTGAAGCAGTGGTCACTGGGTGGTTATTCTTCCGCTATTTGGTTATCGGAGGTAAGCTTAAAAAATGTTGGCTCTGTAACTTATCTTAATCATCTGTGCGACCTATCTACCTGATTTGTTTTTCTTTCTTTACAGTTTATGTTGGCCTGGCAACTGTTGCTGGCTTTATATGGTGGTTTATTTACTCTGATGGTGGTCCCAAACTGACTTACAGTGAACTGGTTAGGTTTATCTCCAGCTACATCTTTCAGATTATTTCGTCATTCATGTGTGTCAACCTCCACTTTTTCGAAGTTGCTGATCAAACGATTCATATCCAACGTTATTATCTCTAATAGAATGAATAATCTCATTTCAGATGAACTTTGAAACGTGTGCACTTAGAGAGACAACTTATCCCTGCAGCATATTTGAGGATCGGCATCCATCTACTGTGGCTATGACAGTACTTGTTGTTGTCGAGATGTTTAATGCTCTAAATAACCTCAGCGAAAATCAATCCCTTCTGTAAGCGTAGCTTCTTCTTTCTTTCTTTCTTTCTTTCCTTGTTATCGACTTATTTCTGTTATGATTAGCTAGCATCATATAATGTACTGCATTAGCGATTCTTAACTATGCTACACAATATAATCCCATTGTATAGACTATAAGTGGTGGAGTGTCATCCACGAACAAACATTGGATTAGGCAACTTTAAGTAAAAAAGCTGTGTGATTGCAGGGTTATAACCCCAAGGAGTAATTTATGGCTTGTTGGTTCAATTATCCTGACGATGCTTCTGCACATGCTAATATTATATGTTCATCCACTGGCAGTCTTATTTTCTGTAAGTTTCTCCTCCTCCGACAACCTTGTACAAAAACTGGCGTACCTGTTTTCTTCTTTTCATTCTCATGTTCACTTCTTTGTAGGTCACACCTTTGTCCTGGGGCGAGTGGACTGCCGTTCTGTATCTTTCGTTTCCAGTAAGTTCTTTCACTTTTTTCTTATTCTGAATAGTCTAGTAGAACTCTTTAAAAAAACCTCACGCTGGAATCGAACATTACCATTTATCACCTTAGTTCTCTCATATGGATTGCAAATTTGTTAAGGAAAAGCATGACAGTGGGCGGGTCTCTCAGCTATGAGACAATGTTTTTAGAAGAAACTAAATTCCTAAAAAAGATTAGTTAATTTGAATATTTCTGTAAAAACTGCAGGTTATCATCATCGATGAGCTTCTGAAGTTCCTCTCTAGAAACACTGGTAATGCTTACTTTGCTTTTTCAGCAGTTTTTAAGACCGCATATCGTTTCAACTGAATAATAAGTAGAAGAATCGCAAATCAGATGTTGTGATAGTGTAGTCCTGACTCTGATGTGTTCTTAATGTAGGCCTGAGATTCAGGTTCAGATTGAGGAAGGCTGATTTACTCCCCAAGGACCGGCGTGACAAGTAGGATAAGAAAACAAGAGATGGTTTTTTCTTCAACCGTTATACATAGTTTTTGGCTGTATAAATACAACAGCCCACAGAGAAGGGAATCTTTGGAGACTCTAATGCAATCCAAAAAAGCTACAACACCATAAACCATAAATCTATATCGCTTTTGTTTGTCTTTTGTACCAAATTTTACTGTATTCTTACTTCAAATCAATGACTACTGGACTGTGTCATCATGCTCTTCTCCAAGTGAATCGAAATACTAACATTTACAACTTCAAAAGATGATTCGCAGATTTTTTTTTTTGGTATTTGCCGATAGATGAACAACTAAGTGGGGGTTAGAATATCTAGGACTGAGCTATTTAATCCTTAGAATATTCCATCTATGTTGGTGTATTTAAGCTCGTCCTAGGAAAAAGTATACTGTATTGAATTGTTCCCATGTTAGTCTCTCGAGTCCCATTTAAGCTCGTCCTAAAAAAAAAGTATATTGAAAAGAAGACACTTCGAAATCATGTCACAACTCACAGAAATGAAAAGAAGATAATTCTATTTTGAAATCGAGAAAAACCTGAGATAGATTCACTGTATTTTGCATGTTTGTCGATACTCGAATTAACTAAAAGAAAAGCATTATTTTAACAGTGGAGCAGCCCTATATGTACTATACTTTTGATTAGGTAAAGTAGATTTCGTTTGGCAGTGGCCAGTGGAAAAGACAACAATGATATTATATCAAAAAAACACGAAAGATAAGATTACAAACTTCAATGATTCATATAAGCTTTCCGTGATTTAGTGGTAAAGGACAATGCTTTCCTTACATATAATATTCAATAATCATATCTAAAAAACAACTTTATCAGTGACAAAGGTAAATCCGAAAACTGATTGAGATGCATATACATACATCAAAACAAAATTCTGAAAATGTATCTAAAAAGAACTTTATGAGATCAACTGATTATTCTACATAGTACGAAAATTGTAAATCTCCACACAATTATTCTACCTAGTACCACCAAATACTGATATGTGAAGTCATGAATTAACAAAGGCAAGAAAATTACTAAAACTAGTACCCCCTGTGGAATTAAATCTACGCTTAAGTAATAAAATCGAATTTATATCCATATTTAAGGTTTTACGTATATCAATGAAAGCTAAAACTTAAAAACTTAAACCTTATAGTTGAAACGAGAGTAGATTTAGCTACTTCTAATATTATTATTTTCACGACGCACAAAAGGGAGCTAGAAAAATATGATAAATCAATCCACAAAGATACTAATTAAAATCAAGAAGAGGAAAGAAGAAGAAATTACAATTTAGGGCTACTAGTAACAGCGTAGGATTTGCTACGAGGGTACAAAAGATCAGAGACTTTCTTAGCCTTCTTCATCTTCGGATTCACGGATCCTTCCTCTGCTTCTTCGTCTTCCTCTATCCTCGCCATCCCAACGCTCGAGCTCTTAGGCAACCCTCCTGCTTGCCTCTGTTGCTTCTGTTGTTGCAGCTTCTCTTGTATCAACATGTCTATCTCACTCTTGTGCCCTAAGCTCCTTACCGACGCTGCTCTCACTAGCTCGCTGTAATCTTCATCTATCCCGAAATCTGTTGTTCTCCGGGAAGACGCGGAGGTTGAGAAGGCGGCGGAGGAGGTGCTCCGGCTCCTAGGAAAAGAAGCTGAGGCGGAGGAGGAATAGTGAGTCTTAGCTGCACAACCGGTCATGCTTCTCACGTAAAGATCACGTGCTTTGCCTAAAGCTCGAAGAGGTGTTGAGATTATCCTCAAGAACTTGTTCTGGTTTTGTTTCATGCTCTCTGTTTTCTTCCTTTTTTTGGTTGGTAAAATGTTTTTTTTTTTTTGTTTTTGTCTTTGTTTGAATGATGGGTTTTTTAGAGTGTGATGTGGTTTTAAGGGGTTTTAAATGTTGATTTATTTTTTAAATAATAATAAACTAATAAAAGAGTGTTAAAGGATGAAAATAATTGAGAGAATCAAACGTGACTTTTAGTATTTGTTTAGAGGTTAATCTTTTTAAAGGATGGTTGGTTTTACGAAAATAAAATAGTCGAAAGAGTGTTGGAGAGAGCAGTACTCCACGAAGGTCCCGTCGGTCGAAACCAATCATTAATTTAACATAGAATTCGATTGAAACATTGATTGGACTTTAAGTTATCAAATAATGATATAGTTTCCACTTATATTACTAGCTACTGCATCATCACATATGAATATTTTCAACCAGAAGTTTATATTGAGTTGATCAAATGAATAAAAATTAACCTAGTACTGGATAAGTCATAAGACTCATATCCATGTAGTAATTTACGCCGCCTTCGATTTTCTCGCGTCTATTGTTTTTCTTTGTTCAAATTTATATTGTCAAAAAAATACAGAATGTCAAAGGCTGAATGTACGGGAATAGTCAAGGTTGTGGATCTGTCGTCTATACATGGAAAAATATATAAGAATAGTTTGTATGTCGAACATGTTTAGTTTATTATGTCTTTTTAATTTTTTTCTTGTTTAAGTTATGTTAAGGTATAATTTAAATACATTCTCTTCAATTATTGACTGAAGTCTGAAAACCATTATTAACAAAAGAAAATAAGACCAAAGAGATCATCGATTTATATATTTAGAAGTGTTCCTAACGACCTTACGTGTAATATTTGCTAAAATTGATTATATTTGGATTTGGGTCAATGAATTTTTTGATTCTGTTTTGATGTATCATCATCAGGCATCAGCCATTTTAGCTAATGTTTCTTATTTAAAAGCAGTGCCGGCGCTCACCCAGTGCACAAAGTGCATTTGCACCATATCACAATATTTTAGAAAAAATTATAAGGTTTTTAGGCTCTTCAATGTTTCATATTTTGACAAAAAAAACCCCAAAATACTGAAAATCTACAAATAAGACCTGTAAATTAGGAGAAAAAAAAAATTTGGCACAAGGTGCAAGAAAAGTTTGAGCCGGCCCTATTTAAAAGAGATAAGATGGTTACAACTTTTGACAAGTGCTCACATCCAACTTCAAGACTTTGTTTGATTTCCCCTAATACGATACCTGTCTTCGGTAAAAATTTTTGTTACCTCTAGTTCTATAAATAGAAACTTCTAAATCCCTATATTTAAACTAGTAGTCAAAAAATTGAAAACGTGGTGCGGACACAGATATATGGAAGCGTGGGAGAAAAACATTGGTGGGTTTGGACTTTTGTAGGTATGAGGCACATAGCATTAGAAAAGACATCTCTTCTCTTCTGATAGAATTGGATAAGAACAACATGTGGAGCCATGTCGGAAGTAGAACTATCAATGCTTCCAGAAACAACTATTATTATACTATCAATTATTTATTTATGCCTATTCGTTTTTTATTATTATTATTATTAATCAAATACAGTAGATGATAAGATTCCACATGATTCAGATTAACTATCAAATGACTTGTTTTCAAAGAAATACCTATTATTAAAGCATCACCGCGTAACGGAGAAGAATTAGTAAACGGCTTATAACCTGAAAACACTGTTTTCTGAAAACTAGATTTTGAAGATGATTTCTACGATTAAATTTTCAAGGTATTGCTAGATGCCTAGACCTAAATAGCTTACAAGTTTGGGCAATCCCTTATATAAGTGAGCTTTTGAAAGTGAATTCTACCCATTAAGCTTTTAATGTGTTGTTAGGCCCATCCTAACAATAGCTAATAAACAAACTTCTGACTGATAACATGTAGTATTGAATTGGTATCAATAGCTAATATACATGTTTAAGTTTAACTAATTAACTAATGTGATGTACTTATGAGATTTTGCTAATAAACACTGTTTTCGAAGTTTTTAACAAAAATTACAAAATAAACAAGTATCAGAAAAAGACAAAATCTACAGAATAAACCGACAATAACAAAACAAATTTTATACCGTTTTCGAAGTTTTTAACAAAAATTACAAAATAAACAAGTAGCAGAAAAAAACAAAATCTACATAATAAACCGACAATAACAAAACAAATTTTATACCGTTTTCGAAGTTTTTAACAAAAATTACAAAGTAAACAAGTAGCGGAAAAAACAAAACTTACATGATAAACCGACAATAACAAAACAAATTTTATACCGTTTTCGAAATTTTTAACAAAAATTACAAAGTAAACAAGTAGCGGAAAAAAAACAAAATCTACAGAATAAACCGACAATAACAAAACAAACGTAATTTGTTAGAAACACATGGCAAAAAGCTATTGTGATGTTTTTGATTTATCAAGAAAAGAAAGAAAAAAAAAAACACTCTGATATGTTTTCATCAAAATTGCACCAAATCATCTGATGCCACTTCCATAATAATTCCAAAACTCACATTGCCACACAGAAATTATTGTCTATTAAAAATCAACATGTCCACTTGTCCGGTAGCCCAAATCGATTAAATTGGTGGGAAGATTCCCATAAGGTTCGTTATCCAATCAAAACCGAACCGAAATTAAATGTAAACATTTATATAATTTCAGTTATCGTCTCTCTTCCAAGTTCCAACCTTGAATTGTCGTCTTGGTTCTCTCACACCTCACACGAATCACGCCAATTTCATTTTCATGCATCGCTCTATTTCCCTTATCCTCCTCTCCTCTCTTATCTCCTAATTAAACTGATCCGTCTCCCATTCATGTTGTTAAGGTCAATAACAGAATCTCATTCTTATAATTCACCCGTTTTTCGAATCACAATCACAACAAACCCTAGCTTTCTCTCTAGATCCCTTTGTTTCTCTATAAAGCTTTGATTTTCGTAATTTGGGTTTTTGTGGGATTCGATTGTTGTTGAATGGACCTTCTTCGATTGGGAGAAAAGGGTATCTTTTTATCTCAAAGAAGAAGGAAATGGCTGATTGTAATGGCGATTTCTGGAGTTTCTGGTTATGGAGTTTACAAGGTTTACCATTTGCCATCCGTCGCCAGAAAAAGAAAACGTCTTTTCAAGATTCTCGGAGCTTTCGTCTCTGTTGCTGAATTGATCTCTGATTCAGCTGAGACCGTGAGTATCGTTACACGAGACTTGAAGGCTTTTCTCAGTTCTGATTCAGATGATATCCCCAATAGCTTGAAACAGATCGCAAAGATCACCAGGTCGAATGAGTTTACGGATTCGGTCTCTAGGGTTTCTCAGGCTCTGACGATTGGTGTCTTTCGTGGGTATAGTTTGGAATCGGCTAGTGTTGGTGATGATTCAGGAATTGGGAAATCTGAGTCTAGTGTTGTTGATAGAGTGATTGATAAGGTTTTCTCAAAGGCTGGATCTGGTTTTGTTTCAGTTGTTGTTGGTAGCTTTGCTAAGAATCTTATTCTTGGCTTTTACTCTGATGAGCTCCAGACTGGTGTCAAATGTGAGGGTTCTGATGAGACTCCTCCTAAGTGGGTGAGTTTGCTTTGTGATGATAAGTGTAGAGAGCTTTTAGCTGATTGTATTCAGAGATTCACCAGCACTGCAGTTGCTGTGTATCTTGACAAGACGATGGATATCAATACTTATGATCAAATCTTTGAAGGGTTAACGAATCCGAAACATCAGGATAGTGTTAAGGACGTTCTTGTTTCGGTTTGTAACAATGCTCTCCAGACTCTCGTTAGGACATCTCATGAAGTGTTTACATCTTCAAAGTCTAGTAATGTGATAGAAGAGATTGAAGGTGACGATTTGAAGAGTAATGGTTCCTCTAGAAGCAAGATGGTTTCGGAATCAGGAGATGATGGGATCAAGAGTAATGGGTGGGCTGAGACTATCTCAACGACATTGGCAGTTCCGAGCAATCGAAGGTTTATGTTCGATGTGACAGGAAGAGTAACACTAGAAACGACAAGATCAATCATTGCATTTATAATGTTGAAAACGTTTCAAGGTTTCAGAAAAAGTATCAATGTGGTTAATGAAGAGGTTACAGACAGAGGACGCCAAGTAGTTGGTTATGTCGGAGCCAAATCTTCTGTTATTATCACTGTGTGCCTCGCCTTGTACTTGCACGTCATAAGCGGCTGCGTTCGGAATTCTCCCGTAGGCGTAAGCCAGCATTTTTAGTCTTTCAGATGAAGAACAGATCGATTTGTTGGGATATAGATCTTATTTTGTTAGGTACACAAGATTTATCAGCTCTTTGTTTATAGTTGGAGCTGAGAATATTTGTAAAGGTTGTGTGCGTGTATGTGCACAACTTGATTCTTATTAATGGGGATTATATATGTATATATACACGTTGAAATGGTTCTTGGCACATTGAAGTTTAGAAGATATATAGTCTTTTGAACTGATTCATAATCTCTTTTACACTTCTTCAACAAAAGCTTCATAGATCAACAAACCTGTCTTCCATTTTCCAGTCCACACTTCATACAAACCAAATTGAAGCTTGGTGTCTTGGTTAATTGTTATATTGGGACTGACAAAGACCTCAAACCGACCATCAGTATCATCTGGTATGTTAACTGGTCCGATTCCAGCTTTGAGTTTCTCAATATTATTGTTAAGCGATTTGATCCTCTTCCAAATTGTCTTCCCTTTCTTTCCAATTTTAGCTGACATGAAAACCGGAGCTTGGTCCCATCCGGTTGCATCAGCTGTTAACGAGATTTTAAAACCGATTCGGTATGTTTTGCCTGGCTCTATCTTGTCGTACGAACCGGTTACTTCTAACCAGCTTACCATCTTTAGTTCAGCAGGCGTCCTGAAAACAAAAGAAACTCCCAGTTTTAAACACAGAAAACCAAAAACGTGTAATTTCAGAATCAGACCGGTTTATTTCGGTTATTTATATAATGCAATTTGAAAGAGATACCAAACCTGTCTTCTTTAGGGATGACCCAATACTGAGAATCACCTCCCCATATGAAATTAAGACCACTTGGCTTAAAGACCCATGCTTTTCTAACGATCTAATAATGAAGTTTGATTTTGTTAGTTGCATTACAAAATATGAAAATAACCAACAAATACAAAAAAAATTAATGAAAGAAACTAATATCAATTGACTTATTCTTATTACATCTTGTTCCATGTTGGATTCTGCCTGGTAATGAGAACTCTTGACAGCTTTTTGGACAGACATTTCTTTCTTTCTTCTTTCTCTTTGTTGTTTGTTTATAAAAGAACACTTCTCTTTAGTAGTGAGCTTTATATAGAGATTTGTTTCTTTTCACTATTATGGAAAAATAAAAATATTGTGACAGAAGAAGAATAAAAGACCCAGGTCTTTTATTCTCAAGATTCTCCTTGTAAGTTTTACTTTAGTACAATAACCATGTAAAAGGTATAATTCTATTGGGCGGCAAAAGCTAAAGCAAATATTCTCAGTTTGTGGCTCTTCTTCTATCTCAACTTTTGTATGAGAATCAAACTGATCACATATTTACTAATTAAGTCATCTAAATGCGATTAGTTCAACTAACTAGAAATATATCGTTTCCGGGTTATGGGATCTGAGTTCGAGTCCAATGTTACTTTGAACTACTTAGATATTAGTAATACTGGCGGCGAGTGTTTTAGTTGTCAACTTGCAAAAGAGTGAAAATTATTGAGACTAATGAGTCTAATGAAGCCTTTGATCTAGTTGGCCTTTGTTGTTTTGATAATGATTCCTAATGTCCTAACGCTGTTCTACATATTATTCTAGAAATATATAAATTTTTTTGTGGTGGGTAAAATCTGACCCAAAAAAAGAAAAATATACTTCTCAATATTCCTAATGTTTTCAACACCTAAACTTTTAGTTGGCAATGGAAAAATTAACCTTATCACCTTAGAATGTATTTATTACTCCAAGTTGCATTTGTTAAGAACAAAAAAAAAAAAGGGTTACCATATTTCTTCAATCCCAAAAAGAAAACATGCCGGTTCACACAATACCCCCAACAGTACAATCAAATAGTTCATATAACCAAAATAAACGTCAAAGATGCCAAGACAAAAACGGCACGTCATTGACTAACACCTAAGCTCTGAAATGGGTGTAAAACCCAGCTCGTCACAGCAGCCGCACACGCATACACATCTGAACAACCTGCCGTTTTTATACATCGAAAAGAAGTTGATAAAGAATCACAGTCATCAGCATATGCTCTCAGTCACATACCTTCTCCCAGTCATCCACCACTTCTTCACCAGAGCCTTCCACCGGTTGTTTATCCGCAGCTTTTGAACTGCTGCTCTCTTCTATCTGAGGCTGAGTAATTGGCCCTAAACTGGACGTGCTGCTGGCCTTCTCAGGCTCCAAAACGCTCCAACGATTAACCGAGGTAGCAATTGGATTGTTGCTCTTTGCTGATCTCGAAGCAGAGGTTTGAATATCTCTAGATGATCCTCCAATGGGGGAATCTTCAGCTCCCCAGGAGTCATCACTCTCCTGAATCACAGCTTTTTTCCATGGATTTCCTTTATGAACATCCCACGCCGAACCGCCAGGTAATTTCCCCCATGCATTACTATGTGAAGAAGATTGCCCGCCGGTCTGGACAACCACAGCTCCATAATATACTGAACCGTGGTCAAGCCTCCTCATGGCAGTGGCAGCTCGGGCATGATCATGGAACACGGCTAAAGCATTCTTGTCATTCAGCCAAACAAGCTCACATTCACCCCCAAATCTCAGTACCAAGGCGCTGATATTTGCCTCTCTCGGAAGATCCAATAAAGCAACCACAAGTCCAGGATCCATGTCCACCAGCGGATCAAAGGACGGTGGGTGTGGCCCTCCTATCGAGATAGCACCACCCCTAGCTCCAATGATCCGTGTTGGCGGTTTTGATTTTGCTGTTACGTGAACTACTGTAAACCGTTTTGGCTCCCATCCTGCGTTACTAACACCAAGTTTCCACCTCTCAGCTATAAGCCGAACCGTGTCTCGTTTATCTTTTTGCATCGGGCAGAAGACATGGACCTTAAGGGCACTTGTGCTTCCTCTGGCTTTCCCAAGTACCAGGAACTTGCAGCGCTCTTCAACAGCCAGTACCCACTTCGGATCACGCCTATAAAGGTCTGAAATAATCTCTGTCATAGCAGAACTCTCGCTGAAATGTAATGCCTCCAGATTTGGGGGAGTAATATCAAATGCATCTTGAAGAACCCGCTTACGCTCCAGCTTAGCACACTCGTCATCACACGAAAGCTTTCTCTGCCCAAGAGGGATTCGGTTTCCGCTCGACTCAACAGGCTGAAGTGGCGCTGGAAGCTTCTGCAAAATAGAGGCTTCATCATAAGCGGCAGAGAAAACATTACAACTGTTGGCACTTCTTCCTCCAGCATCACAAGGGACCGTAGCGGATATGCGACCACATGAACAAGTAATCGTGACTGGAACTTCACATCTTAGGTCAGGGCAAGGCGCAGAAGGATGGCAGAGTGCGGCACACGTGTGTCTGCAATCTCTTCTAGGAGCACCACACTTCTGTCCACATGTAACACGCATACCTGCTTCAGATTCATTGTAGCTGTCACAAGGCTCTGGGTGACAACTTCTGCCACAAGCATGCATGCCACAACGCCTCGTCTTTCCACAAATTTTGTTACATCTAATGTCTTTCAACCCACAAGGTATGTTTCTGAGAACCACATGGCCACCAACGCACTTCTTTTCCACAGGGGCAGAACAAGGAGGACAGTCTCCAAAATGGCATCCATGCGTAGCAGAATGGCCACAAGGCTGAGGAATCGAGCATGGATGCTGACAGCTAGGAACAGGTGTCCCACACGGTAGTGGTGGAGGAATCGAAGTTCTCCCACAGGCACATGTAAGATCAGTAAAGATCATCTCGAGACAAGGAGGGCAATGTCCACTGTGACACAAAGATTCACAGGAATGTTGCCCGCACCTTAACTTCTTCCCACAAGGTATTTGGCAGACGTGCGGGTCCCAATCGCCTGATTGATCATTCTTCTTCCCGTTCATGAGAGGACAGCAACGCTGGCTACATCTATGTCTCCCACAGTTCTTCTTACGCCCACATGGCTTAGCGCACACAAACTTCTCTGTCTCTGAAGAAGTTGTAATGTAGCATTCCACAGCCCTGGATGTTGACCCACACCGGCATTTCTCGTTTACTTGGACCAAACAAGGCGGGCAATCACCTGCATGGCACACTTCATTGCAAGTATGTAACCTACAAGGAAGAAGCTTCCTGCATACACTTGAACAAGAAGGAATTGGGTCCAAGCAACTCTGTCTGATCTGTTCTTCCAGACGCGTTTTCCCACAAAAACATGTCTTAACTCGACTGGGCAGCAAGTCACAGTCCCCACAAGGTCCGGGATGGCAAACATCGGAGCAGAAATGATTACCACATCCAAGCGGCTTCCCACAGTTAAAACTGCATGAATACACACCATCTTCTGCTTTCAACTCTCCCTTCACATTCATATCTCCGCAAATAACAGTCTCCACTTTTTTCTTGCAGAAACACGTGGCATTTACCAGTACCTGACAAGGATCACAAGGGCCAACGTGACATGTCCTTTCACATTGATGACGCCCGCAATTGAGAAGCTTGTCACAACGCTGCCCACAAACAAGAACAGATCTCCGCTCGGAACATCTGGTAGTAACCATCTTCTTACCACAAGGACAACTACGAGGTGGAGCAAACGCCTTACAGGGAGGACATGGACCAGGATGACACTGCAACACACAGACATGAGGACAAAGATCCTCTTTAGTAATCTCAGCTGCCGCAAACTCTTTCTCCAGTGGCTTCCCACATGGTTCACCGCATGAGTGTGGAGTCAGATATGGATCAGACGGTGGATCTTTCCTCTTCCCACAAAAGCACCGATAGCTTATCTCTTTGGATGATGTCAACTGAACAGATTGGCAACCCGGACATCTCCAATTATCACCTTGATTTTTCTCAGCAAGTAAATCAATAGAAGTAGGTGCTCGAGCCCACCTCTTGATACAATTCATATGGAAAATGGAATAACAGCTGGAGCAAGACCAGATATTAGCAGATCGCCCAACCTTGTCATAGCAAATCATACACTCAATAGAACTCTTAACCAGTTTCTCCTGTAGCTCTTGAACAAGTTGAGGCAAGTTTGGGTCTGTCATCACCACCACAATATCCTCCTCCTTAGCTACCCTTTTCCCCTGATACACAGGCCGCGTCCTAGATGAAACTCTTTGACGATTATCAGGAAGAGTTCCTGAAGCATTATTTCTTCTTTGTCTATTGGGTGGAGGTGGACCAACGAAATTACTCCTTTGGTGCTGCTGGTTCTCAGGCAGAATCCCCGCCGCATCATTTCTTCTTTGTTGATTAGGTGGAGGTGGACCAATGTAATCACTCCTTTGATGCTGATGGTTAACAGGCAGAGTTCCAGCAGCATCATTTCTTCTTTGCCGGTTAGGTTGACGTGGACCAATGTTATTACTTCTTTGCTGCTGGTTATAAGGCGGAGGACCCGAACCATTTAGCTGCCTTTGGAGATGGGAAGCAGCACCAGGTGCAGCACGGTTTTCAGAATTTCTATCTGGATTAGGAAAAAACGTAGGCTCAGTTGGCACCACCACGGAGGTAGATGATGAGTTTCTAGGAATCCAGGTTTGCTGAGAATTGTTACGAGACCTATCACCACCGTTGTTGTTCCTATCTCTCCTGACTTGAAAGCTCATATTCTTCCTTGAATCCACAAACAGAGAACCAGAGCCTGAACCCGTCAGTGTTGGAGTAATGGGTGTAAACAATTCACACAAAGTGCTTCTGTACATACAAACAAAAAAAAAAAAAAATCAGATTCTAGAAATGTCGAACATTGTTGATAATTAAATCCCACCAAAACACAAAATACGAGGAAACCAATCTATGTAACAATTATATAAGATTTACACATCTACAACCGATATTGAAATTGAATACGCAAAACTAAACGAATCCCTATTATATGCTCTACCTACGATTAATTTTACTGGAATCCCAAATAAATCGCCCAACATTGGGGTAAAATCAAGGTGACCTAGTTATCAGATCTAAAGAAAAAATTCGCAAAACCTAGACCTAGAGCTACCAACACAAAATTGATGAATCAATAGAACGATAAAGACAAATGATCTGAAACAAATAAACAAAGGGGGGAAAAAAATTGGTACCTGACAACAACAACAAAGATACGGAAGGAAAAATCAAAAATCAACGAACAATCTCAGGGGAAAAAAGAAAAACGTAGGAGATTTCGATGGAGTCCCTTGTTTTCTCAGGGAGATGAGATGAGAGAGATAGAGACTGTGGTAGGGTTATAAGGAAGAAGAAGATTGATTATATATATATACGAGGTTATCAGGTTATACAAGTTGGAAAGTGATACTAGAGACCGCCTTGCTCCCAAAGCAAATTATAGAGAGAGAGAGAGAGAGAGAGAGAGAGAGAGAGTCGCGTAGTACGACTTTGTTTTTTCTTTCAACGATTTGTCAGAATTATTTTATTTTATGCTTGACGAACACTCAGGAACCGCCTTATCCATTTATCCCAATTGGGCCGATGATGGGCTTACATTTTCAGACAGTTTTCGACTTAACCAATCTAAACCGGATAATTAATCATATGATTTTTGTTTATATCTAAAAATTAAAATACTCGATGGTACAAAAGTGGTTAAGACAACGGAATCGGTGAAGGAAAAAGGACTCTCTAGGTCAGCCATGCTCGCAGAGGCGAATGACTCGGAGGAATTGTTTTGTAATTTCAATCTAATTATAGAAATTAAAATATATTTTAATATATAGGAATTTATAAATATTTATAGAGAAATAGATGAATATATATTTTATTTTTAAGAGAGAACAAAATGTATATTTAAAATTACAATTTAATTAGCTTTAAGTTCCTATCATATATTTATATTAATAGTAATTTTAAATTTTTATATTCAAACCAAAAAAAAATCAATTTTTGATTCACAATAAATTTATTTTTATGATTTTTCTCACATTTTTATTAACATACATATTCTATCAAATATTTTTTAACTCTCATATTTATAATCATATCCATATTTTAATGCACTAAATTTTAATTAATTGCAATTATTTATTTGTGTTTATGTTATTTTTTCACCTCCATAGTATTTATAGCATTCTAATGAATGATTAATAATAATTTAAAATATAATAAATAATAAATATATTAATATTTAATTATTTCATTTTTGTAATTTTTATATACTTTATTTAAGAGTTCAACATGTGTGTATCATATACTATTATGTTTATAAGAATTTCAACATGTATGTATGATATATATATATATATATATATACAATTAATTTATTAAAACCAAATTATTGTGAATTGTAAATATATATAAGTTATGTTTTGGTCTCACTTATACTGGTATAATTATATCATTTTCATATGATTTTTATATGACTTCATCAATCATCTCGGAAAAGCGTCTTTAGTTTTCAATTAATCATCTCGAATAATATTTATTTTCTTAATGAATCTAAATAATATAATAAATAATAGGTAAGTTTTTTTGTATTTGTTGGATAGTGAAAAAACTATTGAAGGAATTAAGAAAGCTATATAACTAGAATTGAGAGAAATTTTTGTACAAGAAAGATACTTATTTCAAAAGTATTTATGTAATATAAACTATTAAATAATCAATTTATTCAAAAAGTTATTAAACTCCTTTAAATCTAATTTTATCCTAATTTGCTTCTTCGGTTGGGTTCTTAATTCAAAAACCAATTTAATCCCAAAGTTTTATTTTCCAGTTAATTTCGAAAAAGTGACTTACGTTGCAGATGACCTACTCCAGCATCACATGTTTAGTCATGTGAGAAGGTTTGGTTGCCCATGCAACATCAAATCCTAGCAAAATTGGGAGATTTCACCAGAGCAGCTCAAATCCTAGCAAAATTGGGAGCTAAGATGCATTTAGTTAAGCCTAGCAATTGTAATAAAACACTTCCACGGGTGATGTTAGTAAACTATGATTTTAGGGACATCATGAGCACTCCACATCCACTTTGATTTATTGGTTCTTTAATCTGTTGTAGGAAGAATCTAGCATGACTGGTTTAAATTATTAAGGGAGGGTATTGGTTTAGAATTTAGAAAGAATTTTAATGACTTTAAAAGTTATGTAAAATATGTTGTTATTCAATCAAGATTTTTTAAAATTCTTTAAAAATTTGGTGTTATTGGTTGTGGATTTGTTAAAAGTTATCTAAAATCTTGATAAATCTAGTGTTATTGGATTAAAAGTTTTATAAAGTCATTAAAAGTTTGATGTTATTCAATTAAAACAAAAGAATCTTGGATTGTTAATGAATTCAAATTTTGTGTTATTGGTTTAGTATTTTATATCATTTCCTTCATAACAAAAGTAATGAAAACTCTTTCATCAAATAGAAATATTTTGAAAGATTTTATGAAAGATTTTACAAGATTAAGAAAAACAAATCAGCAAGATTTAAAATAACTTCCTAAACAATTTCTTATAAAATCCTTTATTTTTACTTTCTAATTTTCTATGATTTTAAAAATCAACAAGATTTTTAAAAACACAAAGTCATTAACATTCTTTCTAAATCCTAAACCAATACCTCCCCCATCAATACTAAAACTATGAACTTATTTTATATACTGTATATTTCTTTTGGAATTTAATTAGGTTATAGATTATATCCTTATTTACTATTAGAACTACGAAATATATTGACCTACAGATAAGAAACAACACTATATATATACAATAAATATAAATTAAAACACAATAAAAATAAGAACATATATTAAAACACAATATGGTGTTCCAAAAAAATAAAAATGAATATCAAAATACAATAAAAACAAATTACCGCGGGATCGAACCTAGTACTACAGTACACAAAATACATAAGTGGTGGGTGGTCAAGACTCAGAATCGGTGAAAGAAGGACTCTCTAGGTCAGCCATGCTCGCAGAGGCGAACGACTCGAACGAGTCCATGGTGGAAAGCGAAGATGTTTCTACGGAATCTGAGTCTTCTTCTTCATCTATCTCAGGGAGGACGATGTGATTATCGTCTTCCTCGCAGTCATATTCTTCCGGTTCTGAAGCATCCTCAGAGCCCGTCAGCAGCCTGTTGATTGCTGACTTGGCGGCTTCCGTGAACCACTCTGTTTTCGGGAGTGAACTGATGATAGAGAGAAGAGAGACTTTTTAAAAGTTACATTCGATTTTGAGACCCAATGGGAGAGATTATACAGTGTTTTTTTTTCATTACCTTTGTGGGTTGATGCCTCTTTCGGAGAATATGTTGATGGCTCGATTGATCACAACTGATGCATGGTTCTGAACTACTTTAAATGGATACCCCGCAAACCGCGCGATCTCAACAGTGAAGTTCATGTCCAGGATCAACTGCAACACGCATAACAATAAGGAACTTCCAACTCATAATCCGAATCAACTCAAGAAATGAACTTCAACATCAAGTTTCAATTATATTCATTGTTTCCCATTCTAAAGGTTCAATCTTTGACCGCTAAGCCTGACCTTGGAGAATGGCTTACGTACATAAGAGTGGAAAGAGAGTGTGTTACTACCTGTCGCAACCCAGATGGCTGAAGTGGATTTGACTCGTCCTCGAATGCACTCCAAAACTCCTGCTCGTTTGATAGCCAGATTACAACCGTCTCCGTTAATCTCGCTAGTAGAATCTTTTGCAGCTTTTCTTTACCGAGCAGAACATCCCCCGCAATTACGGCCAACTGTTGTAGCTTAGAAAGCAATGCCTGCATAAGAAAGAAGGGATACCGTTGATTCTGTGTGCTATAACTTATACACCGGGACTATAAAACTAGATCAAAGAAGAAGACGAGACCTGAAACGGTAAAGAGGGCAGATTCGAGTCGTCTGGTATTTCGGTTAAATAAATGAGGGCGTCTAATCGTGTTAGTCCCTCCCTGGAGTAGATGAAGCTCAAGACAAACTGCAGACAGAAGTAGTTTCTGAGTTTGTCAAATGCTTGAACCATGTGGCGTTTCCATTCTTTCAGTTCTGGTGCAGCGCTACTGTTTAGAGCAGCACTACTCTCACCTTCTCCTCCACCATTGTCAATCTGGAGTTCCCAGACTTTAACCAGTGATTTTGGTAACAGTTCATCAAGTATTGTAAACGCCGCTCCAAGAAGAGCAAGCTGCTCAGAATCTGTCTCAGCTCTAGCAAGTACGGTATTATCTTGGAGCGCAGGGAGACCATCCTCATCTGAATGTCCAGGCAAGGCTTTGATCAGAAAGTCGATGTATTTATCATATAGTTGCAGTATCCTTGTTAGTACACTTTCACCAAAGTGTAACACAACTAGGTGTGTTAACTGATCAAGTATGTCCTGCAAGAACAAACAAAGCTACTATAAGTTTATGCGTCTAGAATCAAAGAAAATGGTAAAATCAGTGTTCAAAAATCAACTCACTTGCACAATTTGCATGAACCGAATGCTACAATCAGTCATCGTAGTATCTGAAGCGATAGCGAATTCAGATAATATTGCCACAAAGTCAGAGGATGATTCCAAGCCCTCATCAGTTTCAGTCATGTCAAAGATAACCCTTTGAGCCCGTCTAAAATTCAACTCCAAGACTTCTTCAACATAAGGCCGGAACAGCACTAAAAAAGCTTAGACAAAAATAAGCCTTGTGGTTCCAACACTTTGCAATAGTTAAGACAGTCTTGAAGGCATACACTGGCTGCACGCAATGCAGAAGCTGTTTCGGAAGGAGAAGCGTTTTCTTTAACCAGCCGTACCAAATACTCAACTTCCCTCTCTGCCCATTGGACAACTTTGTTGGAATAAGCGGGATTATCATCATCACCAAACATGGCAGTGGACTCTTTTGCAGCCACTGAGATGTTAGAGAAAACAAGCTTAGACAGAGTAGCAGGGAAAGTGTGTGGACAGCTTGAACACGAAGGAAGAAAAGCCTCGATTCTTCTCCGCAGTCTTGTGGCATAAAACTTAAGAAGCAATTGGTGAGCTGACGGTCCTTTTCCTAGTCTGATCAACCCAGTCAATGCATGCTTCAATTCAGCTACACTAACCGAAGGTTGTTTAGCAATTTTAAGAAGCTGATCCTCAAGAACCGCCTTTCTTTCCATAAAAGCAGACTTGTAAGAGGACATTTCGACTGATCCTTTAAGATCTAAACAGTTTCTTTCCTCAGCATCCATCGCCTCCAGTGCCTCATCCACTTTATGTTCAGCCAAAAGAAGATCAATCTTCTCAAGAAACTCAGACTTTAAATCAGTTACTTCATCAGGCAAAGGATCCTCTTTGTCTTGAGAGTCATCTGCATCACCAGCTGATCGATTCCAATCATCCATCTCACGGCAAACTCCAGCCATCAGATCTTGCACAAGAATCCCCTGCGAAGATATATGTTTCCGTAGCTCAACCAGCTCGTGCTCCATCTCCACTGCTTCTTCAGATATCCTACACAAACCCAAACATAAAAGATATGAATCTTACACCAAACATTAAGCTGATACGAAGAAACTAGCAAACCAAATAAGAGAGAGCAGTTAGTAAATATTACCGTAAGAAAGCAAGGTACTTAGTACGCATATCACCGCACATATTTTCCACAGCATCCTTTAAATCCAAAAGCTCACAGCAGAGCTTTCTAATTCCCTGCATTGTTTAAGTTTAACACAACCAAATCATAATGAACAATCTTAGGTTCAACTACTTTCAAGCAAATGCGTTAAATTCGAGGGCAACTGAGTCGTAATCCAGATCAATCGGAGAAATCGGAGAGAACCCAATTGAAATAAGCGAAAGAAAGAGAAAAAAGGAAAGACCTTTTCGGTGAGAGACTGGTGAACGGAATCGATCTTTGACTGAGGAATGATGCTTTCGATATATGGGTACTCGTCGTCTTCCTCGCTGCTCTCCATTGTCTTCTTCTGCTCTTTCTATTTCTTTATTTCCCCTCAGTCTTCTTCTTCGGAGTCTCTCTCTCACTGTCTCAGACACGGTTGCCGAAGAAGCAAAGATAGTGATGCTTTTGGACTCCTCCACTCTCTTTCTAAGACTTGATTTTTTTTTTTTTGTACAATAAACGGCATGTAGTCCAATTCGTCAAATAAAAGACGTCACGGTGTTTGCAAAACGTGAAATCTTTATTTCTCAACTATAAGAAACGGTAATACATCAAAATGGTCTAACATTATTTAGTGACATCAAAATGGTTCAAGTCCGGTTTAAGTCGGTTTAAGTCGGTTTAAGTCGGTAATGCGATTTGGGGAGCTTTACAGTTGGAAACGAGTTCCTTTGCCGCCAATATGCTCTTTGATAATAATATAAAAACCAATCTTACAGATCATTATATTCATTACAAAAATGTGATTGAGACCTATTCAAGCAACGTTGAGTCAAAAGCATGACCATTTCGTGACCAGGAACCTTCTCTCTTCTTTATCTTTCCAGATTAAAATGTGTGTTTGCACGTTAATTCCAATCATGGGAATGAGTCCCACCCTCTAGGAAAGGTTTCTAAGATTTATATCTCTCTGCGTGTTTTGTACAATCTTCAAGAAGAAGAAGTAGAGTCTAGAGAGATCATGGAAGAGTTTCAAGGTCAAGAACCAGACGGCGAGAATCCTCGATCCCTGGAGCTCAATCAACGCAGATGGTGGATCTCTGTTTCCTTCTGCGGTTTCTTGATCTTTGTCTGAGACTCTCTTGTCATGCTTCTGTTGAACTTCTACTACGTCCATTCCAAGACAATCGATCAGACAGTGACAATACAAAGGAACATGGACAAAAGCTTTGATCCAGAACGCTGCGTTTCCCGTCCTGATTCCACTCTTCTTCTTGTTTCCTTCACCAAAACCAAACCTGGAAACAGTCTCCAGTCAAACCAACACTGGCTGGTTTCGAGTTCTCTCGCTCTATGTTTCTCTCGGTGTACTTGTCTCTGTTTATAGCAAGTTGTATGCGCTTGCCAAATTATACTTAGGTTGGGGGATTTTGGTATCAACTCAATTGATACTCACCTCCCTCTTCTCAGCTTTCATAAACCGTCTCAAGTTTAACAGATGGATCATCATATCCATAATCCTCACTCTTGCCGCAGACTTTTTTGGCGGCCCTGCGTTTTCTGTAACCCCTGATGAAGATGAATCTGATGCTTACGGTATCAGGGCATGGTTGATACTCATATTCCCTACTCTTGCTTTCTCCTTGTCTCTGTGCCTCATGCAGCTCGGGTTCGATCGACAAAGTTTTGGTGAAGACAAAGAGGTATGGTAACAAGAAGGTGTTTCGGATGGTCTTGGAGATGCAAATCTGCGCCACACTCCATTGCACCGTCGGTCTGTTTGCGAGTGGTGAGTTTAAGGAGTTAAAAGGCGACAATGAGAGGTTTTAATAGAGGGAAAACTTACTACATTCTGAGTTTGGTCGGGTTGGCTCTCTCTTGGCAGGTTTGGGCGGTTGGGCTGTTAGGTCTGGTGCTTTTAGTGTCCGGTTTATTCGCTGATGTTGTTCATACGTGTGCTTGACCTCCCTGTACAAAACAAAGAGGAAGGAGACCGCAGAACTGAAAAAAAGAGAGAACAACAACAACGAAGCTTAGTCTCTGCTTTTGTCTACAATATTTATAGAAGATACCCTTATTCCTTGTTGTGTCTTGCAGATACAAAATACTGTGGTTGTCCTGCAAGTATCCCTTTATTGATTCAGAAGTTGTATACATCCAAATGAGCGACTAAAAGTACATCCGTGATGATACATTATATATCTCAACAACAGCTACAACTAATCCCCTCGCAGACACATGTAATCGAATTCACATATGCGCAAATGCATAAAACTTCTCTCACATAATCCATTCCTCGAATCTACCAAGTTTGTTCGTAGAATCCTTCTTCCAGAAGGGCTTGATTGCCGTGAAATTTCCAGTTTTCTGTAAGCGAAGAATAGCTTCATCAGTCAACAAAACATAGAAGTGGAGCATTGTGATCAGTATGCACACATATCCACAGCTAAAATACCTTGGGGCAGAGACTTCTGATTGTATCACAAACCGGGTAATCATATGGACAACAGTGACGACCATCCTTGCAACACACAGCGGAGTCTATCCCGCAGTATTTCCATGAGAAACATAATTCAAACAGGTTTCTTGCACAGCAACAAGTCTCTGCAGCTGAACAATAGGTGAAAAGGTTACTATCAGGTCAATCAATTTCGACAAGTACACAAAACTGTTTAGTAGACGACTCCATAGTCAAACCTCTACCTAACTTTTGGATTTGGTCTACCTTTTGTTGGACATGGGCTGCGCCCCAATATGCCACTCGACCCAACAAGATAAGTTCTGTGATTTTGGCCCGACGAAATCAGATGAAAGACATTAATAATTTGTAAAGGGCAATCTCGGGAATTTATGGTGGGAACCCTAGAAAACCCTCGGTCTACACGTCCACTATATATAGAAACAATACTCATTGGAGAAGAAGGGGGAGACCCTCGAACAATACACAGAGAGCAATACTTTGCGTCTAAACATTGTTGTTATTTTCTATACAATTTCCTGTTAGCTTCCGAGCTCGTCGTGACTCACTTGTCAGTTCTCCTGTGAACTGACGAGCACGATCTTGGCTCGTTTTAGTGACGACCTCGCATCCTTATCGTTAATAAAGAACAAACTTCACTCTTTCCCCTAAAGTCGATATTTATTTAGTGTTGTGCAATCCCTAGTACAAACACCTTTTATTTTTTAATCTTATAAATAGTCCCACTTTATCGAGCTCTTCATCCATCTTCATCTTTCCCATTTTTTTTTCTTATTCCCGCTTATGTTACGGATTACAAAAGTCGCTCCGACAATGGGGTAAGAATGTTTTGGATACTACACCGTTAACTATATTTGATAACATCACTCAATCCCTCCATAAACCAGATCCGATGTTTTTTCTCCGTAGGGTTACAATTTACGGTGATTTCTCTAAATACAAAGGAGATACCTGTTTGATACGTAACATGCATGAACGATTGACCTACTCTTCCAAAGAAGAGTGTGAAACAAGTAAGTCATGCTATTTTTTTTTTTTTTTTTCTTCCTGTGTGTTTTTCTAACAATTTTTGTTTTGTTTTTCTCATTCACACCCATAAAGAAAATTTAGCAGCTGAAACAGGACATTAATTTCCATACTATCGCCAATGATCCTCCCTTCTATGTTTTGGTGATAACGTCGGATCCTAGTTTTGAAAATCTCATCACCAATTTGGAGGAAGACGGATTCATTATGATGCTCTCATCTAGCCGTAACGCAATTCGTTCGTTGGGTAGTTCTGCATATTAAATGTGGTTTTGGGAGACCTCTTGATCCCGATATATACTATCACAAAAACTCAGTGGCGGATAAGGAAATACATTGAGGATTGGAAATAACATAAGACACTATACATTAATATGAAGTCTAATTGAATAATTATTATCAGAGCTTAGTAGTATCAATGGTTTGCTTTATGTTTTTTTTTTTTGTATTTTTCTGGTTTATGTTATAAGGTATTCCGTCTATAGTAATGATAATTGAAACTGATTGACTCATCAAGTATCTATCTATCTTAACATTTTTTAAGTACATTTTTGGGCCATCTTTTATTATTTTTGTAGCCAAAGAAGTCTTAATTAAATTGTCTACAAATCTTACAACCAAACACAATCATTTTCTTATTTGATAATATGAATTTCAAATTTCCTAAAATATATCTACCTAATTTAAAGCGATATGTTAGATTAAAATATAATTCTCCTTTCAATTTTATTTATTCTTATTTTTATTTATTTGAATTACTATTTAATACATATGATGTGATTTGATAAAATTCTAGATTTTAGATTTAATACATATAATGTGATTAGATTTATACATATGATTTTAGATTTTAGATTTTTGATAAAATATTAGATTTTTTTTTCAGCATATGATGTGATTTTAATTTTTATAAACAGAGATATATTTTAAAAATTGTTTTAGGAATTTTGTAACCAAAACAAGTATATTCGGATATAAATTATTTTACATTTGAGTTATTTTACATTTAGCTTATGAATAAAAAGAACAAAATCTATTTTAATATTTTATGAGTATATTTTTGGTGTAATCCTAATTGTCGGGTCGGTTTTAGTTAAAAAAAAAAAATCGATTGCACTAATCCGATCTTTATTCATTATTATCTTAGTCGAAATCGAAAACATTCTTATTATTCGATAATAAATATTCATTTTTTAATGATATCAATTTATTTATTAGTATCAAATATTATAGTTAAAAATAGATGAACTGATTTATTGATTAAAACCCCACACATTAAGATTTGACATTTTGACTTTATATTGCCTTTTACGTACATATCATAACTTTAGTCCAAAAAAAAAAAAAAAAAAAAACGTACATATCATAACTTGACGAAGATCAAACAAAAACGTGTTTACTCGGTGGAATCGATTCTCGTACTAGATTTTGGTTTAAGGAATCGAGATACTCTAGTCCAGCTATCGGTACCAAGTTTGCAAGAGTACTTACTCCACAACCATAAAAGCAGAGACTTTTTCTTGCTCTTCCCGTAACAATCTTGATCACCTGGAACGTTTCTTCCCAAGGAAGAGACACGAAGCGGGCTACGCTCCAAACATTTTCTATAAGCTTCGAGAAAAGGGTCGTCTTCTCTCTTCCTGAAACTTGAACAAGTGGACCTCGATGTACTAGCCATATTAGAAGGCGTGAAAGGACAAACAAAAAGAGGACTTTGCAACATTTCCTCACGATACTCAACATGAGAACATGGAGGCGGCGTAAGTTTCCATTGTAGCTGATCTTCAGTTTCGTTGTGCCTTCTTGAAACTCCAGGCGTCAGCTCCCATGAAAAGGGAACTTTGGCTTTAGATGTTTGATCGAACTCGTAATTTTTTGGACTAAGCATAAATATGTGTGTATAAAAGACTGGTATTTTGTTGGCTTCGTTATAATCGATGGCTGTGTTACTGGTAATTGTATTTTTAGATATGGTGGTGACTGGTGTACATGTATAAATACAAACTTTAATTCGAAAAATATGATTTGATGTGTGTATATTCACCTAAGTTTTGATTATTGTATAGTTGGAATGATAACATCATTATAGGAATCGCTTGGCTATATATATAACATCCTACTTTATGAATTAGTATATTGATTTCATTTGTCTTGTATGTACCTTATTTTCAAACACAAATACGTTATAACCGAAATTACGCATAATGTTTAGCACATTTCAAATTAATTATAGAATGAATACACAAGTTTACCCGTACGTCTCTGACATCACACATTAGTATAATTTTGATGCATATGTACGCATTTGTCTGAATATAATAAATAGGCAAAACTACTATACCACAATTATTTGCATAGTATAAGTCGACAAAAAAAATGATTTCAAATATAGGTGTAGCTTGATGTGTATTTACAAAAAAGTGCATGCAGTTCGCGAACAGTCAAATAATGCCGTCTGGGTCTGGCCGTCTTTAATGATTTAAAGAAGGACAACAAAAAATCGTGAACGGCAGGATTCGAACCTGCGCGGGCAGAGCCCACATGATTTCTAGTCATGCCCGATAACCACTCCGGCACGTCCACTTTTTGATTGCTTATTGACTAAAACATATTTTATATCTGTTTTTAATATCTGAGACTTTTGAAGAAATATCGCAACGCCCACTCGCCCAGACTCTGTGTATTAGGATAGATTGCTAACAAGTAAGGCAAGCTCTTAAAATCTTTAAATCAGAAAAACAATTGAAGTATCGTATGGAAAAATCAATGCATTCTACCAAAGCAGAATGATATCAATTGAATTGATCAAAGTACTTGCTGAAGAATGATCAGTATGGTAATTAAAAAAAACCAAGTGTTTTTACACGTAATATATTCTCTCATAACCAAAACATCCGTTTTTCCTCTATTTATTTTGGCCTTTTTTTCCAACTGAGTTTGGTTGTTTCCTTTAGGTGTTTCCTAATCTATCTTAAGCTTGGGTTGCAACAAACAAAAAAAATGGAAATTGATCACAAAGATGATGATGATGATAAAGCAAAAAAAAAAAAAAAGCTACTTGTACATGATTATATGTTTCTATCTTGATTCCTGTCTCAGACTCAGAGAATGAGTCAGACGCTAGCATAATGGATTGTAGCTTAATGCTTGGTTTACAAGTGAAAGGCTCATGTCAAGTATCTCATTAATGATAGCTAGCTGAAGCATACTCGTTTCACGAGAATTAAATTATATCAATTGCTACTTGAACGTAATACATATATTCTCATAATCAAAACCATCCATTATTTCTCTGTTTATCTTTCATCTCAAGAAACCCAATAAAAGAGTGAACAAAGATCCCACAAAAAAAAAAGACATGAAAGACCAAAATAGGGAAAACACAAACGTGAGAAGAAACAAAACCAATATATGTTATCGATCGAGAGAAGTAGTAATGACGCTCTTGATTCTTCGATGGTCAAAATCATCCAGGGGAGAGAGATTGAGTTGTTTCAATTAATTAAGCAGCGACGACTTTGTCCTTAGCGGCATTATCTCCTCCACCTTCAAGCTGGCTCAAGTTTCCTTTCTCCTTAATCAGCTGAAGATGATGATGCTTGCAATAAAGCTTACCCTCGTGAGCTATATAATTCGACGGGCTTATCGTGCAGCCTCCATGTGTACACTTGAAGCAACTCTTGTGGTACAATGTCCCATTCACCGACACCTTCAACAAAGTCCACATAGTAATCAGTCACTAGTCCACATAATGTTTGACAATAGATTAAGAACGCTTGAGCTCTGGTTTAGGCCAAGAACAGATCATATTTGTTATGTAAACAATCAAAGAATCTGAATACCTTCTCAATTGGATACACGGTTTTATCGCAGCCAACGCATTTCTCTCGTGTTCCTCCAAACATATTCGACACTTTGGTCCCAGCAGGTCTCTGTAATGTAAAATTCTCTCAGATCAAGAACCTCAAAAACATTATCAAGAACAGGTAAAAGTTTTTATTTGTTATGCTGTCTGAATATTACCTCTCCCTCCAAAGGCCTATCAGGTTTTCCAATCTTTGGTGTCCCTATATACATAAAGAATCAAAACTTTAATTTTCAAATCTCCACATTTAAAATCACCCCTCCCTCCCAAAGTTTTTTTTTTTCACATTTTGATCTGTTTTTTTTTACCTTCGAAGCTCTTCTCAAGACTACCAGTTCTCTTGAAGTTTTGATCGAAATGTGGTCTGCAATAGAGAACTCCTTCAAAGGAGTTGTAATTGCTAAGCTGTTTCATCAACAAAGAACAATAAAAAAATCTTTAGACCAATCAGATTCATCATCTCCAAGAACTCAAAGATATCTCTATACTTAATATCAATTAAGTAATCAATACATTTCGATACAGATAGGTCTTCTTTATCTATCTGTATCAACTAGATCTACTACTTCAGGGTTTATCAGAAATCATGACAAAAATAACTATAAGGGAGCCAGAATAAAAAAAAAAGAACAAACCTTGAGAGTTCCTTTGCAATGGTGACATCGGAAACAGGCTTTGTGGTAAACCCGGTTATCAGCGGTTAACTTGTCAACAAGATAAACGGTTTTGTCACAAGCCATGCATTTCTGTGTTGTTCCTGCAAACGCCATTCTTGTTCTGTGTTCTTGTAAGAGATCAGAGTAAAGGATACAAAAAAGAATGAAGAAGAAGCTCAACAATGGTCTTGAGGGAGAGATAAATTTAAAAGAGGAATAAAAGATGAAGATGAAAGAAAGAGATTGTCAATTATTGTTGCTTGGGGTTTTTAATATGGGGACCGGATATGTTGAAAAATGAACATGTCTCTTCTTCTTCTCCTTTTTCTCATTTTAAAGTGTAACGAAAAATAAAAGCTGGCAAAAAAATTTCAAATTTCTAATAAAAATGTGGCAAAATAATGTTCAAAATTAGTTGTAGATATATAACAACTAAAACAGTCTATTTGTAGATAAATTACTAGCTCTAGAATTTGAAATTTTTGCTAATTCAAAATCGAATATTTGGGTTTTTATTTTTTTTCTGACAGAGCTTTGTTTTTGTAATTGTCTAATCCACAAAACAAGATAAATAAACGATGAGTAGATATTAAAAAAAAAAAAAATGTACTATAAAAAAAGGCTCCAACGGCTTTTTTGTGTGTGTCTTAATTATATTTGTCCGAACTTTGATGTAAACACCCGTCAATATCTGTCTTCTTGATATATTTTTCAACATTAACTTGGTGGGTTCTTTATCCAAATTAGCTAAATTAGTTGTAGAGAATGCATGCAAATTAGCTAATTCAAGACAAAATGCTCTATACTTTTGGTTTAAGCTAATTTAGGAGCAAGAAAGCAGTAGAACAGTGAAAATTATTTTTCACTCTCTCTCTCTTTAGGGGTAGAAAGCTGAGGAGCAAAGAAAATAGAACAGGGAAAACCAACTGGAAAGAATCTTTGTCTGTGGTTTTAGATAATGATTAAAAGCTGTATTGGCTTATGGTGAATTAGTTGGAAATCTCTATATATATATATACTTTTTTGAAAAAAAAATGAAAAATATCTGAAAAACATGCTTTACCATAAAGGCTATATGATGAGCTGTAATATTGACATAATTGGTTGAAGGGGAATGAGTGATCATAATGATACCTAACATCTTCTTTTATTTAATCAAAACACCTAACTTTATTTTTATTTGTTACTAATATAGGACTCAAAAACAAAAATTTATTGCCACTGCTTAGATTTATGGGCTTTCCCTTTCTGTCTGCATGGGCCTCCTCCTCTCTTTATACTTACTTAATTGCAAACATTCTTTTTTTGTTTTATTTTTGTCAATTACTTAATAATGAAAGCGTTTAAAATCTGTTTTCTTCTCACATTTTTCTCAAGATGCTAGTTTTGCTGACTGACTGGAGGAAAAATGAAAAAGAGAGCGGTGATTGAAACGTAAAGTTAAAGCACAAAACTGTTTCGTAATATTTTGTAATATAATATAAAATTGGTGGAAGTTTTTTTAAAAACTTAAAATATATATGTATTAAAAAAATACCTTTTCTTCATTTTCTATTTTTATAAATTAAGAAGGACAAATTTTTTCACAAATGACAGAAACGAATGATGCTTGCTAATGCTAATTTAATTTAGGTGATCAATTTACGAAAAAGACAAATACAGATATTTTACCGATGATAGAGACATGAATCTGTTTTGTTGCCTAGTAAAATAAATGGGCTCTCAATTAAAGCCCAAATAATTAAGAGACCACACCCCCACACCTACCTAGTAACGAACTAGTAGAGAGGGTCAACTGTCCGAGCGTTGACCAAATCTTTTCACTTCCCCTGCTTCTTCCACCTTCTGTGAACCTCACAGCCTCTCTCTCTCCCGGCCATATCTCACCGGCGATCTCGGACTTTTTATCACTGGTTAGAATTTCCTTCTCCGCTTTCTCCGGTAACCTTTTCACTTTAATCCCGTTCGTATCACAAAATCGATTAAGCTTCGTTAGATATGTGGTTTGTGAAGATGGGTAAAGGTTTAAATATGCGTATATGAGGTGCAGTTATATGCATAGATGAGGTCTGACTTTACAGACGCTAAAGATCATGAGGAATCAAGCTAAAGTTTTGATCTTTTCCTTTTCACTATTAACAGACCAATCTGTCTACACAAGAATTCTATAAAAAGTTTGATGAGAAGTTAGATTATTGTGTGTGTGTGTGTGTTTGTGTCAATTTGATTTCTTGATTTGTGAATTGTGATGATGAAGGAAAATATAAAAAAATGGCGACTTTAGTTGATCCACCAAACGGGATTAGGAATGAAGGGAAGCATTACTTCTCAATGTGGCAAACTCTGTTTGAGATCGATACTAAATACATGCCAATCAAACCTATTGGACGTGGAGCTTATGGTGTAGTCTGCTCCTCTGTTAACACTGATACAAACGAGAAAGTCGCTATCAAGAAGATTCACAATGTTTACGAGAATAGGATCGATGCGTTGAGGACTCTTCGGGAGCTCAAGCTTCTACGCCATCTTCGACATGAGAACGTCATTGCTTTGAAAGATGTCATGATGCCAGTTCATAAGAGGAGTTTTAAGGATGTGTATCTTGTTTATGAGCTGATGGACACTGATCTTCATCAGATTATAAAGTCTTCTCAAATTCTAAATAACGATCACTGCCAATACTTCCTGTTTCAGGTATGTTGTTTGATCTCACTCACCCTGTTGTTGGTTCTAGCTTTGTATAAGATTTTGTTCTTTTGTGTTTAGTTGCTTCGAGGGCTCAAGTATCTTCATTCAGCCAACATCCTTCACCGAGATTTGAAACCTGGTAACCTTCTTGTCAACGCAAACTGCGACTTGAAGATATGTGATTTTGGGCTTGCACGGACGAGCAACACCAAGGGTCAGTTCATGACTGAATACGTTGTGACTCGTTGGTACCGAGCTCCTGAGCTTCTCCTCTGCTGTGACAATTACGGAACATCTATTGATGTTTGGTCTGTCGGTTGCATTTTCGCTGAGCTTCTTGGTAGGAAACCCATACTCCAAGGAACTGAATGTCTTAACCAGCTTAAACTCATTGTCAACATTCTTGGAAGCCAAAGAGAAGAAGATCTTGAGTTCATAGATAACCCGAAAGCTAAAAGATACATCAGATCACTCCCGTACTCACCCCCCATGTCTTTATCCAGGCTTTACCCGAACGCTAATGTTTTGGCCATCGACCTACTTCAGAAAATGCTTGTTTTTGACCCGTCAAAGAGGATTAGTGTCACTGAAGCGCTTCAGCATCCATACATGGCACCGCTATATGACCCGAATGCAAACCCTCCGGCCCAAGTTCCTATCGATCTTGATGTAGATGAGGATTTGAAAGAGGACATGATAAGAGAAATGATGTGGGATGAGATGCTTCATTACCATCCACAAGCTTCAACCTTAAACACTGAGCTCTGAGCTCAAGTCCTTCTACTTATGTCTGATTGTCATCATATTGTATATAGAGAGAGTATTGAAAAACAAGATGAAGAATAACTTGCAGTTTAAGCGAGTAGTGATGCCACGGAAGCTGTGTGTGTTTTTAATTGCAAGCTTTTAAGTGTGTCTGTAACATATGTACATAGAGAGAGAGAGAGAGAGAGCTCTGTTTCTGTTTGTTTGTTTCTTTCAGAACTTTGAACCCTATAATTTATAAATGCAATCCAAGGCTTTTGATAAATCAAGTTTTCATATACAGTAGTTGTAGTCTCATCATATAGTTTATGTATTATTTTATATGAATATTTGATGATCGATAACATGCCTTCTGATTCATATATGCATTTGCACCGAATCTAACATACCAAATCGGAACAAAAATACGTTTTAATTTCTTAACTAGATAGATTAAGACCCGTGCTAGAGCACGGGTTGAAATTTTTTTTTTATATTATAATTTTAGAATAAAATATAATTTATATTATTGTTTCTAAAATTTATATTTAACATAAGTCATCATATTTAACATATGATTTTATTGCATAATATTTTATTAAAAAAACTTTTAAAAACACTAATATAAATTATATTTTATTCTAAAATTCTAATATAAAAAAAAATTCAACATGTGCTCTAGCACGAGTCTTAATCTAGTTATATATGTTAAATATGATGGCTTCAAAAACACATATTTTGTAAGTTTTACATTGTTAATTTTGTAATTTTATGTATGAGAAATCATTATGTTTGTTGTTTGATTTTATTTTTATTTTTGAACATGTTTGGTGAAAGTGTTTCAATATGACCCGTGAGTAAGTAAGATTTTATTTTTTAACTGCACAATAAGATCTTGGAAATCACGATTAAGTGTGATAAATTACCAATATTTTATTCCTTTTTATGTCTAACAGTATATATTTTGTAACAATAATTAGAATACTAAAGATTTTATTTTGGAAATTGTATAATCTTGGAATATTCTCTTTAAGAGAATTCTCTGGGATATTCTTAAGTGTATTCATTTTGACATACTAATCTCTAATCTATTTTTTTGTAACTAACATATATTTAATTTATAACCTATTTTATAACCAACTTATAAAAATTATATAGTCTACAAAAAAGTTTGTGTACTTCCGTTTTATTATATAGGAGATTAAGTTCTACAAAATGATAGTACCATCCTTATTTAATTATCACATGATATGCTTCTTTTTTGTCAACACCATGATCCATGTTGCTTCTGTTGGTTTAAAGCCTTAAAAAGCTTTTTCTTCTTTGTCAACGTTCCTTCTCATACATAACTCGTTTTCTTTTCATTGTAGAAAACTAACTCATTAAGGGTTTAAATCCAAATTTTGTAAACCCATCAGAAATTTAAGTTTACAATGAATATATCCCAACTTGATCCTTATGGTTAAATCACCTTTTTGTTTTTATTTTCTCCAAGTCAAAACTAAGCTAATTAACAATTACTTATGTTCAACCAAAAAAACAAAACGAATACACCATCATGGAAAAAATGTTCTAGCTTCTTCCGCAAGAAAGTCAATCAGTAAAAATCAGCAAAATACATCTGCGATGACGTTTACATTTGGTAGCAAACTTATCTTGTATTCTCGTCCCCCAGGACAATAGGAAATTGTTAAACATAAATACGTGATCTGATCAATTTTATCACATTTAATGAGATCTGGTCAAATTCACCAATCCATTTGTTTATCTTTATAATACTATCCACAATATAATTAGTTTAAGAAGACAAGTCACATTATGATAACAATTATAAAGCCGTCTCTCTTGTCCAAATACTAAATCTTGCCTAACCACTCCTCCATTCCATAAACCAAAATTTTCCAAGCTCTCTCAAATTCTCACAACTTCTTACACACCTAAAGAACTAGTAGTAAAACCAAAGGATCGAGTGGATTGGTTCAAATCGAATTGAAGATATGTTGAGTCCGTTTTCGTCGTCACCGAGGAGATCGAGGAAAGGAGGCAATAAAGAAAGCAAGAATCCTTATTCAAACCAAGGACTTGAAAAGTTCTCTGCGCTTGTCTCTGAGCTAGATGAGAAAAGACAGAGCATTTACGCGAAGAGGGTTGATTCTGATGGACCGCCTCTTGTTCGGTTTATGTTCACAAGCTCCGGAGAGTGCGTTCCCGTAATGATCAAGACAAAGAAGGCAGCTGCAGGTCAGAAGAAGAATGTTCAAGATGATTTCAAAGTCGTGACCGAATCAAAAATAAAGGAAGAGAAAGAAACAAAGAGAATAGAGACAGGAACAGAGAAGAAACAGAGCTGTGTATTGAACGAGAATCTGAAGAAGATTTCGAGACCGAACCATTTCTTACCCGTGACAGTGGTGTTGGTTCTAATTTTCTTGGTGTTTTTCGGACGAACGGTGTCGATCATGTGCACTTGTATCGTTTGGTACTTGGTTCCAATGATCAAGGAACATAGCAGAAACAGAAACAGAGGATCAACGTACGAGACGAAGAAGAAAAAGAAGAAACTGAATATAGAAAACAGAGCAGCATCGTTTAACCAGAAGACGGCTGTTCGTGACCAAACTGATAAATTTACGCATCTGGCTGCTCCTGGTAAAACTCGGTGACAAATTTTGAAACTTTATTTTGTTTGTGAAAGTTCTTTTATTCGTTTCATCTAACATTTTTTTCATTGATTCGTTTGGTTCTTTCTTTTTTGGTTTGTTCATAGTTGTTAATTTAGATACATAACTTAATTCTTTTGTCTCGCTCTGTCAAATGCTATGTAACTATTCAAACATATCATTTTCTACTTGGTCGTGGTTCAGTGTCT
The DNA here is from genome assembly GCA_023657505.1 of Camelina hispida. Lineage (NCBI taxonomy): Eukaryota > Viridiplantae > Streptophyta > Magnoliopsida > Brassicales > Brassicaceae > Camelina > Camelina hispida. The sequence goes on from CP094631.1 coordinate 4,207,712, forward strand.
CTTGTATAAATCTCGTCGATTTTGATGATCTGTAAATGGGAACCTTTTTTTTTGCTTTGGAGATTTTGGGGTTTCTTGTATATTGGACAACCTGTACTATTTATTTTGTTTATTATATATTGTCACGCTTGGTTTTCTTTAAGGAAATAGCACGATACGATACAGCGGGACAGTATATTAAAATGTTTTAGTAGATTGCAAATTTTCTAAAAAAAATAGGTTAGTTGATTATCCTACACAGGTATGTCATTCGGTTTATCATATCTGAACCAAAAAAATGACGAAAAAAAGATTGATGAAATTTTGTAAGCTAACTAGAGAATATGAAAATGGTTAGTTGATGAATACACAATGGTGTTACCCGCATGCATTCTTTTTAACAAGCTTAACCCGCATGCATACACAATGGTGTTACCGGTAACGACAAGTTATAATGTTGTAACATGACCCTATCAGTATATCATATTTGTTGTATAGATATGCTTCAAGATAGATTTAGTTAAATTTGTAGTTCTAATTGGTTAATTAATATTGTGTCTCCAACTAATAATAATATACTACTATTGTAAGTAATCAAAGATTTTGGATTTGAAAAGCAAGTTTATTTGACCAAAGACCAAAAATGAATAACGTGTAGGCGTGACAGTGTACGAGAGAGAGAGAGAGAGTGAGGCTGAATCGTACGGTAAAGTTCGTAACCGAGACAAAAAAAAACCAGCTGGTTTCAATTACGTGGCATATTTCGAAAGCAAAAGTATAGAGTATAGACTATAGACACACTACTAAAGCCAGTCACTCTTGGTTTGTCACTAGGTTAGGTTCATATTGCAGACTTGTCCCTTCTCTCACCGCCGGTAATTTCTCTCTTCAATCACATCTTCAAATTTTTTTTCTGTCTGTCGTTTCGTTTCTTTTCGATTTACCTGAAACTTTTTGTTTCCAACTCTGTAGTTTTTTCTCACTGAGATGATTCGAGAACAACCGAAGATGAACAGATCAGAAGAAGAGGAGGAGTGCAGAAGAAACCAAGAAGCATTCAAGAGGTTCTTCGAACACATCCCAAGGACAGCGATAATGGCCGTGCTTTCCTACCTCCTCCACGACACTGTGAGTAACTACGAGAGAGACTCGAGCAAGCCCTTCTCCACCGCTCTCGCGTACCCCGCCGTTGGCTACGTCTTCTTTCAGTTCGCACACGCCTTTGCACGCGCCGCCAACCGTCCTCATGGGTCTCTGGTTCTCGACATTCTCTCTATTCTCTGTGGGTTTGCTGTCGTTTTCATTGCTTTCGCTGCCTTCTTCTACTACTACTGAGTGATGATGAGTCAAACCCGGTCGGAGGTTTGGTTTTTTTCTAAATAAAAAATAATAATAATCTTTGTAACGATTGATTTCAGTTTTATTTCATGTAACGAATCTTTGGATCATTTATGTTTTCTATTAGACAACTTTGATTTCGGTTTTATGACGTACGTCGATCGGTTTATATTGGCTTTTTTGACTTAAAATTATGGAAATGATGAAATCTCTTAAGCTAGTTTAATACGAAGAATGTTATCTGAAAATTAATGGTTAACCTCTGTTTAGTGTTGTTAATACACTAAATCTGATAAAAACAATCATTAGTTAGTTTTACTACGTCTTGGATATTTTTACTAAGATCGGTTTTCTGCAAACCGGTTTCGAAATTATCGAAAACCAAACTGGTTCACCAAATTTGAGTCTCTGGTTTCTCTCTATTCTCTGTGGGATTGCTGTCGTTTTCATTGCTTTCGCTGCCTTCTTCTTGGTCATGGTTCAGTGTCTCTTGTACATAATTTGTCGAATTTGATTTTTTTTGTTGCTTTGGAGATTTTGGGGTTTATTGTATATTTGTTTGTTATATTGTCACGTTTGGTTTTCTTTAAGGAATTAGCACGAAACGATGCCGCTGGACAGTATATTAAAATGTTTTAGTAGATAGCAATTTTTATAAAAAATAGTATTCAAAGTTTTTGGAATTTGATTATCCTACGCAGGTATATCATTCGGTTTATCATATCTGAACCCAAAAAAATGACGAAAAAAAGATTGATGAAATTTTGTAAGCTAAAGAGAATATGAAAATGGTTAATTTATGTGCGTGCATTCTTTTCAACAAGCTTAACCCCGCATGCATACACAATGGTATTACCGGTAACGACAACTGTATAATGTTGTAACATGACCCTATCAATCATATTTGTTGTATAGATATGCTTCAAAGATAATTATGATTTAGTTAAACTTGTAGTTTTAATTCGTTAATTAATATTGTGCGTCCAACTAATAATGATATACTACTATTTTAAGTAATCAAAGATTTTGGATTTGAAAAGCAAGTTTATTTGACCAAAGATCATAAATGAATAACCGAGACAAAGAAAAAGACCAGCTGGTTTCAATTACGTGGCATATTTCGAAAACAAAAGTATAGACACACACTAAAGCCAGTCACTCTTGGTTTGTCACTACTCACTAGGTTAGGCTCATATTGCAGACTTGTCCGTTCTCTCACCGCCGGTAATTTCTCTCTTCAATTTTTGTGTCTGTCGTTTTTCGTTTCTTTTCGATTACCAGCTGAAACTTTTTTGTTGTCTCCGTTTTGTTTCCAACTCTGTAGTTTTCTCCCTCAGACGATTCGACAAGATGAACAGAGAAGAAGAGGAGGAGTGCAGAAGAAACCAAGAAGCATTCAAGAGGTTCTTCGAACACATCCCAAGGACCGCGATGGTGGCCGTGCTTTCCTACTTCCTCCACGGTACCGTGAGAAACTACGAGAGAGACCCGAGCAAGCCTTTCTCCACCGCTCTCGCGTACCCCGCCGTTGGCTACGTCCTGTTTCAGCTCGCACACGCCTTTAAACGCGCCGCCAACTATCCTCATGAGTCTCTGGTTCTCGAGAATCTCTCTATTCTCTGTGCACTTGCTGTCGCTTTCATTGCTTTCGTTGCCTTCATCCACGACTACTGAGTCATGAGTCAAACCCGGTCCGAGTTTGGTTTTTTTCTTAATAAATAATAATAATAATAATCTCTTTGTAACCATTTCGGTTTTATTTCATGTAACGAATCTTTGGATCATTATGTTTTTCTGCAAACCGGTTTCGAAATTATCGAAAACCAATTATCCCAAACTGGTTCACCAAATTTCGATTCCTCTCCCGAATGTTCTAGAATTAGATGAGTGGGGGGACTTGTTAATACGAAGAATGTGATGTGAAATGATGAAATGTCTTGGATATCTTTACTCGGATCGGTTTTTTGCAAACCGGTTTCGAAATTATCAAAAACCAAACTGGTTCACCAAATTTGAAGTCCTCTCCGAATGTTCTAGAATTAGATGAGTGGGACTTGCCGAGTAAAAGCCGTACAATTGTTTGGGCTTTATGAAATTAATAGGCCCATTATCCTGATCCATTTCCCCTACTTAATAACCCTGACACACTCACTCTGTTTCCTCACATTCATTTCAACAAAGAACTTTTAACAATGGCGTCGTCCTCGAAATCGGTTGTTTTGTCGAACAAGAGATCCGCCGGCGAATCATCTTCATCCGAGATCGAGGAAGCGGTGGCGAGTCTAACGATGTCTTCCAACAAAATCACGCTGGTCAGCTCCGACGGCGTCTCGTTCGAGATCGACGCAGCGGTGGCGCGTCAGTTTCTCATCGTAGCGCACATGATCGAAGACGACTGCGCCGACAGACCGATTCCGATCGAGAACGTGACCGGAGACATCCTGGACTTGGTAATCGAGTACGGAGAGAAGCACGTGAAAGAAGGCCGTGTTAAGCTTGACGAAGAGGAAGAAGAGGAGGCGAAGAAGAAGCTGGACGTGTGGGACAAAGAGTTCTTGGGGAAGATAGATCTGGAGACGGTGTTCAGACTCATCCTGGCTGCGAACTTTCTCAACTACGAAGGGCTTCTCGGTTTCGCTAGCCAGGCGGTTGCGGATCACATCAAGGACTTATCACCGGAGGAAGTTCGAGAGATCTTTCACATCGAGAACGATTTCACAAAGGAGGAGGAAGAAGCGATTCGCAAGGAGAACGCTTGGACTTTCAATGAAAACGATAAGTAAGCAGATTTGAAGATTGCAGATTTTTAGGGTTTTTATTTCTCTTTTGTTTCATCTCAAGTGTGTGATTTGACTTGGTCTCAAGGTTATCTTCTTATGTTTAGTACTCTTAAGTCTTAATGTTCTTACTCTATTAGCGTTCTGAATCGATTCTGGATGGATCCTGTTAAAAACCCTAATTGAAAAAAAAAATTCAGTGTTCTTGGTATTACTCAAACCGGTTCTGAATTCTCAATGCTATAAACCGGTTCTATCAAGAAAGTTCTGGAATCTCTATCTAGTGGCAAATGAATTTATGGACACGTGTCCACCAGAGCTCTTGGTCATGATGGTCTTTTTTCTGTTGACCATGACTTGTTGGTGTGTGATTATGTTGACTGGTGGCAAATGGCATGGGATCGAAATCACATGATGTGTCAGATGAGGTTGATGTGTTGGTTGAGGTTCTAAATGGCATTTGTGTGAAAATCATCGACCCATTCGAATTGGAAAAATTTATTATTAGCGGGAAATTTTGGTTTCTTTGAAATTTGGACAACATGGTATGGTGGTACTGTAACTATTTCTTTGGTTGTCATAGTTTGAATTCTTTGGAGATGGTATGATAGTATTCAATTAATAACAAACAATCAAACATCATGATCTAACTTTAAAGGCGGGTTTGGTAGTCTTGGTTATTTACTACTAACAAGCATCATTTTGTTAAGAAGCCAAGTCATGTTAAAAGATTATAGAAGGATAAATGCGTAAGAAAGTGGAAGATGAGAGGGCCAATCTGCAAAATAATCTGAGGCTCGCAGACTCGCAGTTGTGGCGTGTTAGCCGGTAGTATATATCAGAATAAAACACGTTTTATGTTAATGATTAGCAAGACGAAGATAGAGCTAATGGTCAACAAGTTGTAACCAATACTCTTACAAGATCAAGTTGTAATTTAACAGTCAACAAAATCAGTAATCACACACCTAAATTACCTAATGGTCAGCAGAAAGACCATCATGACCAAGAACTCTAATGGTCAGCAGATAGAGATTCCAGAACTTTCTAGACAGAACCGGTTTATAGCATTTAGAATTCAGTACCGGTTGAGTAATATCAAGAACACTTTAACCACATCAAGTTGGAACAATACTCTTACAAGATCAAGTTGTAATTTAACCATCTTGAATTAATTAAGACACTGTTCTTCTGATATGTGTCGTGCGCTTTCACATAGAAACAAAGGCTTCAGTCGAACAAAAGGTTGATTTTTCATTTCTCTTTAGTCCTGCATATTTTTTTGAGTATGTAAGATAAAAGTTTCCTTGTAAGATTAGGTTAACAAAGTAGTAATTTTATCTAAAAATCGTTAGACATGCATAGCATTGCGGTATCAAAAATTCCTCTGCACAGAAGAAATGTCTCGGAGAGTAAGTGAAGAAGAAACTGGCTGCTCTCTGATGCGGGATAAGAGGATGGAGGTTTGCTCAGTTGCTATATCTAGCCTCTCCTTCGACTTAGCTGATTCAGAGACCAGAGTGGAAACCAGATTCTGTAGAAGCTGAACTCTTTCTCCATGATCCTCTGCATTACTTCTGAACGTCTTGCTAAACGACGTACTGATCCTGCGCCACCTAAGAGGAAGATACCTATCGGGAACCTGAAAACAGTTTCCGGTTGAGAGAACACGGAGTGCGTGCCTGCAGAGGAACCCAGAGAACTCAAACAGTTGGCAACTGCAGCTTATGATGCCTTCTTGTGGAACCCAATAGACTTTTCTTCCTCCATCTAGTTTTGTGTGGTGCCTCACCAGATACCCGTCATCCATCTGGAACGATGCGTAGTGAGCTGCAAGCACAAGCTGTTCTTGGAGCTTGGAGAATGCGAAAGGAGTGAGGACCGAGGCTGCGTGAGATTCCATGGGGGCGCCAGTTTTTAGGCTAATGTTTTGAAGATTCTGCTGCATTGTTTGCTGTTCTGTAGCTTGGTCTTTGAAATCCACAGCAACAGCCACCTGTATATTCACCCATAACTAGCAAAGTCAACACACGTATAGTTACATTTCATGAGATAAAATGCATAAACCCCCAAAAATGAATGCTTGAACCGTTAACGCATAGAAGGCATAAGAGCTTGAAATAGCTCACTTCACTATCCATAGCCCTCTTTTTAATATGAGTAACAAATTCAGTTCCAATTCAGAAAATTTCATCCAGACCAGCAATGAATAAACACTATCAGAAGGAGAAGAAAACACACTTGTTCTACAAAGTGAGCTAGCCGGGTTTGTGCGCTCAAGAACCTCTGAATGAAGGCGTTAATGGCTTTGGATCGGCCAGTCAAAGTCATTCCAGCTAAAAAATGACTTCTCAGGTATGGTAAAGACCACATGGAACGTGAGGCATACAAGTTGTTTACGTGTCTGTTTGTGTGCAGTCCAAAAGAGTTCACCATGTCTCTCCAACCCAACTCGAACTCCTCAACGGATTCCAGATGGTAGAGGCGATAAAATTCAGCTTTCCAGTCATTGTACCGCTCCCCAAGACCAGCATTAAACCAGGATGGAAACTTTCCAACAACCATCCATATGCAGAGTGCATGCTTAGTGGTTGGCATCTCTCCAGCTATGGCTTCTTTGAGACACATATTATGGTCTGTTAATATCGTTTGAGGTGCCTTCCCATTCATGAACCCTGTGAATGCCTTGCATATGAGACAAAAATAAAAGAATGTCAGAGAAGAAATACAAATAGTTTTGCCTCTTCGCCCTACCCACAGACAATTGCCCATGATTTAAAACAGAAATAAGTGGAAAAAGAACTTTTATCAGCTTAGTGTGGTATTTTGTTACCTGTAGTGCCCACGACCACGATCTCAAATTTTCCTCACGTAGAAGCACACAACCAAAGAAGCAAGGCACACCATAGTTATTAACTCCAACCCATATTCCAAGTGGCATCTCAACTGCACTTAAGCGATGTGTTGTATCGAAAACTACAGCATCTCCAAAGATTTCATATGACTGAATGGAAGAAGCATATGACCAGGCAATGTTTTCCAACTTATCATTTGCATCTAGAGTAAACTCGAACTTAAAGTTAGGGTCTTTCTCCTTTATGCTTTGGCACATCCTCAAGAAATCGATGTTCTCATCATCAGGATCAAGTTTCTTGAATGACTGAAGCAAATTTCTGACATCCTTCTCAGTGAATGGCAAAAAGCCAGGCTCGACACACTTCTCAAGCTCCAAGAGCTTCATCATCTGCTGAACTGAAATTCCAGTCTTTGAAAACATCAAAATCCGACTCTTATCTGCATCTGATATGGACCTATATGCAGGAAGAAAACGAACTTGATTTGGCTCGAGGAGTTCATGATTGTGGTGATTAGCAAAACCGGTAACAAGCCATTCCGTTGAACCTAACTCAGTAATTTTACTAATCCTCAAGTATGCTTGACAACCGCAACGAGAAGATCTTCTGTTTCTCTGTGGTTTACCTTCACTAAGAGTTTTGACAGGTGTGTTACCAGCACGATGGCAAACAAAGTACCGCCTGGTAAGTCCTTTGCCAACTCCGTCTTTGCCTTCTGTCCTGTGACGACGTATGGAGAACCCGCAACGTTTAGCAAATGTACTGTAGAACTCGTAAGCAGCATCATGTGTAAGGAACCTCTGTCCGTTGTATGGAATGGCATCGTGAACTGCTTCTAAAGAGAGGGTAGTCCCGTCTGGAGACTCCTCAGAACTACTAGCATCGTCCAAAGACAGTGATCTCTGATCTGAGGGATCATCATAGATGAGCAACATCTGTCCAGCATCATCCGACATTTTTCAGCACTTTGCCTGACAAACACATAGCAACAACACTGTTATTTTATTGAGTATGTACCAAGATGCAGTGTGCAAAAAAAACCTCTCTTTGGAGCAGGAAAATATCTCATCACATAACTGAAAATGAATTCATTCGAGGAGCACAGCAGTTACATGACTTCACAGAATCATCATCTCAGCTTAAAAATCATCAAACTGGAACCATCACTACTCGTAAGATGAATGTGGAAAGCAACCAATAATAAATACTTAAGGAATCACTAACAAGTTCTAACTCATGAGTAGGAAGCTAAGAAAGACTTCAAAATTCAAAAGTATCGTATAAAGATTGAATTTTTATTGATGTAACTTCAGAGATTACGAAGCTACTCAATTCGAAATTTCCGAGCTAAGCACATTTTGGACGGTCATCACAAGATGGGCGTTCAATAAATCGAGGAAGAAATTTGAAACTCGAGAATCGCTGTTCTTGAAAAGTTGAATTCACCAAAATCTCGTTCATCTTCTTAAAACAAAGACTAAATCATACAAATGCGTCAAGAGAATAGAAACAGAGAAGTTGCAAAAAGATAGAGAGAGAGAGAGAGTACTGATTTTAAGGTAGGGAGTGAACGAACACACACACACACACAGTCTTGCGAAGGAGAAGCCCTAATTTGCGCAGGGAGGTGACAATAATCCTATTCCTTTCCCCTGCGCATCTTGTTATCTTACGCCTTTCTCTCTATTCGTCTTTCAGAATAACATTACACGTATAACCAAACAGCCCCCTTCAAAAGTAAATCACTAAAACGCTGTCGTTTAAAGTTAATTTTTTGTTTTTGTTAATACAGTAGTACCATTTCTTCACATCCAAGGGTTTAAGCTACGAGAGAGCTTTGGTCTTACTACTCCCAAGTCCCACCATTGTCTTCCTCTACCTCTAAACATCTAAAACCCTAAATCATTTTTACTTCCACCATGTCTCTCACTCACCTCCTCCGCCGTCTCCGCACCACCACGACCACCAGTACTCGTAACCCTATTTCGATCTCGTTTCTCCACCAACGAATCCACAACATCTCAAATTCCCCGGAAAATGAAACGAGCACTGGTAACAATCAGGTTTCAGAGACGAACCCAAACCCAAACCCTAATCCAATTCCAGCCAATGATACTTCTCAATTCCAGATTCCTCAGAATCATCATATCTCTCCGATTCCATATCCACCGATGCGGCGTAACATGACCTTCTCATCAGCCGAAGAAGCCGCAGCTGAACGCCGCCGTCTCAAACGTCGTCTCCGAATTGAACCTCCACTTCACGCTTTACGAAGAGATCCTTCTGCTCCTCCCCCAAGACGTGATCCTAACGCGCCACGGCTTCCCGATTCGACCTCCGCACTCGTCGGGGCAAGGCTTAACCTTCACAACAGAGTCCAGTCACTGATCAGAGCATCGGATCTCGACGCTGCTTCACGCCTCGCTCGTCATTCTGTGTTTTCCAATACGAGACCCACCGTGTTCACTTGTAACGCCATCATCGCCGCTATGTACCGAGCCAAGCGTTACAGTGAATCGATTTCTCTGTTCCATCACTTTTTCAAGCAGTCTAAGATCGTTCCCAATGTAGTCTCTTACAATCAGATCATCAACGCTCATTGTGACGAAGGGCATGTGGATGAAGCTCTTGAAGTGTACCGTCACATTATAGCTCATGCTCCTTTTGCTCCGTCTTCAGTTACTTATAGACATTTGACTAAAGGTTTGGTTCAAGCTGGAAGGATTGAAGATGCTGCGAGTTTGTTAAGGGAGATGTTGAGTAAAGGTCAAGCTGCGGATTCGGTTGTGTACAGCAATCTCATTAAGGGATATTTGGACCTTGGTGATTTGGATAAGGCTAATGAGTTCTTTGATGAGTTGAAGTCTAAGTGTACTGTTTATGATGGGATTGTGAATGCGACCTTTATGGAGTACTGGTTTGAGAAAGGAAATGATAAGGAAGCTATTGAGTCGTATAGGTCTTTGTTAGATAAGAAATTTAGAATGCATCCGCCTACTGGTAATGTGCTTTTGCAAGTTTTTCTTAAGTATGGTAAGAAGGATGAAGCTTGGTCTTTGTTCAATGAGATGTTGGATAATCACACTCCTCCGAATATCCTTTCCGTGAACTCGGAGACGATTAGTATAATGGTCAATGAATGTTTCAAGATGGGGGACTTTGACGAAGCTATTAATACGTTCAAGAAGGTCGGGAGTAAGCCCACCTCCAAACCGTTTGTGATGGATTATGTAGGTTACTGTAACATAGTAACGAGATTCTGTGAACAAGGGATGTTAACAGAGGCTGAAAGGTTCTTTTCTGAAGGTGTATCCAAAGGTTTGCCTGCTGATGCTCCAAGCCATAGAGCAATGATTGATGCTTATCTCAAGGCAGAGAGAATAGATGATGCTGTCAGGATGTTGAACAGGATGGTGGATGTGAATCTAAGGGTGGTTGCTGATTTTGGTACGAGGGTCTTTGGCGAGTTGATTAAGAATGGGAAGCTTACGGAATCTGCAGAAGTCTTGACTAAGATGGGAGAGAGGGAACCGAAACCAGACCCGTCGGTTTATGATGTGGTGGTTAGAGGTCTTTGTGATGGTGGTGCACTTGACCAAGCCAAGGACATTATTGGTCAGATGATTGGACATAATGTTGGGGTTACTCCTGTGCTGCGGGAATTCATCGTTGAGGTTTTTGAGAAAGCAGGGCGTCGTGAGGAGATTGAGAAGATTTTAAATTCGGTTGTCCGGCCGGTGAGAAACCCAGGGCAATCTGGTAACACTGCACCTAGTGTATCAGCCGTGTATGGAACCACACCTGCAGCTCCTCAGCAGCCTAGAGACAGGACACCATGGACGAGCCAAGGGGCGGGGAATCCTAATTCAGGTTGGGCCAATGGTGGTCAAACAGCAGGAGGAACTTACAAGGCTAATCTTGGCCAGAATACGTCTTGGTCCAACACTTCGGTTAACCAGCAGCAGCAATCATGGTCTAATCAGACGGCAGGGCAACAGCCACCATCATGGTCGAGTCAGACACCGGGATATCAACAGCAGCAATCTTGGTCTCAGCATCAGGGTTGGTCAAGTCCTTCAGGTCATCAGCATCCATGGGCTAATCAGACGCCTGGCGAGCAGAAACCAGTGGCTAATCAGACGCCTGGACAGCAGCAACAGTGGGGTAATCAGACGCCTAGCCAGCAGCAACAGTGGGGTCATCACAACACTGGTCATCAGCAATCATGGGCTAACCAGCAGCAACCAGTGGCCAATCAGAATAGTGGTCATCAGCAATCATGGCCCAATCAAACTCCTACCCAGCAGCAACCATGGGCTAATCAGACAACCAGCCAGCAACAAGGGTGGGGTAATCAGACAACCGTTCAGCAGCAGTGGGCTAACCAGACAGCTGGCCAGCAGTCAGCGTGGACAGGACAGCAACAGTGGCCTAATCAGACAGCTACCCATCAGCAGTCACAGTGGTCACACTCTGTGGACAGTCATCTCCCTCAACAACAGGAGTCAGGGTCCTCCCATGAGTTGCAAGACAGAGATGAGAAGAAGGTAGCGGAGTTGGGGAACTAGTTGGACAAACTCGCTTCTTCTGCACCATCATTCGCCTCATAGTTAATTTGCCTTTTGCTTTGTGGTCGCAATTTTTGCAAACTCTAGAATTATTTAATTATTTAAGGATCAAACATCATAATCTAATACGTTTTTATTGATCGTTGATGGTTGTCCTAGTTTCACTTGTATGTATGGTTTAATTATCTTCAAGTACTGTCCTATAGCTTCTAAAGAGAAATGGAATTCATAATCAGTAACTCACTAACTCGATCAAAAAGAGAAGACGTTTCTGTTGGCGTCAACACCGACGTTAAAGCTACATGTGTTCTGTTTCTTTATTTATATATAAAGTCAAATTTTCATTGGTTAATTGAAGGGAGGTGAAAAAGGGGGTTCACTCGTGTCCTAGTGAATCCAAATTTTTTTTTTTTAACTCCCAACTAAAAAAAAGTTTGAAGGGAGGTGAGAAAGGGGTTCGTTTCAGAAACATTAGCCCTAGTATTAGACGATAAAACCCGTTGAATAAACTAGGATCCCAAAGTCTTCCAAGAATATTAGCCCTAATATTTCCTTCGTATCGTCTCGAACTCCGTAGTAGAAACCAATCATGAACAGAGGTCCCAACGGTAAGATCTGTATCTCTTGCATCTGTCATGTATATAACTAGCCGCCGATCGTTTTTTCTTCTTCAGTTTCGTAATTGTTTATGCGTTCTCCGATATTTTTGTGTATGCAGATGCTAAAATACGCGTCTTATGGAACTTGGTGGATTTCCCAGTCCCTGAGGGTCGCATTATTCGTGATATTGTTGGTTCTGTTCTGCGGGAAGAGGGTTACACTGGTGAGTTGTCAATCACGGCTTATGGCTGTGACACGAATCCCTTTCCGGCTCAAGACGGGTTCACCTTCGTACAGAATAGTGAGATTTCCTTTTTCATTTTAGAAGCACTTTTATTTTATTCTTTTCTTATAAAATAAATTGTGTAATGTGGCTGTATGTAACCTAGAGAGATGTCCTCCGTTGTTGTTGATATGCATTTGCAGGCGATAAATATTGGAGACTTTCAAAGATATTAGTAGAAGCTGCTTTCTGGGCACTGGACAACCCTTCGCCTCATTTAAAACCTGCACCTTCCTTGATGGTAGTCGCAAAGAACTTCGACCAAAAAACGGAGTTCGTGGATTTTCTCCAAAATTTGTATAATTTAGGTTTCCAAATTTTCTTAGTACTGCCCGATGATTGCTGCCCAGAAGAACTGGGAATTCCTAAGGTAAATTTAGCATGGTATTGGACAAGCCTACTCGAGGGAGGAAAGCCTATTTCCCGCACCGATTTTAAAAAGCTAACAGCTCGAGTAAAACCATCGCCTGCCAACTTTTTTAGGAGGATCTGATGGCTCCATCGACAATAATGTTCTGCTTTTTTTTTTTTTTGATTTCAAAAGACTTTTGGTTTTGTGTACTTTAATTCTCGTTATCTTTGTTGTCGTCTTTAAACTCTGTTTTGCGTACAGAACATGGTTTTAAGTACCACTGTAACCGGGCTGACATCTTTTTGCCGAGTGAGTAAAAAAAAAATGTCTTTTTGGCGTCTTCTCTTCCGTACGACATGAGTAAAATGTGCAAATGCGGGTTAAGCAACTTAAGATATAGGATTGTACAACAGAGAATATTAATTTGAAGCATTCCAATTTCTTAGTCTTGCGTAGCATAGTACAGCAGAGAATATCACAACCTTTACTTAAGTCATGACTCAATGCAAAACTGACCAGAATACAATGTCAAGCTGATTCTCTTTTAAATAAAACTTGTAACTAATTAACACAAAACTCAAGTTTTATGCAAAAGCTTCCATGGCTATAAGTACTACGTCCTCTTCTTCTCCACAGGCTAGCTTAGTTAGCTTCTTTGTTTGTCTGTCTATTGAGCAAGGCTGCGTGTTTGCTGATTTGTTTGTCTTTATATTGAGCAAGGCTGCGTGTTTGACAGTAACTTTGGTGTTTCAAGCGGTACTGCTGACCGGGATCCATCATAATATTACAAAGAAAACAAAATCCGAAATCCTCATGAAATTCAGAAGATAGATACAAACAACATCCGTTAGATGCTAATGTTTTTATATGACATTCATGTCTTTGCTTCCCACTTCAACTATCATGGGAGAACCACAATCACCTGTCCTCTGACGTTTGCCCCCCTCATCATCACCTGAGGAATCCGGACCATCACGTATCCTCAGACGTTTCTCAGAATCCTCCTCATCACTTGATGTATCCGGACCAAGATAGTCTAGGATAGGAAAGGCACCATCGAACAGATTTGTCCAACGCCATACCAAGGCTGCAGTTTCAGTACGTGGCACTTGTTCCAGAGGGACGTCATCAGGCACTACCAGGAAAACATTGTAACCTCTGGATGTCAAAGTTTCAAGAAGATTGTGAAAACCCGTGTCTTTCCCTGGGATGTCTTTAGCAACTACGAGGAAGTTTGTCTCGTTATGTTCTAGTTCGTCATGAAAACAACGGAATGCCCAGTAAAGTATGTCCAGTTGCATCCTACTGAGTCTCACATGTTTTTCAGCCGCTGCGAAAATGCATTATCAAATACATATATAAGAGTATCATCATGAATACATATATTAAAGAAGGATCGGAGGACTTAAAGTAATTTGTTCACCTGTATGTACAAGCTGCATTTTGGCACAGAGAAACTCCATCCTATCTGCATCTGCACCACCATAAGCCTGGATTTTCAGTTTACCAATATACCCCTCCATCCGAAGCGCTCGTTCGACTTTACTACGAAACGAGTCCATCATGCGATCCTCAGGGACTGGGAAATCAACGACGTCCCAGAACACGCACGTGTCAGCATCTGCCAAAACCGGAAAACGCATAACAAACAATTAGGAAACCATCAGACCGATCAACTTGAATTTGACTTGGAGCACAAGAGAGAGATCTTACCGTAGTACGTTGCCATGACTCCGATCGAGAGAGAAGTGTTATGAACCTTTCTTTGCTTGAGAATTAAGAAAGATGTATTAACCCTAATTCTCTATCTCGATTAATTCTTGGGGCAAAACCCTAATAAAATATAGAAAACAATTTTTTTAGGGCTACATCTGTGTGTGGAGGCTGGCGATGAGAGGGTTAGCTAAATCACGATCCTACCCCTTATTATTTTAACAATGCAGTTACACACAGCCAAGTAACTGTTGCTACCGTTGTCCTTTGTTTCACTTGGTTCTCTCTTGAAGTGTCCAATGCTTCTAAAGAGTAATGGAATTCGAATGTCAGTAATGAAAGTGATGAAAAAGAATATAGTATATATTCGTAATCTATAAAACTAGATCAGCTCTGCTGGTCGGCGGCACAAGTAAAGCTCTTACATACAAAAAAAAGGCTTGACCTTCACGATCATCTCTATAAATAGAATGAAGAGATCATAACCAAAGGAGACTAATAATAATAAAAATAAATAAAGAAAAAGAGTCCTATGTATATATATATATATATATATATCTCGTAGAAGAACCTCATCTCATCCCTATAAAAAGTAGAAAGAAGAAGAAGAAGGAGAAATGAATTTTTTGTTTTTCTCAAAATCCCATGACAGTAGAGCTCAGGTTCATAAGAGGAGCTAAGGCAGAAGGAGAGAACTTGCGAGCAAATAGGAAGCATAACGAAGTTGGCTCGTCATTGTAAAGACACTCCGTCTCGTTCTTCCTTATTGACTGTAGAAACTCTTCTGTGATATTAGCTGCAGCATATGTAGCTGGATGCGGACCGCCTATGGACCAATCAACCCATGTCACGCTTCTATTCGCGTTCATTGAACCGTGAAACATGTTCAAGAAAGTTGGGATGTAATGCTCGTCCGGGTAACAAGCTGGTCTGCAGAACTGTTTGAATAATGAGTAGTATTTCGAGTCTGAGATGATGTAGATAGCGATTTTACGGTTTACTTCAAACCACTGAGACCCTTTCCGCCAGTGATGGAGTTTGATATCTGGGAGCATCTTCCGGCTGTAACGGCCACGTCCATAACGTGTTGGCTCGTCATAAGAGTCCACAAAACTGTAAGCAGAGTTTATTAGGTAATTGTAGACAGTTGAAAAGTTGTAGACTGGGACACAGCTCTCTGAGAGAAGAATAAAACGCTCATTTGAGAAGTCTAGCAATGCGTTGGCTAGAAGACGCTTCTCTGCGTCTGTCAACAGTGGGGATCCCCATTCAACTTTCTGAAATTTTTTAAAGTATAGAAAAACATCAGAAACAAAACAGATTCTCTTGATTTGATTGACTAGATATAGCATAGAATGAAACAGACTATTCATGATCCATCAAAGTATTGTCAGAGTATGAGATGGACCAGGTTGCATTAACTAAAGAAAATTACACAACCGATTTCAGTGTCATGAAAAAGGAAGCCTTGTGCAGTTACCAAGATCATCGCGACATGTCCAGACAATGCAAGCGAGACTTATATATAATGTTTCTATGAACTGGTATGTTTTGGTTTCCCGATTCACAACTAAGCAGTTCCACTTTCACTCCTACATTTCAAGCTGTTTCTCAGTCCTTATCCTAATACAAGCTATGTTTCACATCATAACATAATAGCAAAATTACCCATGTATAAAGGCTGTGTCACCACTTGAAGCTGCATAAGACATAGATGGCCAACTCAAACTAATCCGCAAGAGTAACAAATTTTCATCTACACAGAACCTAGAAATAGATGTAACTCCAAATGAAAGAACAACTGAAATTTTCAAATCCTAAGCACCAACCAATAACCTAAAATAGTTTCCTAAATACATAATCACGCAACTTCTACTTTATCATGCCGACTAAATCTACATGTGGTTTCTCTAAACTACTAGATATCTATGATCCAGAATGACTAAATATCTACAAAGTACAAGAATAAACTAGAAGACCCATGAGAGTTGGTAAACAGTATGTGTCGATAGTTCACAAGTTTCTAACTTCAAATGTAAGACTGCACTATAAAGCTCATCTACTTATCCAATACTCTGTTCTTGTATTCTAAAGGTAAATCACTGGCAAAACTATGTATTTGTTTTGTTGTTCTAATCCACAGAGAAACATAAACAAGACACAAACAAAATTCACTGTACCGCATCAAAACATACCTGGCTAGGGATCTGGCGGTCGTAAAACGGAGAATCACGAGAGACATTCATGTCATATCCAGGAGGGGTATGAACGTAAACAGATAGATACTTCTCATTGCCTTTAAAAAACTTCTCCCACAAAGGTAGCATAGGCAAAGGCCCTCTGGTCAGAAACAAGAAGGCCACTTTAGGAACCCTATCGTACGGATACTCCTCCTTTACAGGAACCATCGAAGCTCTCCAGAACAGCTCATCATCACTCATCCCATGACTAAGATTCTCAGGCCGAACAAACCCATCAATGCTCCAACAATCTGGAACCTTTGGTTTCTCCGCCTTGATTCCTCCTCCGTCGTCGTCGTCGTTCTCGTCGTTACCTGTGCAATCACGGTGTATGACTGTGCAATTGGAGTAATCAGGAGTAGTCGAAAACTGTAGATGGGTTGATGATGAGAACATCCTCGGCAAAGAATTGAAGTAGCGATCGATGTGAGAGCTAGCGGCGAGGCCGATGATGATTCCGGCCATGAAAATAAGCAAAAACGACAGCGTTTGAGCCAGCTTTAGTAACCCTATATGCTTTTCTCCTTCCTCTTTCCCTCCTCTCGCCATTGTTCTTTCACCAAAAAAAAAAAAAAAAAAATCCAATCTTTTTTTTTTCTCTTCACACAGTGCGAATTCGAACTGTTCCCCAAAAAAAAAAAAAAAAGTTTTAGGGAAACATTCGTATGAATGATTTAAAGAGAATATGTTTGTTTCAAGGAAAAATCCATATCCTTTTTCAGAAAGTTTCCTAATTTTGAAACAAAAGGATCAAATCAAATTTTGGGGAAAAAAGGAAAAAAATAGATGGGAATTAAAGATCTCTGGAAATACGTATTCGTAGAAAGTGGAGAAACGGGTGACTGCACTGAAACAGATCAAAGAATTGAGGAGGAAGAAGAAGAAGAAGAAACATAAACAAATCTGGTCTTTTGTTTCTTCTAGTTAGAAATAATAAAATCTATGTCTATGTCTGTGTCTGTGTCTGTGTGGTTTGATTTTGATCTTTATTATATAAAAGAACAAAAATTAATTAGTTAGATTAATTAAGTTTAAAAAACTCCACGTCGAAAACATAACGAGTTAAGAGAACTCCGAAGATCTTGCCAGGTGGGAAGAACCTATAGGTTCGTTTAAGTTATTGGGCCGGTGGGCCCACGTTTTTTGCCTTTGACGTGGGTTTAGTGCTCGTCAACTCTTTGGTCCGACATTTCATTTTTTTATAAGATAATTAGATTTCCATTAGTCAAACTTATAGATTATCTAATACTCCTAATAGATTTTTTAATTTTTAACACTGCAATATATTTTTGGAGTTCAATGTTAATTTACTCAGCCAATCATGGATGTGGTCTCTTCATTTTTATGACATTCAAGTTTAATAGTAATTATTATTTGGTCTCTCCAATTAGTCAAACTTAATAGATTATCTAATACTCCTAATCGATTTTTATTTTATTTTTTAACACTGTAATTACATTTCTACAATTTTTTTTGGAGTTCAATGTTACTCCCTCCGTTTCACAAAGAGTGTTATTCTGGAGATTTTTCTTTGTTTCACAAAGAGTGTCACTTTACAATTTCAATGCATTATTTTATATTTCCAATGCATATTTTACATTAAATTTTCTAGTTTTAACCTTAATCTATAACTAAATTAACCTATTAAATAAGGGCATATATGTATATTTTAATGTTTTCTTAATTTATGTGAAATGTGTCAAAATGACACTCTTTGTGAAACGAATGGAGTATTAATTTACTCAGCCAATCATGGATGTGTGTGTCAGTGTGTGTCTCTTCATTTTTATGACATACAAGTTTAATGTAAAGCATAGTGGAAGAACTAAAACCCATTCATCCCTACTACAATAATGATATTTCAGAATTTATATCGATAAAATATGTGTAGTGACAAAAACTAAGTCCAATTGTAGAATGCATCATCACACGCGGAATCGAGTCTCGATTCCTACAAATGTAGGATTTTGGTTAATGGACCGACCAGTTGTGGCACATTAATTTGAAAAAAAAAAAAAGACGTGTGCCTGGAAATTTCATATTTAGCTAGCTTGGAAATATTGTTTGAATATTATTATGTTCAACGTTTCTTTTTTGTTTAATAATAGTACATCACAGAGAATTGTCAACATTGCCAAACTAGTGTTGGAAGCTCCTTTTTTTTTTTTTTTTTTTTGGACAAACTGATAGATGACACGTCTAAGTTCTAACAAATAGAATATGAGATTTAGCGCATACACACACACACACAAATCACAAATTTAGTTGAGGAAATTACGTTGTTAACATAAACTCCATAAACATGCACAAGGATAGAATTTTATTAGGAGCTTATGGGTTCTTTTTGATGATAACAACAAAAGTTTTTTGGTTTTGTCTAATGAGATGTTGTACATTGTGATGAAGTAATTTTTTGTTGTTGTCTAATGAGATGTTTAATAATACATCACAAAGAATTGTCAACAGGTTTGATGTCAAATGTCAACATTGCCAAACTAGTCCTAAGATGTTGGAAGGATGATAGATGACACTTCTAACAAAGGGAATATGAGATTTAGCGCACACACACACACAAAATCACGTTGTTAACATATAACTCCATAGCCTGGATAACCTAATCATAAACATGCACAAAGATATGTTGATGATAACAACAAAAGTTTTTTGGTTTTGCCTAATGAGATTGTTGTACGTTCTGATGAAGTTTTTTTTGTTGTTGTTTGCAAAACAAATATATATTGGGCATTTGGGCCTTTTATTGTTTTGGCACATAAATATTGGTCAATATCAACGAAATTGGTAATACTGAAGTATTAAAATTAAGGATTTGTATCCACATCAAATTTGTTGGAACTTTTTTTTTAAAAGTAAGAAAAAAGATGAAGCACTTGAGTTCGATAAATGTTTTTTTTTTTTTTTTTTTTTTGGTTATAGAAAAGATATGATTTTTTGTAACTCTTTTTGAAATTTGAATCTTGTGTCTCAGTTTCTCTGTGATTCCTTTTTATGTCATTTTTATGACCTCGTCTTCTCTCATTTCTGCTTTCCCTTAACGAAAAATCTTAACTCAACACCGTCGCGGACTAGATTCCTTATTCCGGCCCCTCTCCTAGCCGGGAAAATACGCCGCCAGTTTCGGTTCTGGTCAGATCTAATCGAGTGGCTTCCTTCTTCCTCCTCCAGATCTCTTACTTTGAATCGGTTACTCGATCTCGATTCGCAGAGGGCTTTTGTAAGTCGCGATGGAGGCGATCGATGAGTTGTCTCAGCTCTCAGATTCGATGAAACAGGCGGCGTCTCTTCTCGCCGATGAAGATCCCGACGAGACCTCTTCTTCTTCTTCCAGGCGTCCTGCCACTTTCCTCAACGTCGTAGCGCTTGGGAATGTGGTTAGTTCATCGCTCTCTCACTCCCTGCTCCTCGATTTGCTTGGTTCTTATGCTTTCTTCGAGTGTTGATGTTCGATGCGATTTCGTGGATCTTTCGGATCTATAGATTAGGTTTTTTTTTTTGTTAATTGATTTTTCCTGGAAACTAGAGCTTTGCTATAGGACACATTAATTACAATACAAGGAGCTTGTTTCTTTATTTAGTGGATATATATGGTTGGTTACATGAGATCAAAATCCGAGAGGAACTGGTTCAGGTGAAACTAGCCGGAGAAGGTAACTTATCTCTTTTTTTTGGCATATTGAACCAGGGAGCTGGAAAGTCAGCAGTGTTAAACAGTTTAATTGGGCATCCAGTCCTGGTAAGTTGTCCATCGAATCTATGGGATTTTTCTTATGGTTATTATTGGCTCATTCCTTAAAAATGATACTGACCTCTGTTGTTCCTACTACACTTGTTATGAACAGCCGACGGGTGAGAATGGTGCTACTCGGGCTCCTATAATAATTGATTTGAGCAGGGAGAGTTCTTTAAGCAGCAAGGCTATTATCTTGCAAATCGACAGTAAATCTCAACAAGTTTCTGCAAGTAAGTGTCTCCCTCTATGAACATTTGCAATTTACCAATGGTACCAGTGCTCTCATAATATCAACATTGTATTCTACATGGGTGTATTGCAGGTGCTCTAAGACATTCTCTACAAGATAGACTTAGCAAAGGAGCCTCGGGGAAGAATCGTGATGAAATAAACTTAAAACTTCGTACCAGCACAGGTAAATTTCGTTTTACTTTCACAAGCATAAGTAGCACATCCGTAGCTAACCTAAGTTGGGCAGATGAATATGTGTTTGATATCAGTGAACTGGTTAGCTGTAATAACTTGCCACCCCTATATTCAATCTAGTATACTGGTTTAGAGCTTGTAGATTTAAGTTGGTGGGTATCAGATTATATATCTTACGGAGCTTTAAAATAAATAGTACTCTTTTGATCATGAATGATGACATGACCTGGATTTTAGTTTGAAATTTTCTTTGATCATCATAACATAGTGCATTTACCCTTTACATTTCAGCTCCACCATTGAAATTAGTTGATCTGCCTGGACTGGACCAGAGAATTGTGGACGAGTCAATGGTGAGCCTTGGAACTACTTAATGCCTTTGTCATACCTTACTTTACCTGACAAGAAAACATACGATGTCTTCTATTTTTATCAGATTTCCTACTGAAGTGCTAACAAAGATTCATTATCATGTTTGTCCTTCTGAAATTGTCGTTTGTGTCTTTGATCTCCTTGCAAGATTGCCGAGTACGTGCAACACAACGACGCCATACTGCTGGTTATAGTGCCTGCTAGCCAGGCATCTGAAATTTCATCATCCAAAGCCCTGAAGATTGCAAAAGAGTATGATCCAGAGAGTGAGTACATCAGTATTTCTGATCTGTCTTATCTTATTTTGTCTACTATTTTATACCTAATAATAACTGTTGCTTTACCAGCCTATTATCACATCACTTTGCTTAAAATACTCATTAGCTCTCTTCACTCCTCCCTACATATAGGTACTAGGACGATAGGCATTATCGGAAAAATTGACCAGGCAGCAGAGAACCCAAAAGCCCTTGCAGCTGTTCAGGCTCTTCTTTCAAATCAAGGACCTCCAAAAACAACTGACATTCCATGGGTAGCTATCATTGGCCAATCCGTTTCAATTGCGTCAGCACAGTCTGGAAGTGGGGAGAACTCCTTAGAAACTGCTTGGCGCGCTGAGAGTGAAAGTCTTAAGTCCATTTTGACTGGGGCTCCACAAAGTAAGCTTGGCAGAATTGCCTTGGTGGACACCCTTGCAAGCCAGATTCGTAGCAGAATGAAGCTCAGGCTTCCCAGTATCTTGTCTGGGTATTGCTTCTCGCAACCTATTTATTTTCTTCATTATTTTTATAATGACATAGGCTACTTGAATATATATGAATTTCAAATTCTTTATACAGGCTACAGGGTAAGTCTCAAATAGTGCAGGATGAGCTAGCGAGGCTTGGTGAACAACTAGTTAACAGTGCTGAAGGTACAAGGGCTATAGCCTTGGAGCTTTGCCGTGAGTTTGAAGACAAATTTCTTCTCCACTTGGCTGGTGGTGAAGTAAGTACTTTCTTACATAAGTGAACTAGATTTAGTCGAAAATTCAAGAATATTGTGAGGGTGACTTATATTAGTAATCAGCCATTTCAGATTTTGTGCTAGTGTAGTGGAAAGTCTCTTGCTAACCTACGTTTGGTAAGATCATATTATATTGTTAGGACTCTCGTGAATCTGATAGTGGAGGTTTATGGTATGTGTATAGAGCCCACTTAGAGTTTGAAATACAGATTTTTGTACTTGTTTGTTTTCAGTTTATGAGCTGGAGTCCTTTTGGAACTGAGTGAATGTTTATTCAAACATTTTCTCCTTTTTTTTTTTTTTTTTGTTTAGGGAAGTGGTTGGAAAGTTGTTGCAAGTTTTGAAGGAAATTTCCCCAACCGTATCAAGCAGCTTCCATTGGATAGACATTTTGACTTGAACAATGTTAAAAGGGTGGGTGTCTGCTTTCTTCCTACAATTTTCTGCACGAGACAAGTTTTGAGACTGGACTTGTCAGAATGATGTCTGAATTTTTCAGGTTGTTTTGGAGGCTGATGGTTATCAACCTTATCTTATATCTCCAGAGAAAGGGTTGAGATCGTTGATAAAAATTGTCCTTGAGTTGGCTAAAGACCCGGCACGTCTTTGTGTTGATGAGGTTTGCTTATTTAAATGTTTTCTTAGGTGCATGCAGTAGGATTGAATTTTAGAGTTTTACTGCATCGTGAATTGGTCATGGCTCGTCTCACTTTGACACTTAATTCTTCAGACTGTTGTTGTGAGTTTGTCAAGTTTACTTTGCTTCTAGTGCAGTTAACTGGTTTATATTAGTCTTAGGATAGCTTACTGTAGATTCTGCTACGTTTTTTTGTTTCTACTCTAAAAATCATGCATCCAGGTTTCCCTTCTGTCTTATTTCTCTGTTTTGCTAACATGGTCATCACTTTTGATTAGGTTCACCGAGTTCTTGTTGACATAGTTTCAGCATCTGCAAATGCTACACCTGGACTCGGGAGGTATCCTCCTTTCAAGCGAGAGGTAACAATGAATTTTGGTGCTTTATTCAATAGCATTTTATCATTTCGATAATAGCTGTTCCTTTCTAACTAATCATCAACCAGGTTGTAGCTATAGCAAGTGCAGCACTTGATGGTTTCAAGAATGAAGCCAAGAAAATGGTAGTTGCACTGGTTGATATGGAACGTGCTTTTGTACCACCTCAACATTTTATCCGTCTTGTTCAAAGGAGGTATATTGGCTTACCTTGCTTTTCATTTTTAGTTTGTTTTCCTAATGGTACATGACTAAAAATCAATTTTCTTTTTCTGACAATGCTGTATTGACTGCATCAGAATGGAAAGACAACGTCGCGAGGAAGAGCTGAAAGGACGATCTTCTAAGAAGGGACAGGATGCAGAGCAGTCCCTTTTAAGCAGGGTCTGTCTAAATTCTAATTAATTTGGTTCCGTGTAGTGGAAAATGCTTTTCAATCATTTACGTTATTTTACATGAAAGTATTTAATGTAGAAATTGTCATACCTGCATGTTTATCAGGCTACTAGTCCTCAGCCAGATGGACCAACAGCTGGTGGTACCTTAAAATCATTGAAAGACAAACTAAGTCCGCAAGATAAAGAGACGCCGGAGGTCTCTGGTTTGAAAACTGCTGGACCTGAGGGGGAGATAACAGCAGGTTTGTTATCATAGTATATGTTTACCCAATTGCTGTTTAAAAAATTTCATTTTGCATTTTTGCTCCCGATTTACTTTCCTTACGTTACGTGATTTATTGCTGCAAACCCTTTCTCTTAGTCCAAGTGCATGATTTCTTCATGTCTTTTTCTTTTATATTACTTAAAATTTGATAAAATTAATTTCCAAGGTAGATAACAAATAATTACTCTTTTCATCTAGGGTACTTAATGAAGAAAAGTGCAAAAACAAATGGATGGAGTAGGCGATGGTTTGTTCTGAATGAGAAAACTGGAAAGGTTAGCATTTTGAAACATATATCCTTCAGGTGTTGATCCAAATATGCAAAAAGAGAAAGCACTGTGATTAATAACTGGCTTTACCGTTTACCTTTTCTAGCTTGGCTATACCAAAAAACAAGAAGAAAGAAACTTCCGGGGCACTATAACTTTGGAGGTATCATTCTCTTCGTATGCTTTATTTTCTCCCTAAGGTGAAGTATAATTAGAGAAGACATGAGAAAAAAATAGAAAAGAATAATGGTTCAAATACACCTTGTTATTTTCTCGCACTAGTTCCTTCTTGGACGGAAAGTAACAAAGATTTATGTATTGTAAAGCTTATGCTTCAATTTTTTAACAGAACTGTTATTATCGATGAGAAAATTTGGCTGACTATAAATAACATTTTTTCCATGTATCTAACTGTTCTTTTGCATAAACTTTATTAATCCACTCAGGAATGCACTATTGAAGAAATTCCTGACGACGAAGTAGAAAAGTCAAAGAGCTCGAAGGACAAGAAGGCAAATGGACCTGATTCAAAAGGACCAGGCCTTGTATTTAAAATAACCTGCAAGGTTCCCTACAAGACTGTACTAAAAGGTACAGAAATCAATCATTATCAGAATTCGAACTTCTTAATCTTCTATGCGCATTTTTATGAGCTTTTCCTCAAACTATCATGTTGCAGCTCACAATGCTCTTGTGCTTAAGGCTGAGAGTGTAGTCGATAAAAACGAGTGGATTAATAAGTTGCAAAAGGTTATCCAGGCTCGTGGAGGCCAAGTGGGCAGTGTCTCCATGAGACAGAGTCTTTCAGAAGGTTCACTTGTGAGTCACTCATGGCCAGCTTTTATTATTAATCTTCATCTTACATTTCCTCTATCTTAAATACATGCTAGATACGTTCACTAGTCTTACGCAATACCAATATCACTATGAAGAAAGTTAGAAACTTTACTCAAGAAGAGTTGAAATTGTTGAAAGTGCAAAAATAAAAGTTATTTAGTATGTTTTTATTGAACATTTGTCGAATTTTTTTACTATTGAAACAATTCTGCTGTAGAAGGGTCAGTTTATGGGTAAGCATGATGATACTTCTTCTCTTAAACTTGAGAGAAGTTATGTTTGGCATTTAAGGTATTTATTGGTCGTATTCTGATATATATGTTTTTCAGGATAAGATGGTTAGGAAACCCATCGATCCAGAAGAGGAACTCCGGTGGATGTCCCAAGAAGTACGGGGTTATGTTGAAGCTGTTCTTAACAGCCTAGCAGCCAATGTTCCAAAGGTGAACTATTCTTATTCTAAAGTTCCAAAATTTTCTTTGACAGAGATTCCTTGGTCATGCTAGTAAGCAATGTAAATTCACCATGAACAGGCTGTTGTTCTTTGTCAAGTGGAGAAATCAAAGGAAGACATGCTGAATCAACTATACAGTTCTATAAGGTTCAATAGATTTTCCTTCCCTGTGCCTAATTTTATTCAAGTTATGGTGTGCTTATTTGTGCTCTCCTGTATTTGATCTCTAGTGCAATAGGCAATGAAAGAATTGAGTCATTGATTCAAGAGGATCAAAATGTCAAAAGACGAAGAGACCGTTACCAGAAACAATCCTCTCTTCTTTCTAAGCTCACGAGGCAGCTTAGCATTCACGACAACCGAGCAGCTGCTGCTTCAAGTTATTCCGACAATGGTAGCACTGGTAAATTTATCCGCCCATAACAGTTCTTCTTAGGGGTGCCCATTCCCGTTTACGGTTTTGGGATTTTTGTGTTTGGTCTATGAAATAGAGAAACCGAATACCTTTTGGTTTAATTTGATAGGGTTGTGGATTCAGTTGCTTAAAAAATATCTGAAAGATCTTTCAATGAAACTTGGGTTTAAATATATTTTTGTTGCGGTAACACAGAAAGTAGCCCAAGAACAAGTGGTGGTGGTTCTTCAGGGGACGACTGGA
This sequence comes from Camelina hispida, assembly GCA_023657505.1. Lineage (NCBI taxonomy): Eukaryota > Viridiplantae > Streptophyta > Magnoliopsida > Brassicales > Brassicaceae > Camelina > Camelina hispida. The sequence continues at coordinate 4,233,863 of CP094631.1, forward strand.
TGAATGCTTTCAACGCCGCTGCTAATGGACCCTCAGACTCATCGTCAAGGTACGGTTCCGGTGGTCACAGCCGTCGCTACAGTGATCCTGCTCAGAATGGAGATGCAGCATCACCAGGCTCTGGTAGCAACCGCCGCACCACCCCCAATAGGTTGCCACCAGCACCACCTCCGACGGGTTCAACTTACAGGTATTAGAACCTGAAGAAAAAAACCGGAAGCGCATTGAGTCCCGTTTTCCGGGACTAAGTTACTCATATATTTTTCTTAGTTAAAGAAAGTGAAGTGATTGGATGAATTGTACTACTGTTTTTGTCTTCGTTGTAGATAGATATTCATATTATTATCACACACACATATGTGTTGTTGGCAGCTAAAGAGAGTCTAGTCTCTCATGAGTCCAATGTCTGTTTGAATTTTTGTTTTCTTCATTATCAACTATTTTTGGCATCCATTTTTTTTTTTTTAGCACCCATATGATTTTGTATTTGAGATTCTCAGGATGAATCTTGAACCGTTTGGGTAAATAATCGAACTACTTCCATTGTTGTTTACAAAATCACAAAATCACAAACTTTTGGGGTGGTTTATCATCGCTAACTTTTTTATGGTCAAAACAACAAAACCAAAACAAATTCTGAAATTACTTGAAACGGCATCGGATTAGCCCTCGAACGGTCGAACCAAATGTGCAAAACAAACAATATCTTTTTTTTTTCCCATTTTGTAATGTGACCAATGAGATATATTTTTCCAGAACAATTGGTGTTGTTTTGTTAAGTAGATTGTTTGTTCTTCCAAAAATTCACGAAACTTGGGAAAAGGATACTCTTCTAACCCTAATTTTCTTATCATCTCTCTCTCTCTTAAACTCCTTCACCGTCTCTCAATTTCCTCTCATTCTCTCCTCTGAGTACGACGGTGGGCTCTCCCATTTCTTCATTGTCCAAGGGTTTGTTTCTGTGGATCTCGAAGTTCAACGGAATTTTAAGTTGAGAAGCCCCGCTCAGGCGCTGCTGCGGCCGTTGGAGCTCTCCAAGTTCCATCTCAAGCTTTTACTTGCGGTGATTTTGATTTTTAATCCCTCTCTCTCGCGCTCTCTTTCTCTTTCCGGTTTTGTGGATTTTGACGTCTGTAAAATTCAATTTCTTTGAACCGATTTGGATTTTGTAAAAGTTTGTTTTTTTTTTAATCGACTTTGCTTGAGGAAGTAATTTATGATTTTAGGGTTTTTCTTTTCTTGTTCGCGAGTTGTTAAGAGATGCAAATGGTACTGGGAATTTTTTGTGGATTCTGATTGTGCGTTGGTGAATTGTGGTTCAGGTTAGGTTTTTTTCTTATAAGAGTTTGAGGAATCTGTGATCATAGTTGAATTTTTTTTGAGTTTTTGCTTCTTCATCACTGTTTCAATGTTGTTATAGATTTTGAGGGCTCTTCATTTAAAATCTGGATCTAACCTGTTGTTAAGATGTTTGATTGCATTAGGTTGATAGATTCTAAAGATCTTATTTTTATGAGCCTTGTGTATCTGTTTTGAAACAAATCTATCATTTTTACTCTACTCCTTTCAAATCCTCAGATTTTTAATGAATCCGTGATGTGCTTTTCTGTATACATTTCCTCTGAATCTAATCACTTTCTTTGCTCTTTTCATTTTCCATTGAGACAGGTGCGAAACATTCTGAGGAGTCTTTTGAAGATCCTCTATTCTAAAAAGTTTCCAGAGGATTGTAGTTTGGGACAGAGTAACTCTCGAGGACATGGAATGCAATAAGGATGAAGCTAAAAGGGCAATGGATATTGCTGAGAGGAAGATTACAGAGAAAGACTACAATGGGGCAAGAAAGTTCGCTAACAAGGCTCAAAACTTGTTTCCAGAGCTGGATGGTCTGAAACATTTATTGGCGGCTATCGATGTTTATAACTCTGGAGAGAAAAATATCTACGGAGATGCTGATTGGTATGGTATCCTAGGTGTAGATCCCTTTGCTAATGATGAAGCAGTCAAAAAACAGTACCGGAAATTAGTTCTTATGCTCCATCCGGATAAAACCAAGTGCAACGGCGCTGAAGGTGCGTTTGACCTGCTTTCACAAGCTTGGACTCAACTGTCTGACCCGAAGAAGAGATTAGAATATAACATAAGGAGGGGCAAAGAAGCTCAACGATTCTCAACAACACAGACCGTGATTCCACCATTCCAGCCAACTTCTAACGGGACTCATAATGTAAGGGAGCATGTAGTTCCGAATGCCAGGGCCAGATCTAAGCCCGCTGCCCGTATGGATAGATCTCGTGTGGGTTCGCCGCCTGCTTTTGTTCCTTCCATGCCGAAGCAGAGTAGTACCTTTTGGACAAAGTGCGGCAACTGCAACACGCAGTATGAGTATCTAAGGGTTTATCTTAACCAGACCTTGCTCTGTCCCAACTGTAGTCATGGTTTTGTTGCACAAGAGATAACTCCACCTTCATTTGTTCCGAAGCCGCCAGTCAACCTCTCATCTAACCAACAGCACAGGAGTTCCAACAATCAAGCGTCAAACAAAAAATCATATGGTCCTCCTTCTTCTAAGAGAGAGCCTGTACCATCTGTTAACTATAATTTTCAGTGGGATTCTTTAACAAGAATGGCTGGTTCTAACAGCCGAAGTGCTACAAATCAAACTGCAAATGTAGTTCAGCAAGCACAACTGAAGAGAGAGCTTGGGGAGTCGCGAGAAAGGGATGCTGCTAGAGGATTCACGAACTCTGATCTGAGGAATTTCAAGAAGCTGAAGACAGACGATAACCACATGCGAGGTCAATTGGCAGGTAATCAGACAGGTGCAAGGAATGTTGGCAATGGATATACTGAAACGACCAACACCTTTGGCTCTCGACATACTCATGTACAAGGAATGTTGTTACCTTGTGATATAACCAAAGCTCTTATGGAAAGAGGCCAGACAGAAATTTTTAAGAGACTTCCGAAGATGATCTCTGAAATGAAAGCAAAGGTGAGGGAAACTGATGGGGAGAAGAAAATTGTGAAGGCAACGAGCAAGATGACTGGCAAGGCAAATGAGGTTGAAAGGCCAATTGAGGAAATTCCCCATGCTTCAGATGAAGAGAAGGATGATGAAGTGAAGACAATCGTTGTTCCGGATTCAGACTTTCACAACTTTGATCTTGACCGATCTGAAAGTTCTTTCAAAGACGACCAGATTTGGGCTGCCTATGATGATGACGACGGAATGCCACGGTTTTATGCCCGCATCCATAAGGTGATTTCTTTGAATCCCTTTAAGATGAAAATCAGCTGGCTCAATTCCAAAGGCACCAGTGAATTTGGTCCCATAGACTGGATGGGTGCTGGTTTTGCTAAAACATGTGGGGAATTTAGGTCAGGGAGACATGAACCTACAGATACACTAAACGCCTTTTCCCACAGAGTTGACTTCACCAAAGGTGCAAGAGGATTCCTTTATATCCTTCCCAAAAAGGGACAAGTTTGGGCATTGTATCGAAATTGGTCTCCTGAGTGGGACGAGAATACCCCTGATGAAGTTAAACACAAGTATGAGATGGTGGAAGTTCTTGATGACTATAACGAAGACAACCAAAGTGTAACCGTGACTCTGTTACTCAAAGCTGAAGGATTCAGGGCAGTTTTCCGTAGAAGCACAGATGGAAATGATGTGAGGGAGATTCAAAAGGAAGAAATGTTGAGATTCTCCCACCAGGTGCCTCATTACATTCTTACAGGGAAAGAAGCTGATAACGCACCAGAAGGTTATCTGGAACTAGACCCGGCTGCAACTCCTTAGATTGATAGTTTGTAGTGATTCCTTCATTACATTCTTAGTTTTTTGGTAAAGTTCCTTTTGTCTTTCATGGAAACATATGTATCTATCTAATCTTAGGTACAGCATACTTACATGACCTGAAAGAATATTTTGTCTGTGGAACTAACTATATTTTCTTCGACTGCTCCTCCCCTATATATGACTCGGAATAGTTTTATCACTCTTGTGGTCCAGTTTATTATAAGAGGGGTTTGTTTTGAGTTTTGACTCACTTGCCTTAAAACAAGGTGATCTTATTAATACATTTTGCCAATGCTGTGGGATTGTATTTTGCCAAATGAAGTCTTGTGGTTACTTTTCAACATTTAACTGTGTTGTTTGTTTTGCCTCTCTTAAAAATTAGACTACGAAGTTGTAAAGACATCATATTTGTCTCTTTGACAGGTCACTTTGGGACAAAAGGAGAGTGTCTCAGCAAGAGGCAACTGCTTAATTGTCATATACTGTATGTGACAGTTACTTGCATCTAAAACTCAAGTACATGAACCTAAGAAGGTACTAGGTACTAGTTGCAAATAGTCATCACATACGGTAGTAGTTGCAAATGCAAACCAAGTTATTTTTTTATTTAATTCTGAAAGCCTGAATTTAGTCAAAATAGCAACGGAATGGTCCTCGAAATCGAACCAAATGAATAAATGAGCAACATACAATTTCTTTTTATTTATTAAACCTTTTAATTTGTAAAACACCAGGATTTAAATGATAATTTCCAGAAAATTGAGTGTTTTAATTAAATTTTAGTAGATGTTCTTGCAATATTTTTGAAGCTGGAGGGTTATTTTTCATTTTCACGGAACTTGGAAAAGAGAGATACTCTTCTAACCCTAATTTAGTTGTCTGCGACAAAGTAGGGCAGAGAGACGTTAGCGTTCTCTGTCTCTCTCTTAAACTCCTCCACCGTTGTCTCTCATTCTCCTCTTAGTAAGGTGAGCTCTCTCTTTTCTTCATTGTCCAAGGTTGGTCTGTCCGGATTGAGTAGAGAGATTGATAAGCCTAAAATGTTCCTCTTATATAGTTATGCATGGCACGTAGATGTTATTCCTATTATATAGCATACTATTATGATCTCTACATGTTGTTCCGTTTTGACCTCTCATTGCCCTAATTAATTCGTATGATCAATCTTGTGCAGATTAGATATAAGCAAAAACAATGGTGAAAGTTAATTTCAAGAAGATAACAGTTGTGCCAGATGGAAAACAGTTTGTTGATATCGTTCTTTCCCGCACTCAGCGTCAGACAAAAACTATCGTTCACAAGGGTGACAAGATCAGCAAACTCCGTAGCTTCTACATGATGAAAGTGAAGTTCACGCAATCAAACTTCAACGAGAAGCTCTCTGCCATTATCGACGAGTTTCCTCGCCTCAAGGAGATTCACCCCTTCTTTGACGATCTTCTTCATGTCCTTTACGATAAAGATCACTACAAGCTCGCTCTTGGTCAGCTCAATACCGTTAGGAATAAGATCAGCCAAATCGCCACGGATTATGTCAAGCTAATCAAGTATGGTGATTCACTGTACCGGTGCAAGTGCTTAAAAGTGGCAGCTCTTGGACGTATGTGTACTGTTATGAAAGGGATCGGTCCTAGTTTGGCTTATCTCGAGCAGGTTAGGCAGCACATGGCGAGGCTTCCTGCGATTGATCCAAACACTCGAACTATCTTGATCTGTGGATGTCCTAATGTGGGAAAGAGTTCTTTTATGAACAAAGTTACAAGAGCTGATGTGGATGTTCAGCCATATGCTTTCACCACGAAGTCACTCTTTCTTGGTCATACTGATTACAAGTGTTTGAGGTATCAGGTGATTGATACACCGGGGCTTTTAGATAGGGAACTTGAAGACCGTAACATCATTGAAATGTGTAGTGTCACCGCCCTGGCTAACCTTCGAGCTTCTGTTTTGTTCTTTCTTGATATTTCGGGTTCTTGTGGTTACACCATTGCTCAGCAGGCTTCTGTATTTCACAGCATTAAGTCTGCGTTGAAGAACAAACCGTTGGTTATTGTCTGCAACAAGACTGATTTGATGCCTGTGGAGAATTTATCTGAAGAAGATAAGAAACTGATTGAAGAGATGAAAGATGAAGCTATGAAGACTGCAATGGGAGCAAGTGAAGGATCAGTGCTTTTGAATATGAGTACTCTGACTGAAGAAGGTGTGATGTCAGTGAGGAATGCTGCCTGTCAGATGCTGTTAGATCAGAGGGTAGCAGGGAAGATGAAATCTAAAAAGATCACTGACCATTTGAACAGGTTTCATGTGGCCATGCCGAAGGCTCGTGACGACCAAGAAAGGCTCCCATGCACACCTCAGGTAGCTAAGGAAGAAGCTTGTGAAAAGGATCAGAAACGAAAGACAGAGAAGGACTTGGAAAATGAAAATGGTGGAGCTGGGGTTTATTCTGCTAGTCTAAAGAAGAACTACACCTTGGCTAATGAAGAATGGAAGGATGACATAATACCTGAGATCTGTGATGGTCATAATGTTTCTGACTTTGTTGATTCAGACATTTTGAATAGGCTTGAGGAGCTGACAAGTGAAGAAAGTCTAAGGCTGGCAGAGGAAGAAGAAAATGGTTTTGAGATTGAAGGCGAAGAACTTACAGAGAAGGAGAAGAATGATTTGGCTGCCGTGCGCAAGACGAAAGCCTTGCTCATTCAAAATCATAGACTGAAGAAGAGCAATGCACAAAACAGAGCAACTGTTCCAAGAAAGTTTGACAAGGATAAGAAGTTTACAAGGAAGAGAATGGGTAGAGAGTTATCATCTCTAGGTCTTGATCCGTCTTCTGCTTTGAACCGTGCAAGAAGCAAGTCTAGAGGTAGAAAGAGGGAAAGATATGATGATTTGAGTAACGATTCGATGGATGTGGATGTGAATGATGATGAGCAACAGAAGAAGAAGAAGAAGATGTGTCTGAGATCCAAATCAAGATCTTTGTCAAGATCAAGATCAGTGTCAAGGCCACCACATGAGGTTTTACCTGGGGAAGGCTTCAAAGATTCTTCACAGAAGATTAAGGCAATTAAGATTGGGAATAAGTCTCACAGAAAGAGGAACAAAGCTGCACGCCGTGGAGAAGCAGACAGAGTTATACCATGTCTTAAACCAAAACACTTGTTTTCAGGGAAAAGAGGCAATGGAAAACCCCATAGGCGTTGAAACCAAATGATAAGGTAACAAGGGCTACTTGTCTTTCACTTGTCCTTTTTTATGACATATAAAATATTATGGTTAGCAAATTAAAAGGAGATGATAATATGGTGCATTCATTGCAGGGGGAGTATGCAAATGATGAATGGTCTGAGGATTATCTACCAAGTTTTGGATTTTGAAGCTTTGTACTTAATTTTGTTTTACTATTATGTCGATTTTGAGTTGATTTCTTGGAGACAGCTATGAATGATATCAATTGTGCTTTTGAGATGTTTTTGATTTTTGATACTTGCAAGTTGCAATCTATAGTTGATTTATTTCATGTGTGTGTGAAGGTGCAATCAAAATCAAAAAACCCGATCCATTTTTACTTGGCTCAATCATTAAGTCTCCACAATCCTGTTTAGTAAAGCTTCAAAGTTAAAATTACAAATATGAAGTTGGGGAGTATTTCCAAGGTTGTGGGTGCGATATAAAAAGGGAGTGTGCATAAGGATGATAGATTATAACTTGCAAACGTTCATAGTCTTTACATAAAAGATAATGACAATGTCAAACTATCTCTTGAAGCAATATACAAAATTTATGCTCTTACTCTTACTAAGTTGCATATTTTAGCAGAAGAAATACTTAGAGGGGTATTGAATTTGACATTCTAAAGGATTTTGGAGTATTCTTAAAAATAGAGTATTCTTAAAATCTTTTGTTATTCAATTGAGGTTTTTTAAAAATCTTCTGAAATCCTATGTTATTTAACTTAAAAATTATGTAAAATCCTGTAAAATAATACAGAATTTATTGTTATTCAATCAATAGTTTTTAAAACCTACTTGAAATCTCTTGTTATTCAATATATCACAACTTTTTTAAAACTTGCTATTTTGAATGATTTTACGAGACTTCCTTTTATTTTTTAGTTGAAAAGTATGACAATCAAAATCATATCTATAAAGGTAGAATTTTGAAAGATTTCAGAGAAAAAAAAAGACTGAAGATCTTGAAGCCAAACCCCCTTCTGCCAATCATCAGCCACCTTCTCCACCGGTCTCAGCCTGAGCCGTCGAGTTTTCTGGGTTTGCTGCAGCATCACCAGATGCAGAGTAAATGGATAATGAATTCTATTGGTTTGGATCAGTTTCTGGATATAATTAATCTTCCTTAAGCTCGTGGAGAATTCAATAAGGTTATATTATTTGGACCAAAAAAAAAAAAAAAAACATCACCAGGCATCAAGACATAGCTCCAACTATTGCTTTGATTTTCTTTTGGTATCTATATTAACATTTTTGAAATACATTTTGTGTTATGTCCTTTAAGTTTTGCTTATTTAAATTTTTATTTACAACATTAACCCCTAAAAAGTTCCATAAATAACATTGCAGAGAAACTCAAATACTAAACTTTCTTAAATCGACCAACATTTGTTACATTTATTGCCATAAAATCTTAACAATATCTATACATTCCAATTTTTCCAAAAACAACAGCTCTACCCATTAAAGCTTTAATCTCATAAAATCACCAAAACTATCTTTAGTGATTTTGTTTGTATAGACTTTCTATATAAATTTTTGTTTTACATATTTTGATTGTAAAATATAGATTTAGCCATCTACATTACTTGATTTGAGGTACTTAGGGATTGATTCCTCATATTACTCACATTATAATAAATAAAACTAAATAATTATCCGTAGTGTTTCTATAAATTGAAGTACATTTGGTGCCCTTTAAGTTATACTTATTTACAAATTTAATCCTTAAAAAATTGCACATACAAACAGAATCAATTAGCTTCCTAAAATGTCTCTACAAATTTGGTTTATTATTTCTTAAAACAATTTATATATTAAGAAATTTATTACATTTAATAACATATGCCAAAAATATCTATACAATATTTTTTTTTCTTTTAAAAACTCTAATATTCAGTAATAACTATATTGTTTCATATGAAAAATTAAAACTTTAATGGTTATTAATATGCTGATAAAAATGTAAAATAATTATTTCACGGGTTAAATCTAATAAATTGGAGTATTATAATATAAATTAATATGCGATATACTGCATAATAACTTTTATGGATTTAATTCTTTCACGGGTTAAATCTAAATAACTTTAAACTTACGAATTAAATTTAAATAAACTAAAAATTTAAAAATATAATAATGTAAGAATAATTCTTTCACGGGTTAAATCTAAAAAGCAGTAAAAATTATATTTTTATAACCATAAGAAATTCGATACAGTACAAATGTAACATTAGTATAAATGAAACTAAATAATTGTCGCATGTCTGCGGTATACAACTGATCAAATTTTATAATTAACAATTAAAATACAATTATACAATCTTAAATACTAAACAAAAGAAACAAAATTAACAAACAAATATAGTTTTTTAAAATTATTTTTTTTTATTGTAAAAATATTAATAAAATCACCCAAAGTTTAATAGTCAAATCTCATAAAATCACATTTTATTTTCTTTTCTTAAAATAGAAAAGCTCTGAAATAAAATCAAATCTACTAAAAATTTACTAAAAATTTTCAAAATTCTAAAATATTAAAATCCTACCAAATCCTAAAAAACATCAAGTTGAATACCCCTCCGGTAGATTATGTGAAACTTCCATCATTGAGAAACAACTCTGCGGCACATGGGGCAAGTATTTTTGCGGGAGAACCACTTCGTGAGACAGCAGTAGTGGAAGACATGCGAGCATGGCAGGCGTGTGGGAACACCACCGGTCTTGGAACCCAAGAGGTGCTCCAGACAGATGGAACACGGTTCTGCTTCCATCTTCAATCTCTTGAGTTCATCTCCATCGATTATTCCTTCACAAAGCAACCTCTGAACCTGATGCACAGACTCCGACGGCACAACGTAGACACGCTCCGTCCTTACAGTCACGAGGACGGTTATAACGAAGCCGTTAACGCCAAAACCTAAGTTGTTTGCAGCAGAAGCGATGTGTGAGGCTAAGATTGTGCTTGACGAACGATGTATAAATAGCCGATCGAGGAGGAGATCACGGATGTGACTGTGACTGGTGCTTTCAATACTAAAGTTGAAGTTGGGGTAGACCCGGTGGTTCGATCCGACTAGGGTTTGGATTCCGGTGACCGGATCTTGATGGATCTTTTCAGTAATGGTTTCCATTACGACATCGACTGTGTTTTTCATCCCTTCCGATGGCGGCAGCTTTTTCAGGTGCATCTGAAATTCCAGTTGAGGATTCATATTTTAGAAAAAGAGCTGATTAAATTCAGAATCTTACTGAGACCAAAAGAGTTGCAGAAGAGAAGGTAACGTAGATATATATATATATATTGTAATATTTTCCTTTGTTAACTCTTTTGCAGACGTGTCGTGAAGATTGTAATATTTTCCTCTTTTAACTCTTTAAGAATTGTGAAGACATATAGGGTTACGCAATGTTGGTGATAAAGGAAAATACTTTGGTTTACTCCTACGTTGAACTTTCTTGTTCACTTCTTCCTTTTCAACCAATCAGAGTTAAATTAAAAAGCAAAACAGATTAAGGAAACAAATTCTATATAATTTTTTTTAAGGAAAGTTAAATATTAGTTTGGTTTAGATTTTACAATTAGAATGAAATGATGTATCGGTTTCGGTTTACAAATAAGGTGATTAGGGTTTAGATTTTACAATTCAAACAAAATTATATGTCGGTTTGGATTTACAAATGAAGTGGTTAGAGTTTAGATTTTACAATTAAAACGAAATTATATGTCGGTTTGGGTTTACAAATAAAGTGGTTAGGGTTTAGATATTGCAATTAAAACAAAATTATATGCCGGTTTGGGTTTACAAATAAAGTGGTTAGGGTTTAGATTTTACAATTAGAATGAAATTAAGTGTCGGTTTGACTTTACAAATGAGATGGTTAGGGTTTAGATTTTACATTTAGAATGAAATTGTATATCGGTTTAGGTTTATAAATAAACGGTTTAAGTTTTTAATTTTACAGATTTTGTTTTCTTATTTTATAAGAAGGTGAATGAATAGGTTCTTAAATGCATTATGACATATGACATGTCAGATTCTTATTGGCTAAAATAATAAGAAGTGAACAAAGGGGTTCACATTAGAAGTGAACCCAAGAATTGTTGTATGTAAGCGCGCCTCAACGTTTATGACCTATCGACTCTATCAGCAGACACGTGCCTTTGGTGGTGGCACGTGAGTGTGTTGTAATTTCCTTTTTAGTCTTTCATGTCTAATCTTAGCTTAGAACATACTTAGCTTACATTACATGACATGAAATAATATTTTGTATGTGGAAACTAACAATCTTTTCTTCGATTGCTCCTCCCCGATATATATATATGAGTTGGAAATAGTTTTATCACCCTTTGTGGTCAGTAGTACATAGCTTATGTAAGAGAGGTTTGTTTTGAGTTTTGACTTCACTTGCCATAAAACAAGGTGATCCAGTTTGTGGTTTAAAATTAATATATTTTGCCTCAGATTGAACACTGTGGGATTGTATATGACAGTCGGACTGGGAGACTGAAAGATGCCAATATATACAATCCCACAGCGTTCAATCTTATGCTTAATTGCCATCAAGCAGTCGAATTTAATTCCTAATTGCCTAATTGCTTCAAGTTTTTAGGTCCCAACTTAATATCAAAAAAAACTTATGGGCCTATCTAATGGGCTATATTGCTGGTAGCCTAACGAAATCGGAGTTAACGAACTCGAAACCCTTTCCAGTTTTTTTATTTGGGAAAAAGTAATCATTGGGTCATCTGAAGGCCCAATCATTGAGATTTGTTGTGCAAGCAATTAAGATGAGAAAGAAGCAGCCTGGCTCAGTTGGATAGAGATTGATAATCGCACCTACGTATCCAGGGATTATAGTTTAGCTGACGGAGAAATCAATTCATGTGTCAACAAGTTTGAGTTGCAAGAACTAAGGTAACTTTTCTTACTTGCATCGATGTGTCATAAAACTTACAATAGTTAGAATTGGGTAATACAGTGAACATGGAGACGTTTATGGTTTCCTAGACAAAGAACAATAGTGTGGCAAACATTTATTTTTATCTTTATATATATATATATAGCCCTATATATAAGTTGTGAATTATGAGCTATATATTATTGTTGGCGAGTTGATATGCGCCATTACAATTCGGTTTTAAATAGTAAGGGAGCCAAATCAAGTCAGGAAATGGTACATGCCTACACGATCTTTGTCGAAGACATTAATTAAACTAATGCCTGCCATCTACTCTTTTTCATTTTGTTAGACTTTTTTTTTTTTTTGCTTTCTATTCGATGATAATATATATAACTATATTTAAGACTAAAAAAGTCACGTGTCTCACGTAACCACTAACCACATATACTCACCTCTCTGCTTCTAAAGAACGTTTTGAGCACAGGCTAATGACATCTACACTGATTCAGAATAGAGGTAAACATCAATGATTCTTGTTTGATAAATTTCATGTGTTTTCTGCTTGCTTTGATCTGCCTTGTGTACTTTGCTTGGTGACTTGAATCTGCCTTTTGTCTTTTGTTTTAATGGTAAAATATTTGAATCTTGTGTAGTATCTGGGACTGCATCTAGATCAAACGTATCTCTGTATTATCACGAAGTCTTGTTTAATTAATACTAGGAACATTTTTTTTTTCTTGACTTGAATCGTTTCATTAAACCTTTTTGACCAGGAGTTTAGCTATGGCTGAGGGAGTTGTGTCGTTTGGAGTACAAAAGCTTTGGGAGCTCCTGAGTCGAGAATCAGACCGACTACAGGGAGTTCAAGACCAAGTTTCTGAACTAAAACGTCAAATTGGAACATTACAGTCGTTGTTGGAAGATGCAGAAGCCAAAAAGCTTGAAAGTAAAAGGGTGAAAAACTTCTTGGATGATGTCAAAGACATTGTTTATGATGCTGAGGATATAATCGAGACTTTTCTTCTTAAAGAAGAAAGAGGAAAAGAAAAAGGGATCAGGAAGCGTATGAAAAGGTATGCGTGCTGCCTAGTTGACCTCCAGAAAATGGGTTCAGATATCAAAGACTTAACTATGAGAATCTCTGAAGTGGTTGGGCGTATGCAGAGTTTTGGGATCCAACAGATCATCGATGGTGGCGATTCACCATCTCGGCAGGACAGACAAACGGAGCAAAGGGAGATCCAACACACATTTCCTAACTATTCTGAAAGCGATCTTGTTGGGGTGGAAAAGAGTGTTGAAAACTTAGTTGGTCGTTTGGTGGAAATTAACGATAGCATTCAAATGGTATCTATATCCGGAATGGGCGGTATTGGTAAAACCACTTTGGCCAGACAAGTATTCCATCATGACATGGTAAGACGCCATTTTGATGGATTCGCATGGATTTGTATTTCACAAGAGTTTACACAGAAGCATGTTTGGCAAAGGATCTTGCAGGATCTTAGACCACATGATAAGGCCATTACACATGTGGAAGAACTCCAGAGTAAACTCTTCCAGCTATTGGAAACCGACCGATACTTCATCGTCCTTGACGATGTATGGAAAGAAGAAGACTGGGATAGAATAAAAACAGTGTTTCCAAAGAAAAGTGGTAAGCTATAAATATAAAACTCTTTCTTTCATAATTACACAAGTTATCGCAAAAAGAGATAGTATGAAAGCAAGCAAAACACATTTGTCATGAGTGTTCGTCTATTATTATTCCTTATGATGAAGCCATAATATGTTGCAGGTTTGAAGATGCTACTTACTTCTCGCAATGAGGGTGTTGGTTTACATGCTGATCCAACATGTTTTGCCTTTAGGCCAAAAATACTTACTCCCGAAGAAAGTTGGAAGCTATGTAAGAGTATAGTATTCCCTAGAAAAGATGAAACTGGTAAGCTTTCAGATTTAAATTTAAGACCAATAAATTTCTACTATGTTGTTTATATTAACAAAATCAATCGCAACATAGTTATGTCAAGGCTCAAATCTTAAAAAATATATTTACCTTTTGATTTTATGCAGAATTTACAGTTGATGAAGAACTAGAAGCCTTGGGTAAGAAAATGGTTACATATTGTGGAGGACTGCCGTTAGCCGTTAAAGTGTTGGGTGGGTTGTTAGCTCTGAAACAGACGGTTCCTGAATGGGAAAGAGTATGTGACAGTATTGGACCTCAGATCATAGGATCATCTCACTTTGATGACAACAATCTCAATCCAGTTTTCCGAGTATTGTCTTTGAGCTATGAAAATTTGCCAAGGTGTTTAAAGCATTGTTTCCTCTACCTAGCCCACTACCCGGAGGATTACAAGATAAATGTGACTAAATTGTTTAGTTATTGGGCTGCAGAAGGAATAGTAACGTCGTTTTACAATGGAGCAACCATTCGAGATAGTGCAGAAGGCTATCTTGAAGAGCTAGTAAGGAGAAATATGGTTATTGCTGAAAAAATCTATTTGACTACGAGAATAGAATATTTTCACATGCATGACATGATGAGAGAGGTATGTTTATCAAAAGCTAAAGAAAAGAATTTTCTTCAAGTCATCAAATCTCTTGAATCCACTTCTACCTTCAATGCTCAATCTTCTAGCAGAGCTCGCCGGCTTGCCGTACATAGTGGTAGTGATGCCCTACATATGCTGGGGGATAAAAAATATAAAAAAGCAAGATCTCTTTTACTGTTGGGAGTCGAAGAAGACTTTTGGATACAGTCATCTCCAGGCTTTCGAAGATTACCATTGCTTAGAGTGTTGGATCTCTCTGGGGTAAAGTTTGAGAGAGGGAAGTTACCTTCCAGCATTGGAAAGCTCATCCACTTGAGATTCTTGAGCTTATTCAACGCCAAGGGTGTCTTATTTACCTTCTTCTCTGCGGAAACTAAAGCTTCTGCTCCATTTGAACTTAGGTGTTTCTGCGGAATCAGTTTATGTGCCAAATGTTTTGAAAGAGATGCAAGAACTAAGGTATCTCTCCTTACCTGCGTCAATGTGTAGTAAAACAATGCTGGAACTGGGTGATCTAGTGCATCTGGAGACGTTGTGGTTTTTCTCGACGAAACACAGTATTGTGACGGACCTTCTCCGCATGTCCAAGCTCAGGGCTCTTTATGTATGTTTCACTGACGGGTGTACTTCTGAATCTCTAACGTCATCTCTACGTGAATTGAGAAACCTGGAGAAGCTTAGTTTATATGTTTCACACAAAATCAGTTTGGCTGATCATGGGGGTGAATTCGTTCTGGATTTCATTCATCTTAAGGATTTAGTGTTGTCCATGCATATGCCAAGGTTTCCTGATCAATATCGGTTCCCTCCCCACCTTGCCCACATAGGTCTATTTGAGTGCCGCATGGAGGAGGATCCAATGTTGGTTCTAGAGAAGTTGCATCATTTGAAGTCAGTTGTTTTAACATTTGGAGCTTTCATCGGGAAGAGAATGGTCTGCTCGAAAGGCGGATTTCCTCAGTTGTGTGCTCTTGGACTGTGTGCACAATATGAGTTGGAAGAGTGGACGGTAGAAGAAGGATCGATGCCATGTCTTCGTACCTTGACTATAATTGAATGCAAGAAGTTGAAGGATCTTCCGGATGAGCTCAGGTACATAACTTCCTTGAAGGAACTGCAGATGAAGGGAATGACCACGGAGTGGAAAGAAAAATTGGTACCAGGTGGGGAAGATTACTACAAAATCCAACACATTCCCAGTGTCCAAATAATCAAATGTGACGACGAATAAGGAAATAAACAGTAGGGTCAAAGCATTTGGTACTATTTCCACTTTGTTCATTTTATGGTTTTGCACACTCCATTGCTTACCAATAAAAAAAATGTAGACATTTCAGCTTTAGAGTTCTCAGTGATATACAAGTGTAACTGTGTAAGCACACCAACGTTACATTAATTATTTTGAACAATGCAAGCTTTTGCGTGTACCCTTTCAGAATTTATATGAAAATGTTCGCAGAGTTGAAGCTGCAGCGTGAAAAAGCGGGCATTGTGAAATATGTTCAAAAAGAAACTCAGGTACGAGAACCAAAGAAGGTACTAAACTAACTAGGTTGACATTTCTGGTTACAAAAAAGCCTCAAATCAAGGGTTGTTTTTAACCTTTTGCTGAAGAAGCTCCTTCTCCATAACACTGAAGTTGAAAAGGTATGTGGTTTAGTTGTCAGACCGTTAGAGACCCGCCATTGTCTCCCGCTGTAAGGTTCAGAATCATCGTCGCAGCCTTCACAGCCCTGTTACATTTGGAATCCCACAGCAAAGGTTTATGAATTTAGCCTTTTACGCAATTGATCCATAGGAAAAAACACAACCAGAGAGACCAAACACAGCAAGATCATGATTCAAAGTCATTTGAATCCATATAAAACGATTTCTAGCTAGACATAAACGATAGAAATTCTGATTACTGATAAGGGCAAGAGAATACACATTTTTATTGTGTAAAAATTCTGCGGAGGTTGAGTGTTGCTTACCAAGCATCAGGAGCTTGATACAAGGACGCTGAGTTGCCAAAGCAGGAAGTGAGCAATTCTGTGTTGATCACGCCTGGGTTTAATGCAACCACGGCTATTCCTTCAGCTACCTCCTTCGCCACAGCTCGGCTTAACCCCTCAATCGCCCATTTCGATGCACAGTAAGGTGCAACCTGTAAGTACAGTTTTGGTATTAAAATTTTACCTCAAAGGGATCAGGTCTGATGTGCCCAAATCATTTAGTGCAAAATGTAGAGTACAGAAGGAGACTATCAGAATAATGTTATCTACATATCCTGAAAAGTGCTCAGCCCATATGAAAGACGGATAAAAGAATGATTGTAGGCGTTTCACACTATGGGAAAGGGACCAACCTAATAATTTGCTTAGACCATCAGGTGAAGTTATAGTCTCTCCCTACCATCTAGTCTCACTTTTTTCAATATACGATAATATCAAGGAAAAAATATCCAACATTATTATAATTATATTCAGAGAAAGTCTACCTCATGATAATGTCATAATTCCAGATACCAATACTTCGCTATCTTTCAACTGACTTCATAAACTTTTGTGTGGCTAGAAGGACAAACACACAGTAACAGCTAAGTGATTCAAGCAAGAGTTGATAGAGACTCACCAGGGCAGCACCAGATCGTCCCCATCCAGAAGACATATTCACAATTATCCCTTGCTTACGTGGGAGCATCAAAGGAATAAAATGACGCAGCACATTTGCTACCCCTTTAACGTTTGTATCCATGACATTGTCAAAATCTTCTGCAGGGACTTCCCAAATCTTGCTGTTCTTATTGATAGTACCAGCGTTGTTAACTGCAACATGCATTTACCAAGATATAAGACTACAAAAGTTGCAGTAGAAATAGCGCAAAAACACTCTGCCTAAAACTCGCAGGAGATGACAATCATCTAACCATCAAACCAACACTTCACGGGTGCTACCCTTGAGAAAAATGAAGGGAATTCTTAGATGCCAACAATAGGTATAACGTCAACTCTAGAATACTGAGGAACTCAAGGGAAACAATGCCATAACAGTTCTATCTATAGAACGTAAAGAAAGGAAATGGTCAAGAGATACGAAGCAGGCAGCGTCTATCTCAGGGTTTGATCTACCAACGAAAAGATGATACCTTTATTACCACAGCTACCAAACACTTTAAGAACAATCTAGTGATTTCTCCAAAACAACTAGTAGTTACAAAGAAGGGTATATATACACCTATGATATCTGGGACACCCTTCTTCTCCATAATAGTGTGTGCCAGTTCTTCAACACTGCTGTTTAATTTCTGCAAACATAGACCATATATAAATCTTGCTATGCTCAAAAACTTAAAATATCGCAAAAGCCCCCAATAATAAATAATCAAATTTCAACAGGAAATCAACGGACTCATCTAATTTCCAATAAGAAAATAATAGCAGTCATCAACAACACCCACACATTAGAATTTATCCAGAAAATTGCATAACGACCAGAAACACGGAAGAGTCGGCGGTTAATTACCACATCGGCGGTGAGAAGGAGATGATTAGCCGGGGAGGAGAGCTCCGATTGAAGAGCAGTGAGCTTCTCTTGAGTACGAGCGCATCCTATGACAGTGTGACCTCTCTTCGCCAGCTCGAGAGCTAGGGCTCTTCCCAGACCTTTGCTCACCCCCGTTATCAGAACGGTCCTCACCGCCGTAACAGAGTTCACAGCCCCACTGAAAGGCGTCGCAATCGTCATCGTGGCCGATTTAGCTTCTCTTTTGTTCGGTGCCGCGAAGAAAATACAATACACTCTTTGCCATCATCTCACGAAATATCATCATCTCATGATAATTTCATGCCATTTGTAATTAGAATCAAACCGATTCAAATCAATTTAAAATTTAAATCCAAGGATTATAAACCGGTTTCATTAAGATGTACCGGCTTAGTTATCGGATACGTCTTCTTAATACTATTTAATTAATGTCGTCCGTTTCAATATTCCATCATCGGACGTTTTGATTCTGTTTTAATTTGAAAGCGACTAATTTAAGACTCCAAGACGTTTTGATCATCACAATTAATACCATATATAAGCACTGTTTTCGTATATATAAACGGACAAGGATCTTGTTATTGTTCATCAATCAAAAAACAAACTTCACATAGAATTAATATTTTCATCAATTCTAAGAGCTAGTTCTCAATTATGTCTATCAAGAATGTTGTTCTTCTTCTAGTGGTCATATCTGTTGTTGTCTCCACAAATGCTCAGCTACCACAATTTCCCATTCCTTTTCCATTCCAACCTAGCCCCGGCATGCCAGGATTACCCGATATTGCAAAATGTTGGTCATCCTTGATGAATATTCCGGGATGCATCACTGAAATTTCTCAAGCCATACTTAGTGGACGATTCGGCAACATTGGTCCAGCTTGCTGCAAAGCATTTTTGGAAGGTGAAGCCAACTGTTTGCCAAAACTCCCATTCAATCCTTTTCCTCCAATGTTGAAAGAGCAATGTTCAAAAATTGCAGGCGCAATTCCTCCTGCCACGAAGTAAAATTTTAACTATAAGAGTTATGTTAGTCGTTTGATGTTTAGCTGGTTTCTCTCTATTCTCCCTTAATTGTCGACGTTTAGTTGGTTTCTTAAGCTAAAGTTAGTTTTACATTCAAGATTACAAATTTACAATAAGGGATGTTAGCAATATATGAATAATTTTTCTTTTCAATAAATTATTAGTCATTATCTGCTTATGAACTATATAATTCTGGTTAACATGGTCACTGGTCAGAGCTGATCCGTTCCTTCTCTCCCCATGACATACACACTTGGCCCATCCTTATAGATCCACAAATAATCGTTTTTTGTCAGGGCAAAGGCTAACCAACCTTGTCCATTTATAACGATTCCATCTTAATACAAAGTATCGTTGATCGTCTTTTATCAGGACTAGGTCTTGCAACTTGCATCTAGCATCATAAATCAAGCACAAATATTCTAACAACACGAAAAAGTTTTAAAAAAAAATTGACCTAGTTGTGAGTTGTTGTTGTGTGAGTGTGACAATTAGGAAGTTCAGACCCATTAAACTTTATGAAAGATATGCGCCGCGTCATATATTTACTCGTACTGTTACCTAATGACAGACCAAGAAAATATTTTACCGCAACCATATCTAATTTGAATTATCAACCTCGTTATTGGAATCTGAGGAAGTAATATATATCTATATGAGTAATTAATTAGAAATAATAATATAGATCTCGTAATCTTTATATAAAAGTATTTATAAACTTATGATCGTGTGTTGTGAGTTTGTTAGGGTGACATGATCAAGATGAGATTACAAAATTTATGCATTTGATTACAAAAATTATGGCAATGAATATGATTTTTGGGATTTGTGTTTAGTAGTAGTACACAATTTGCATTGTTAACTTATCGTGGGTTGTGTAACTATATCCATAGCATTCCACAAGTAAATGAATAATTAATCACTCATATCAAATAACAACTCACGGAAAGAAAAAGAAAAAACATGGTGTATTGGTGTAACAAGATAACTTCGTTTTACTCTTGTGTCTTTTAATCGAATCCTTAACATGATTACTTCTTTCGTTTATGTTATCAGTCGATTATATTATGTACTCTGGATATATTTATTTTCTCTATAATCACATCATTTCACAAGTAGTCCTTATGTGACAGTAAAGTATCCATTTAATGACTATTATTGGCATTATCTGGAAATAACCATGCCCGATCTATGGCTTGTTGAAACTTCATCACCTTCAACGTTTTTTTTTGTTTTTCTTAGATATATTGTTTTGGAAATACCATTTCTGAGATGCTATAAAGTAGGATATTTCCAGGTGGTACTCTTTAGTTTATCAGCTTGGACTGTCGATTCTGAGGAGTTGTTATAATATTCGGGAACAGTGGCCGGTTGAGTTATTAGTGGACACTCTTATAAAAATGCAAGAACTAATCACTCAAAGGCAAAGTCAACCGTTGATTATTTTCTTATGGACTTTGCTTTGAGTTTTTTTTATTTCCCAAATTCATTTAGAGGAAAACGAATAAGACGAAACAGCATGTATGTACTTGGAATTATCACGGGAACATCATAATGATTAGTTCCGTTTCACCACGCTGAACATCACGGTTTCATATTAAGATGTACTAGCTTAGTTATCGGATACGTCTTCTTAATACTATTTAATTGATGTCGTCCGTTTCATCATCGGACGTTTTGATTCTGTTTTAATTTGAAAACGACTAATTTAAGACTGATCAAAGACGTTTTGATCATCACAATTAAATACCATAGCACTGTTTTCGTATAAATAAACGGGCAATGATCTTGTTATTTTTCATCAATCGAAAAACAAACTTCACATAGAGTTAATATTTTCATCAATTCAAAGATTTCTCAGTTATGTCTATCAAGAATGTTGTTCTTCTTCTAGTGATCATATCAGTTGTTGTCTCCACAAATGCTCAGCTACCACAATTTCCCATTCCTTTTCCATTCCAACCTAGCCCCGGCATGCCAGGATTACCCGATATTGCAAAATGTTGGTCATCCTTGATGAATATTCCAGGATGCATCACTGAAATTTCTCAAGCCATACTTAGTGGACGATTCGGAAACATTGGTCCAGCTTGCTGCAAAGCATTTTTGGAAGGTGAAGCCAACTGCTTGCCAAAGCTCCCATTCAATCCTTTTCCTCCAATGTTGAAAGAGCAATGTTCAAAAATTGCAGGCGCAATTCCTCCTGCCACGAAGTAAAATTTTTAACTAAAAGAGCTATGTTAGTCATTTGATGTTTAGGTGGTTTCCCTCTATTCTTCCTTGTCGACGTTTAATTGTTTGCTTAAGCTAAAGTTAGTTTTATATTCAAGAATTACAAATTTACAATAATATAATGATAGCAATATATTTATCAAATTTCTTTTCAATACTAAATTATTAGTCATTATCTGATTATGATCTATAATTCTCTTTAACATAGTCACGCCTCATCAAACATCTCGTCCGTTCTTTTGGTTATTTAGATTTTTGAAAGGAAACAACACTCTCTCGTCGAGTCGTCGGAGCTGATCCGATCCATCGGCACATCCGCTGATATGACCGTCTCTCTTAAAAATGCAAGAACTACTTATACTTTTCACTGTTCAAAATAACAAAATTCGATTTTCACCCCGACTCTTTCAACTTTTCAACATTTACAGATGAGAAACTAAGATATGACGAGGCCAACAAAGTCATAAGAACATCTCTTATTTGGTTTCGTACTGAGGTCATCACACTGGTCTCCAACGCTCAAACTCTTCTTCGACTTCCTCTGATTCCTCAGCAAATTCACGACTCTTGTCGTCTGAGTTTTGTGACCGTCTTCTTTTTCTATGGCGATGAGGTCTCTCATTGTGTGTTTCTCTATCTGAACCCTCCTCACTTGATAAACCACTTCGTCGTTTCCCTTTCCTGCTTCGATCAGAGTCAGGATCTTGAGACTTGTTGTATCTGTGCCTCTCTTTGCTTTTGCCCCTATCTTCTTTATCTGACCAACATTCTGCGGGAGGACTAGTCTCTACACTTCTCTTCCTGTCATTTTCTCCGTTAACTCGAAGGTCTGATCCTTTACTCTGATGATGTCTACTCTCAGTTCCATCTTCCTCGTGCGAATATCTTGAGCTGCTTCTTTCATGCCGATGTTTAGACCTTTCTCTCTGTGACTTATCACAAACTGTATGAACCCTATCATGTTCATGACTCTCCTCTTGATCAGCTGATGACCCTTCCCTACTGTATTTTCTTGAACTCCTGCGCGGTTTCCTGTCCTTATCATCGTCCATCTGTTCTTCAGCTTCTGAATCTGTCCTCCTTCTGGATTTTCGTTTGTGACCCATTTCTCTCCTAGCATTGTCATCTCCATCAGGAAAATCATCATCAGAATACCTCCCATGGGTTCTTTTCCTTATCACCCTATGTCCAGGAGAGTGTTCAGACCATCTGCTATCACGATGAAATGTGTCCTTAGCGTACCGTCGCTCTTTATATATCTCCCTCTCTAAACTACCGTCTCTGCTAGGGCTGTCATCTCCATCATGGCAGTTCACGGCATCCCTACTATGTTTGTCTCCATGAGTACTGTCCCGAGTTTCACCATGATTTTTACGGCTCCGATAGGAAGGCTTAGATCCAACATTCGCACGATCATGGTCCCTTGTTATAGATCTTCTTGAAGGTTGCATGACGCTGCATAACCAAATTAAGCAGGATATACGCTGATAAGTAAGTTACCGATGAGGGTCCTCAAAAGTTAGAAATCCAACTATAAAGCTACCTACCTGTGTGAATCTGTTGGTAGATCTGATCTCGAATCGTTCAATGACCCTAACGATTCATGCTCCATGTGCTTCTCATCTGAATAACCAAATAAAGCGGTCATTTTGTGAATCCAGAATCTTGGAGGTGGTCTGTCATGGTCAGCCCATTCGTAGTCTCCACCAGGATTTCGGAAACAATGGATAAAATTGCAAGCAGAACCACGAGAACAAGTCTGTAAAATATATGAATATATCATAAATTAGAGAGATAAGCAAGAAGTTTGAATCTCAGGTTAAGAACCAGATGAAGAGTCATACTTTAAGCCTGGACTTCATGTACTCCCCACATATGGCAACTTTCCATCTTGAGATGTTGACAAACTCGCATTTCACCTGACAAGGATGTGCAATTATCAATGTACCAGTTTACCAGCAAAGTATCAGAAATCAAGCCTCCAGAGACTAGACTAACAATGTACCTGTTTACCAGCAAAGTATCGACCATTAATGGACTGGTAAGCAAGACTAGCTGATTCTAGTGATCTGTAGTGTACGTATACATTGCCCTTCAAGTGGAATGAGCCATTTCTACACACCTGAAATGGATAGAAATTTTGTTTTTGAAAAAAGAAAGGCTAGGAAAAAAGGTCGGAAGACAACACATATCTACCAACAAGTTTTATTCTCAGACACAGGGTTACATTTGGTCATTTCATGATGAGAAGAGATGCCGGGAACCACTAAATTTCAAAATGGATTGCCTAGTGTGGCTTGCAGGTTCAAGAACTTACATTCACATTTAGTATATGGCTGATAATGGAAAGAAAAAAAAGAGGGGGGGAGAGGAAAGGGAAGAGAGGGAGCAGAATAGAATCAACAAACCTTGAAATTAATAAGTTCTCCATACTTTTGAAATTCTGTATGAACATCTTCATAAAATTCTTCATAACAACGTTCAGCCTCCTCATCTGTATACTGCAAGGAAGCCGGGGGAAAAAAAAAGAGTAAACTAAAAGTAAGTGACTAAAAGCAAGGAAACCAGGTGAAATATAATGCATGTGATCTCCACTCGTTTTAATATCAAGCATACCAGGATAGCTATAGCCTTACTATACTATAACTGCATTAGTCTGTTCAGACACTAATAGCTCAAAGCAGCCAGCACGTATGAAGGACACTATTCTGTTCTTAATTCAGGAAAATCAAGCAACTCCGAGGTATTGAGAATCGTATGAATCATTTGTTACATATCACTCACTCCCACAAGCAAATTAGAAAACACTCAAAGAACAAGATATGAACTACTGACAAACAAGCTACAGTCTCTGGTACTGCTATCACGGCAAGAGAGGGCACAAATAGAAGCCACATTTTCTGTGATCGAGATAACTATCACCTAATAGCTAATCTATTAATCAGGTAGGATACAAACAAGTGAACCGCAACTCCAACCCCGCCCAGGTTATAATCATGCACCTCCACTGAAGGGAAACCATCAATGTCTGATGTAAGTTAAAGAAGCGGTAACAAGGACTAAAAATAAAAACAAGCAGCATAATTCTGTAAATTTCAAGAGCACACAGCAAAACAAAACAGAAAAGAGGCAGAGGAGCTGTGGTAATTTAAAATCAGATAATGAAGCTGAAAGTAATAGAGAAGAAATAATATCATCAGGATACTAGCATCACGAGAAGACATCGGTTACAGACCTCAAGCCCCTCATCCTGTTCCCAAGAAATACCAGGACCATTGTACATGTTCTTCATAAGTAATGTGCAAGATTTACTTGGGTAGAAATGAACTCTGCTACAACGCGGCCCAAACCGACAAGCTCCAGTTTTCAAATGGAAAGGACAATGAGCTTTATCCTGGGGATTGAGAGAAACAACAAAGCGAAGTTACTAAAAGAACATAAGAATGGTACCTAAAACTAATACCATCTCAATCAGCGAATACAACAAGCACCTGCTCAGTTCCAAAGTTGGGTACTTCTTGCGCAACATTCTCCAAAATCTGTTGCGCAGAACTAGCATTCTGATAGTTGCTGGCACAAGCTTCAGTTCCCGGAGGTAGAGGATTTGATGTAGGCCTGTCAGAAATCTGCAAAACAAACTCCGCATTGGAACTCTAGAAAAAAAAATCAATACACTCAAGATGGCATGTTCACCTAGATGATGGTTTACCTCGTTTCCATCGACCTGAACTACGGGCTTCTTTGGAACCCTCACTTTGTTCTTTCTGAGAATGATCTCATTTCCCTGAAAAATAATTTCTGGAGGCCCTTCTTCGATATATTCATATTCACCATCCTCATCTTTCCCACCAGCCTGCCAAAAGAAGCAAAAGGGCTATGCAATTTAAATTCATGTTCTCCTACAATGAATTCGGCAACAACCAAACTGGGAGCATCAATACGATATAGAACCCTAACAGTTCCTCAGCAAACAGCCCAAGCAATGATGAAGACATTAAGAGTCATCAAACGACAAAACAGTACCTCAAGCTTTCTCAACTCGTCTAGATCCTTCCAACGCCTCTCTTCCTCTTCTCGCTTTGCTTCTTCTTCCTCCTCTTTCTTCCTCTTAATCTCCATAGCCTCTCTCCAAGCTCTCTCACTCTCCTCGAACTCCTTCAACTCCTTCTCTCTCATCCGCGCCTCCTCTTCCTCAATCGCCTTCAGCCTCTCCTGTTCCGCCGGATCGTTTAACTTAGCCTCCGTCTCCTCTCTCTCCTTCTCCGCTATCTCCTTCCTCACCTGCTTCCTCTTCAATTTCTTCATCGCTTTTCGCTTCTCCTTACGACTCATCTCCGCCGCTTTCTCTTTCCTCTCTTCAAAACCTTCCATCTCCCCCGCCGCTTCCTCGTGTTCTTCCTTTTCCTTCTTCTGCTCCATTATTTTCCGGTAGCGTTAACCGCTCTCGCTTCCCGGTGGTGGAAACACACAATTTTTATTTGAAGGGTATAAATTCGGTTTTGATTGAACCGAAACCGCATGGTAAAGAAATCGAAATAAAATTGGATCAAACCAATTCGGTTAGATTGAACCGAAATCGTATGGTAAAGAAATCGACATAAAATTGGATCAAACCAATTCGGTTAGATTGAACCGAAACCGTATGGTAAAGAAATCGACATAAAATTGGATCAAACCATACCAAACCGGAGAACCCTAGTTGGTTAATCATATGAGATTCCAATTGCAGATTGTAAATTTCTCCACTTTCGTCTTCACAATTTTGATTTGTAACTTTCTCAAAAAAATTCCAACCTTTCTCCATCTTATATACAGCGACGGTTTCACCGGATGCGAGATACGAGCACCGTATACTTTTTGGACTTTGGATACTAAAGTCAGCTTTTGTTGTGAGCTTTGTAGATTGCTTAAGCTTTTATCCAAAATTGCATGCGTTGTTCTTCCTTCTCGGGTTTCAGTTTGTCTCTTGAAGACGCACTTCATCTTCTCCAACGTTTCTTCAACTCCTCAAACCAGATTAAGCAGATTCACACTGTCCTCTTTACCAGCAACGCATTGGTCGCTTCGAGATGGAAGACGAAATGCGTCTACAACACTCTCATTCGATCTTATCTCACTACAGGACAATACAAGACCTCTCTTGCTCTCTTCACCCACATGCTTGCAAGCCAAGTCCGACCAATCAATCTCACTTTCCCTTCTCTGATAAAAGCAGCTTATTCATCTTTCTCTGTTTCTTATGGTGTTGCCTTACATGGCCAAACTCTTAAACGGGGTGTTCTATGGGACCCATTTGTTCAGACTTCTTTTGTTCGATTCTATGGTGAAGTCTGTGATTTAAAGAGCTCGAGGAAGATGTTTGATGGTATTGTAGACCCTTGTGTTGTAGCTTGTAACAGTTTGCTTGACGCTTGTGGAAGAAACGGAGAGATGGATTTTGCTTTCGAGTTATTTCAGAGTATGCCTGTAACTGATGTGGTTTCTTGGACTACTGTTATCAATGGGTTTAGTAAGAACGGGTTACATGCCAAAGCTGTTATGCTTTTTGGTGAGATGATACAGAATGAGCGTGAGGTTATAACACCCAATGAGGCTACTTTGGTTAGTGTACTTTCTGCTTGTGCTAGTTTGGATCGAGGAGGTCTTCATTTGGGGAAGCAGATTCATGGATATGTTATGGGGAGAAAGATCATCCTCACTACTACTTTGTGTACTGCTTTGCTCGATATGTATGGAAAAGCCGGTGACTTGGAGATGGCTTTGACCATTTTCAATCAAATTTGTGATAAACAAGTTTGTGCGTGGAATGCGATAATATCAGCTCTTGCCTCCAATGGTAGAGCTAAGAAAGCACTAGAGATGTTTGAGATGATGAAATCGATGAATGTGCATCCAAATGGGATTACTTTACTTGCAGTACTCACGGCCTGTGCTCGATCTAGACTCGTGGACTTAGGTATCCAGTTGTTCTCTTCCATATGTAACGAGTACAGGATCATTCCCACATCAGAGCATTATGGTTGCATTGTTGATCTCATAGGCAGAGCTGGACTATTGGTTGACGCGGCCAATTTCATTAAAAATCTGCCATTCGAGCCTGATGCTTCTGTTCTCGGAGCTCTTTTGGGGGCCTGCAAGATTCATGAGAATGCTGAGTTAGGAAATAAAGTAGGTAAACAGCTTATGGGATTGCAACCTCAACACTGTGGCCAGTATGTGGCGTTGTCGACGTTAAATGCTTTGGATAGCAATTGGTCAGAAGCAGAAGAGATGAGGAAAGCCATGATAGAAGCCGGAGTTCGGAAAATCCCTGCTTACAGTGTGCTCTCTTAAGGCTTGAGAAGTGAGAAGCACTGTGTGATCTCTGTTCTGTTCTACTATGTTCAGTTCACTCATAGCGGCTTTCTGTAGAATTCGTTGATAAAGAAGATCAAGAGCTTACTTGAAGACTAAATGTCAGCACACCAGCTTCCACCAAGCACTCCCTTGACGGGGACAAGATCACAAAGTAGACTTGGAGGTCTATTCTTTCCAAAGGGTCTTTAGTGGGCATTTTGTCGTTTGGGATCACAATCTCTTGACCCTGTTTACAATATCCAGTTAAGAGTTGTTGAGCGTGAAGCCGGTTAAAGCATCTATAAGAGAGACCTTTCTTCTTGAGAATCAGATGAGATAAAAATGACTACATTTTCTCTTTTTTCATACATGCTTGCTCGAAAGATAAACAACTTTTTTCAAAAGATTCAATAGGTGAAATAGCCTGATTTTGAGGAGGCAGCCAAATCTGAGTTGGTCCTTGCAAAGGAAGGCCTATCTCCTTCACTGAGATTGCTTTTTCTTAATGCGGAGGCCAGATGATCTGAGCTGGTTCTTGCGAAGGGAGGCAAATCTCCAACACGTCTTTTCTTGATATAATAAACCGGTATATCTCCTACACGATTCATCTTCTTGAACCAATGACTGATGGTCTCAACTCCAAGATAGGAAAAGAGTACTGTCAACGATCCACCGGCAACAGATACAATGGCTGGAAACAACCATCGTGTTCCGTGTAAATGTGGTATGGTTACCCAAGATGCCGCTACGTATGCCGTCGCCATGAACGCTACAGAAACCCACATCATCCTGTGTGTGGCCACCAATAATCTCTTTAAAGGCTTCCTCTTGAAAGGTATGATGCTAACAAGAAGAATAACGATGCACAACGATGTGAACAGTGCGATGTTGTTGCATATTGCAAAGACTTTGAACGCTGCTGTATTGCCTACAATCGATTTCCCTCTCCATGGCCCATCTTCGTAGACGCCGCCAGGAGGGTTTATCCCACCGGCATAAGAAACTGAAGCAATCAGGACTGCCACGATGGCGATCGTGTTTCTTGCATTTTGTAAGGCTTCTATATGCATCTCATATTCCATGCTCTTACGACCTCTTTCCGCTTCTCCTTTCTTTTTTCTCTTTATCTCTGCTATCTCTGATGTTTTTGTTTCGATTAGCTCAAGCAGCCGTATTATCTCGCTCTGTTTAGAGCTTTTGCAGCTAACTAAAGTTTTAATGCGTGCCAGAGATCGTTTATGGAATGGATTGGAGTGGCTCTCAAGTAAGTCAGTGTTCTTAGAATCCTGCTCGGTATCGAACCTTAGCCAGCTTGATAACAACTCAAAGTCTTCCGCTTCTTGAGGGAGAAGGTGAGAAGCTGCAAAACCCATCTTGTTCTTGTAGCTGATATCCACTATCTTCTTACCAACAATGTAACGTATCAGCTGAAATTTATTCAATAGGGATATGTCAGAGGAGATACCACAAAATACAAGAAATTCTGAAGCAGAAATGAATCATATCCCTTTTTTATTTCTCTATGGATTTTCAACTCAAGTCAATTAGATAATAAGTGAACATGCTCATGTTAGTCTATATGGGGTTCCTAACAAAGAGCATATCACAGGTCAAAAATGTGTAACTAAAATATGCTTTGGGTTTATACAGGGGACAGCAACGAAGAAAAGTAGAAAACTACTCACCGGAGCACAACAAGCCAGGGAGGCAGCAATATGTAAAACAGTGTTGCCATTTTCATCAGTTTGCTGCAAAAGATCTTGGCTGTTAATGCCCACACTCTCGGCCATGAAAACGAAGGCATCTATGTTTTTGTTTCGTGCAGCGAGATGAAAGACTGTCTCTTTTGATGGCGTGAGAAAGCCAAAAGACAACGGAGCCTTTTCCAGGAACTCCTCCAGGATTACAACTGAGCCTCTGACGACCGCCAGATGCAGAGGTGATAAACCATTGGCGTTAAGAGCTTCTTCTAGTCCTTGATCAAGGCCTAACAATATACTTGTCAGTTCGAAGTCTCCTCTATCACAGGCATGATGCAGAAGTGTTGATAGCGAGCTGCCTTCGACCACCCAAGCTTCTTCCCTAGCTAGGTCTGGGAATCTCTCTAGTATAATTGCTGCAATACCTGACAATGATCCGAACACACTAATGAGCCAGTGTGAGTTTATGTAAGATTACGGGAAAAGGTTGAGCATACGGACACTTGAAACTTACAGGTGGATCCACTTGATAGGGCGAAATTGAGTTCATCAAGGCCGATTGATGGTGTCTTTTCCGCAACGAGTGTGGCAGCCTCCATGGAAATGCTGCGACAAGCTAGGTGGAGGGGTGTTTGATTGCTATTGTTGCGTGCGGAACAAGCTTCTAATCCAAACTCTAACATGGTCATAACTATGTTAACCTCTCCAAGGAGAGCAGCGAGATGCAAAGGTGTGTTTCCGTATCTGTTTCGGGAATAGAGGAGAGAAGGTCGGAGCTCAACAATCTTTGAGACGAGTTCTCCATGTCCATGCTTGGCAGCCATGTGCAACACAGTGTTGCTGTGTTGTTCATCGCATCTCTCCTCCAGCCACGAATCTCTCTCTGCCACCAGACCCAGAAAAGCTGGAACGTCGTTTCTTAGGATCGTTTGGAAGATCGGCTGCATCTTTTCTCAAGAAAATTAGAGCTAATTAAAAGAGTAGGAATCCTTTACGTTGGGAGAGGGAGATCCCAAGTAGTTTATACAGTATCTTTGTTATGATGACTAGTAGATAATAAGAGCCTGGTGGTTGTAGTGTGTCCTAAAACGCGTTGTATAGTCATTGTAACGAAAGGTTTCCTCGTTCGCGAGCAATTTCTTTGACTTTCCCACAAGATAATAAGTGAAGACGTGACAGGACGACTAAATCCAATTATATTTCTGTGAACGAGATCAAATGTAATTTGTAAGATTAATTTCTAGGAAATTCTTGACGAAATTGTTTCTAATTTTTCGTTATTTCTAATAAATTATTGACGAAAATTTTATGATCTTTCATTATTTTCTGAATCAGATTATATAATATTTTTTTAGCGTTTTTATTCAGACCATTAACAAACATATATTCAAATAGAAATAGGGCCAAGTTCTACTTCAAAAACAATATGTTTTGCCCATATCCACAGCCTCATCTGATTCCAGTTTTTTTTTTTTCATAGACATAAAGGTAAAAAGGTTACAAAAAAAAAAATCTCAAATGTATACAGTATCAAAGTTAGATTATCTATCAACTAATAAATCGATGGAGAATAGGGAAATGTACTCAGAAAAAAACCATATAGATAGTTTTGCCACTTCAACTTAGTGTTTTAAGTTCAAAATGGAAACTAACCGAGTGACTTATCTACTTAAGTATAGTGTATTTATGGTGCACTTAATCTAAAAGTTTGTTTTAGTCCTAAATTTCGTCCTAAGCCAAATTCATAATTGGTTCAAGTGAAGTACATAGACCAAAAATACAACTTTTCACTTATCAAATTTAAATCTCATAGTTCAAACCCAAAAAGCCAAATTCAAAAATACATCTTTTTCAATACCACATTTCAAAAATACCATTTAAAAAAAAAATTTTAAAAATCTTCTTAAAAAAAATTTCATAGTTTTATGATTATTACATAAATTAAAATGAATTAACATAACTAATACAACATACACGGTATATTACCTAGTTTTCTATACAATTAAAATTTAAAGATTCGGACATTTAAAATAGAAATAAGCAAAATGACAGAAATTATACTTCTATGACTACTAAATCAGTTTGTAATAGCTCTGATTCTTCTGGAAGCTTTGTTCAGGGCCAATCACTTCATCAGATGAGCGACTTGGTTCCCTAAGAAAAATGAAGGAATTCAGTATATTAACATTTTTTTTAAAATCATTTTTTTTAACCACCAACCTAAACACTTATTATACAAATTTGGTATGTTCTTCTCTATTAATAAATTGACCACGTGATCAAGTTATAAGATTCTTCCTTATGATTTCGATCTAATAATAGTAATTTGTATAATTTTACTCAAATTTTGAACAAACCAAAAAATCAAATAATTGGCAATTAGTCTAGTATAGTGATGGTTGATTGTTTTTAGATTGAAATAAGGTTGAAAATGTGTGTATAAATAAATATTTTCTTTATCAATTGGTGGAGTTTTCCACAAAATGATAATGATATATACTCCATATATGTTGGAACGGCTCTGCCACTAGCCTCTTCTAAATTTTATAGTGTCCGGCCATGCCTTAAATCCATATATATTTGCTCAGCCGCTCTTATGATAATAATGTTTTAAGTAGTTTAGTGGTTAAGTGAGTGCATATACTGTGCAGGTGAGCTGTTCGAATCATAACTAGATGCCCTTAAATATATAATTTTTTAACATATAATAGGCCCTTAAAAGAGTTGGAATTTTACGATAACAAAAAAAAAATATATTAGCATGACTTGAAATTTAATTTGGCTTCTGGGTTTTCTTTCTTTTTCGATATTCTTATTTCTTGACGAAATTGTTTTCAATCTTTCCTTATTTCTAAGAAATTCTTCACGAAATTGTTTTCATCCAGGTCTGTGTTTGTCCTCTCTCACCCTATAGTTTAATTTTGTTGGATTAATATAACCATTGGCTAAATTGTCTAATCCACCCCAAAAAACAGATTCATGTGTACTGGAAACCGTGGAATCTGCATGGTGGGAATGCTTTCTATGCCACTATGATCCTCCTGGACAAGGCTTTGATAATTTCACCAAGCATCTCACCAGCGAAGAACACCTCGAGATGGTAATGAAGCATCCTATCCAAACCCTTGCAGACTGTATTTAATTGTATCAAATACATTTTGTCATTGTCTAAAACATTCACCTAGTTTTTTTCTTTTTTTCCATTTGTTTTTCAAGCAATTTCCGAAATGGAGACGTCAGAATAGCCAACCCATGGCTCCTCGTCCGCCGTTTGCTACTAACCTGGTGAGGAAGCAACCACAAGCCCATGCTATATATATATATATATATATGATCACATTGAGATTTCTGAATTTTAGTTTTGTTTGCCTATATCTGACCTCACCCTTTGTCTTTATTGTTTTCCTACGGGACGTGCAAGCAGATGGAGTATTTGCATCCTCCCATGGAAGAATGGCTGCCGCCAAAGAATTATACAATCTTTCCTTATTTTCTGAATCAGATTATACAATATTTTTTTAGCGTTTTTATTCAGACCATTAACAAACATATATTCAAATAGAAATAGGGCCAAGTTCTACTTCAAAAACAATCTGTTCTGCCCATATCCACAGCCTCATCTTATTCCAGTTTTTTGTTTTATTTCATAGACATAAAGGTAAAAGGTTACAAAAAAAAAAAAAAAAAAAAAAAAAAAAAATCTCAAATGTATACTGTATCAGAAAGTTAGATTATCTATCAACTAATGAATCGATGGAGAATGGGGAAATGTACTCAGAAAAAAATCATATAGATAGTTTTGCCACTTCAACTTAATGTTTTAAGTTCAAAATGGAAACTAACCGAGTGACTTATCTACTTAAGTATAGTGTATTTATGGTGCACTTAATCTAAAAGTTTGTTTTAGTCCTAAATTTCGTCCTAAGCCAAATTCATAATTGGTTCAAGTGAAGTACATAGACCAAAAATACAACTTTTCACTTATCAAATTTAAATCTCATAGTTCAAACCCAAAAAGCAAAATTCAAAAATACATCTTTTTCAATACCACATTTCAAAAATACCATTTAAAAAAAATTATTAAAAAAACTTCTTAAAAAAATTTCATAGTTTTATGATTAATACATAAATTAAAATGAATTAACATAACTAATACAACATACGCGGTATATTACCTAGTTTTCTATACAATTAAAATTTAAAGATTCGGACATTTAAAATAGAAATAAGCAAAATGACAGAAATTATATTTCCATGACTACTAAATCAGTTTGTAATAGCTCTTATTCTTCTGGAAGCTTTGTTCAGGGCCAATCACTTCATCAGATGAGCAACTTGGTTCCCTAAGAAAAATGAAGGAATTCAGTATATTAACATTTTTTTAAAATCATTTTTTTTAACCACCAACCTAAACACTTTTTATTTAAATTTGGTATGTTCTTCTCTATTAATAAATTGACCACGTGATCAAGTTATAAGATTCTTCCTTATGATTTTGATCTAATAATAGTAATTTTATAATTTTACTCAAATTTTGAACAAACCAAAAAATCATATAATTGGCAATTAGTCTAGTATAGTGATGGTTGATTGTTTTTAGATTGAAATAAGGTTGAAAATGTGCGTATAAAATAAATATTTTCTTTATTAATTGGTGGAGTTTTCCACAAAATGATAATGATATATACTCCATATATGTTGGAGCGGCTCTGCCACTGGCCTCTTCTAAATTTTGTAGTGTCCGGCCATGCCTTAAATCCATATATATTTGCTCGGCCGCTCTTATGATAATAATGTTTTAAGTAGTTTAGTGGTTAAGTGAGTGTCATATATTGTGCAGGTGAGCTGTTCGAATCATAACCAGATGCCCTTAAATATATAATTTTTTAACAAATAATAGGCCCTTAAAAGAGTTGGAATTTTACGATAACAAAACAAAAAAAAATATTAGCATGACTTGAAATTTAATTTGGCTTCTGGGTTTTCTTTCTTTTTCGATCTTCTAATTTCTTGACGAAATTGTTTTCAATCTTTCCTTATTTCTAAGAAATTCTTCACGAAATTGTTTGCAATCCTTTCCTTATTTTCTGAATCATATACAGTATTTTCGTTTGAACTTTAAACGGAAATGCTGTATAAACCAGTTTACTCTCTCTTTGGTTCCTATTTCACCATTAACATAGAGTCAAATAGGCCAAGTTCTACTTCAAAAACAATCCGTTCTAGCCTCATCCGATTCCGGTTTTTGTTTTATTTCATAAACACATAAAGTTTACAAAAACCAAAAAAAAAAGAAGAAAGAACTCAAATGTATGTACACTGAAATGACTAGCAGATTTCTGTAGTTAAAGAAGATTCAAGTGCTTTACTCGAAAACTAAAAATGTCAAACTCATCAGCTTCCACCAAGAACTCTCCTGAGGTCATTCTTCTGTTCTGATGTTAGCATTGACGGGAACAAGATCTCAAAGCTGACTCTCAGGTCTCCTCTCTTCAACGGGTCTTTAGTAGGCATTCCTTCATTTGGGATCACAATCTCCTGACCCGGTTTTACAATATCAAGAACCGGGATCGTTAAGTTCCTCCCGTCCAGAGTCGTTACACTAATCGTGAGACCGGTTAAAGCATCTATAAGAGAGACTTGCTTCTCCAAAATCAGATCATTACCGTCTCTTTTGAATACAGAATGCGGTTTCTCATCCACCACGAATATAAGATCCGCGGGAGTGACACCAGGTTCTTGGTTTCCTTTCTCCGGGAAAGTGATCTTAGTGCCTCTCTTCCAACCTGGTTTTATATCTATCTTCAAAATCTCTTGCACTGTCTTTGGCTTTCTGTAATAAAGATACCATATCAGAAAGACAAAAATCAACAAGATCAGTCACAATCAGTTCTTCAGAACCTTGTATGTAGTATCAACATAATCTAATTGGTAAACAGATCAACAAACAATGTAAAGGAAGCTTATCAGACAATTCTAAGGAAGCATCATCATCAAAACCTAATCTCATTTACTCTACGAGATCGAATCAATGGCTATTAAACGAGATGAAGAGAGAGAGAACGAACCCAAAATCATCAGGAACAACGCGAGAGATACGCATCTTCTTCTTGGCACCTTTGTAAAGCTCCTCAAGTGTACAAGCCAATTTACTCTCAATAGCCGGAGCCTTCCTATTCGCCGGCGGCTGCGGAGGCGGAGGCGTCTTTTTGTTCGTCGGCGGAGTTTTTCTATTAGCCTGACTCCCTGCTTCTGCACTTTTAAATCTCCGACCAACACCAACACCAACACCATCGCCGCCGCCATCTCCACGCGTCCTTCCGCTACTCCCTCCTCCGCCGAAAGCATCTCCAGATTCGCCGAAAAACTCCGCGAAGATATCCTCAGCATCACGAGGATAATACCGGAACTCAGAGTTACTAGAAGAGTAGCTCCGCTGATTCTGCTGGTGATGCTGGTTCTGCTGCTGCGCCGTCGTCGTCTCCGCCGCAGTAGGTAAATCTGTAGATTTAAGACCTTCTTCCCCGTACTGATCATAGATCTGACGTCTCTGAGGATCGCTGAGAACGTCATAAGCTTCGGAGATCTGTTTGAACTTAGCTTCGGCTTCTTTCTTGCTGGTAGGGTTTTTGTCAGGGTGCCATTTCATCGCCATTCTCCGGTACGACTTTTTGAGATCATCTTCGTTAGCGTTTCGATTCACCTTCAGTACATTGTAGTAATCAACCCCCATTGATCCGTCCCTAATTAAAAAAAAAAAAGTCAAAACCACGAAATCGAGTAAACGAATCGAAATTGGAAAATTTTCACAGAGATTTCAGAAAAAAAAAAAGGAATCGGATTCGAGACTTGGTTTGAAATCTGAAATCGGAAGAGTGGAGTGCGTGTAAGGTAGTAGTAGAGAAGAAGAAGAAGAAAGAAGAGAGAACATGTTAGATTGTTTTTGACAATGGAGAATGACAAATATATTCTTAATGGAGCCACGTGGCATTTATTGTCACTTACCTTTAACTTCATCTCTTATTCCTATTATTTATTGTGGGTGAATGAATGTGGTAAAAAAAAAAGAGGAAGGAAGTTCACTTTCATTTTCCTTTTTCTTTTTTTATTAGACAAAAATTCTCTTGATAGCTTAAATGGAATTAACGTATTGCGACAAATTTTGTATTCCTTCTTTTTAATTAATTAGGGGTAATGAAATCTAAAATAACCATATTTAAGTTAAACGAGAAAGAATTATTACTTTATTTAGCCGACAACAAAATAAAAAACAGATGTAATAATTAAACCGACCAAACCAACTTAATCTAGAGAATCAGAGTATTAATTGTGTAATGTATAATAACAGGCGGCCAAGTTTGGTCAGAATATTTGACAAGTGGTTTTGATAGTTTACAAAAAGAAAATGTTATGGCAAGTCCAGCTTGAGAAATGTATAATATATGTTCAGAAGTGCTTGAATCATGCCGAGGAAAGTGAAGATTAGTATCACAATGAACTTATCCAAATTATCTCATTAACGATTAACACCATGGAAGTGTAATACTCCCTTTGTATTCAACCTGTATCACTGATCTAAATACTTTGCTCTGTCTTTTTTAACTCCAACAATTTCCAACGTATATGCATAATACATAAACACTATATTTGGCTGTGCCTTGGGTTTTATTACATTTCAGTACAATATAACTTACATCTTAGTACACCCATTCCACACAAACATAACTTACATGCATCCTAGTAAACCAATTTCATTACCTACAGCCAATTCTTGCAATCTCAGTCCCTAAATTCAATATCCCCTTGACTTTTAGGATTGCTGCCTAGGAAAGACCTTCCTTGCGAATTCAGCGAGCTTGGTAATCTCGGGCATAATAGGTTTCACAGCGGGATCATTACAAAACCGCTCTGCCCATTTGGACAGAGAAGGAGTCTTGCTGTCATCAAGAAATTTATGACCGGCATCCAACTCGACGACTCTCAACCAACCCAAGAAGCTCCCCAAGGCTATGTCGAGGTAACCGATATGGTCAGTACCGTTTAAGAACTGTTTTCCTTTGCTGCAATCCGCGAATGCTTTCTCAAGAAGCTCGGTCATTTCTTCGACTTCAGCTATGGCTGCTTTTTTCTCTTCTTCTCCTTGAGCTGTTAGGATACTTCTCAGAGAGATAAACCACTTTTACACATATCCAATAAACATACAAGATTTAAGATTAGCTAATGCCACAATATGTATACTTAGTAGAGATTAGAGAAGATACTGAACAAAATGTCTAACTTCTTTCCAACAATAAGTTGTTAAAGTTGACTATGGGTATAGAAGTTAGTTGAATCTGGACTAGTCCAATCCTACCCAGTTTTAATCTGTTATATAGTAGTGTTACTAGTTACTACAGATTCTTAAACTGCTACAATTTTGGGGATATACTAAAGTCACTAAAAGCCACATAATCTGTTAATTCTCCAGTATAGTTTTTATTAAATGCAAATGATCAAAGTGAAGGAAGAAACTATGAAACCTTATCGTCTATGTAGGCAGCCCAAAAACGAGTGATGGCTTTGTCGTAAGGATGAGACGGTCCAGATGAGTTCCAAGCCTCGTCGATGTACTGAACGATGATATTGGACTCACAAACCGGTTTGTTAGCGTGAATCAGAACCGGTATCTTCTTGTGAACCGGGTTAGATTTGAGGAGCAATTCGCTTTTTGAACCGAACGTCTCCTGGAGGAATTCGTAGCTAATAGATTTTAGGTGGAGAGCGATCCTCGCCCTCATGACGAAGACACTCGCCCATGAGCCTATCAGCTTCACGTGGTCCGTCGCCATTTTATCCCGGAGCTTAATTAAGAACCGTGAAGAGAGAGAGACTTAAAATTTGAATCGTATGGAGTCGGTTCGGTTTCAATCAGAGGGTTTCAGGTGAATTGAAAAACTACGAATTATAATTCGACACGTTTTACAGACTTGTAAACTAGTGGC
This sequence comes from Camelina hispida, assembly GCA_023657505.1. NCBI lineage: Eukaryota > Viridiplantae > Streptophyta > Magnoliopsida > Brassicales > Brassicaceae > Camelina > Camelina hispida. The sequence goes on from CP094631.1 coordinate 4,272,170, forward strand.
TCATATAAATTGCAGGCCCATTAAAACGAAGACCGACTCATTGAAAATGCAGGCCCATTAAAATACCTCGACGGACGTCCCTAGTTTTATTTCGCTTCAATCAGGCATTTTGAAAACCCCAGTCGATTTCGAGATCCAAAACCTTGCTTCAGGTACAAGTTCTCGCTCCTTATCTCTCACGGTTCTTAGAAAATTCATCGGAAACCCTAGTCAATTACGGTCGTTTTCCTCTCTCTAATTTTAACCGTGTCAATATATCTTTCCGGATTCTTATCTGATGTCTTTTGACTTTGAATTCCGTACTAGATTAAAGTCCTTACTCTGTGATTTGAATTTGGTTATAGTGTTTTTGAAAGGTATTAAGTGATGGAGGCGAATGGTGATCCGACAGCGGTTTTTTGGGACATCAATACGTGTCCCATCCCTAATAATGGATTTGATGCTCGTTGGGTCCGTCCGTCTATCAAACGTTTTTTGAGGAACCTTGGCTACTCTGGTCCCCTTACCGTCACTGCCGTTGGCATACTATCAGGCGTCCCTCTTGACATCCTGGAAGGAGTCTATTCCAGTGGAATCTGTCTTGCTAACGTCCGCGACAGTTAATATCTTCTTCTCTCATATACTTTTATATTTTATACCTTTTTCTACAGTTTTTCTTTGAAGAATCTTTTTAATAGTCTTTTGTCTTTCTGTTTGAAACAGCATCCTGGCCATGCCATGGGGATGTTATTGATGAATATTGCCGTAGAAATCCACCTCCAGCCAACATAATGGTAATATCCGGTCCAGGAGCCGCCTGCCATTGTGTTCCTCGCATGCTAGAAGTTGACGGATTCAACGTTCTTCGGCCGTGTCCATTTGATTCTCTCCACGAGTTTTTTCATCCAGGTCTGTGTTTGTCCTCTCTCACCCTATAGTTTAATTTTGTTGGATTAATATAACCAGTGGCTAAATTGTCCCCCAAAAACAGATGCATGTGTACTGGAAACCGTGGAATCTGCCTGGTGGGAATGCTTTCTATGCCACTATGATCCTCCTGGACAAGGCTTTGATAATTTCACCAAGCATCTCGCCAGCGAAGAACACCACGAGATGGTAATGAAGCATCCAAACCCTTGCAGACTGTTATTTATTTGTATCAAATACATTTTGTCATTGTCTAAAACATTCACCTAGTTTTTTTCTTTTTTCCCATTTGTTTTTCAAGCAATTTCCGAAATGGAGACGTCAGAATAGCCAACCCATGGCTCCCCGTCCGCCGTATGCTACTAACCTGGTGAGGAAGCAACCACAAAGCCCATGCTATATATCTGATCACATTGACATTTCTGAATTTTAGTTTTGTTTGCCTATATCTGACGGGACGTGCAAGCAGATGGAGAGGGAAGAATGGCGGCCGCCAAAGAATTTGGTGATGCAACCAAATGGGTATCTTGAGATATGCTTCTTGGAGGAGGCAACATTTGTCTTTTGGGACCTCAACGCGTGTCCCCTTCCTCTTCACTGTGATGCTCATAGGGTCGCTCCATGCATCAAACGGTTTTTGGAGAGTTTGGGCTACTCTGGTCCTCTCACCATCACTGCATTTGGCTTTCTCTCAGACGTCCCTATTGAGACCCTGAGAGGACTCTATTCCACTGGAATCTCTCTTACGAACGTCCCCTACGGTATTTAATATCTCTCATCCTTTGTGCCTTTCTACTGTTTTCCTTTATGCATATTTTACATAAGTTTCTCTCTGTTCCTGAAACAGGTTCCGCAGACGTTTCGGCTCTTATTTGGGAGTCTAACGATTTGAATCGACCTCCAGCTAATATAATGCTCATATCCAATGAGAGAATCTGCTTCTCTCCTTCTTTGTCTACAATGCTAGATGCGACGGGATACAACCTTATTCAGCCGTTTCCGTATCCTTCTGTTGAAAGCTTATTATTTCCCACTCTCACAGGTGTGTGTTTCTCGACTCTCTCCCTGGGTTGTTGTTGTTGAAATAACCAGCAAAATCTGCTGCTTAGCTGGCTACCCTTTTTTTCCAGGGGCACACGAGGAAGATAGGTACAGTGAAACTAGTGAATCAGCCCACTGGTTTTGCAAAGTTTGCTTCCCGGTTTTATTTTCCAAGGCTTTGATAATTTAACCACGCATCTCCAAAGTAGTGAACATCAGCAGAAGGTTTGTAACCAACCATCCTGTTCAAGTTATTTCCGAGTCATAACGACCTCTTGCCACAAGTGGTTTCCCTTTCTCACTTCTAGTTTTGTTGCAGGTGTCGGACGTGCCGCCTATGAATATCAGACTTCAATACATGGTTCAACCACTAAGTGAGTGTCTTGACCTTAAGGCTGTTACAGTGGTCTTTTGGGACATCAATTTGTGTCCCATCCCCACTGGAGTTGATGCTCGTTTGGTCGGTCCGCATATTAAACATTTTCTGGAGAAGAGTGGCTACTCTGGTCCTCTCGCCATCACTGCCGTTGGCGCACTAAAAGACGTCCCTAATAGCATCCTGGGAGAACTCTTTTCCAGTGGAATCACTCTTATAAACGATATTGGCAATGGTTAATATCTCTTCTCATCGTCTCCTCTTTGCCTTTTTTACTGTATTCCTTGATGAATAGAGAGTGTCCTCACGGCTTTAGTTTCTGAAACAGGTTCATCATCCATTGAGTTTCTTCTTTTCGAGTTTAAAGTTATGAATCCACCTCCAGCTAATGTAATGGTCATATCCGATCCCACAATCTCCCCTTCCGAGAATTCTCTCTTGCTACAATCGTCGGGATACAACCTTATTCAGCCGTATCCGTATGAGTCTCATCAATGCTTTCTTCCGACAGGTGTGTGTTTGGCCCGATCTCACAGTGTTGTTGAAATAACCAGATATTCTTTTGCTGAACTGGTTTACCTTTTTTTTCTCCACAGATTCAGGGGAACTTGACTGCAGTGAAACGGGTGAATCTGCCAGCTGGGTTTGCTCAGTATGCGATTCCCCTCCTGACCCAGTGTTTGAGAATTTCACCACGCATCTCTCTAGTCAGTTACATGAACGGAAGGTAACGGACGGACTTTACTGTATCAATACATTTTCTCATTGTCCAACTCTTTTTGAGTCAAAGCAGCTTCTTACCGCACAAGTAGTTTCCATATTCTCATTTCTAGGTTTGTTTGCCTTGTTCTGACCCCATGTGCATTTGTTTTTCAAGCAGACGTTGGGCTGTTTGCCTAGGAAGAATAACAGATGCTGAACTGTTTGACTAGGAATGCTCCCTACCATGGTGAAGAATCAACCGAAGGCAAGTTTCAATAGCTGTGATAACGTTGGGAGCTTAAATCTTTAACTTAGAATTTTGGGGCTCGAAGGAGCAAGTTCAAGTGTAACGTTCAACATACCTCCTAGCACACTAAGATATAAAGCCATTTATAAAACAGTACCACTCTTAAATTATTCTTGCAAGATCTCAACCGACAAATTAAAAAAAAAAAACTATTTCACCAGCAACTTAGGCCTGCGGCTTGGCAAAGATCTTCTTTGCGAATTCAGCGAGCTTTGCAGTCTCGGGCATGACAGGTTTTACAGCGGGATCGTTACAGAATAGCTCGGCCCATTTGCACAAAGAAGGTGTCTTGGCCTCATCAAGAAGTTTATGGCTAGCTGCTAACTCGGTGACTCTCAACCAAGCCAAGAAGCTCCCGAGGGAAATGTCGAGGTAACCGATGTTGTCACCGTTGAAGAACGGTTTTCCTTTGCTGCAATCGATGAACGCCTTCTCCAGAAGCGCATTCCCTTCTTCCATTTGTGCTATCACAGCTTTCTTCTCTTCTTCTCCTTCAGCTTTTAGGAAATTTCTTAGAGCACCAAACCACTTCATTCATTTGTGTTGTTTCATGTGGAACAATAAAAATGTAAGATTAGCTTAACAATGTCATTACAATGTAATGAAAATTACATAACAATACATCTACTTTAACTAGCAACTAGATTTTGAGTTCTCGAAAACTGTGTGTCCACATTTTTAGTCAGACTAATTTTTGCGTAAATGTAAGATATCAAAAATAAGACTAGTAAACAAAAAAAAAAACAGAAAAGACGAATATTAGCTTTGTAAAAACTCTGAACTAACCCTAAAGATCAAATTAGACAAAATCTTGATAAGCAAGTGAAGAAAAACAAAAAACCTTTTCGTCGATGTAAGCAGCCCAGAACCGAGCCATTGCCCGGTCGTAAGGCTGAGAAGGGAGAATGGAGGGTCCAGATGAGCTCCAAGTCTCATCGATATACTCAACGATGATGTTGGATTCACAAACTGGCTTATCAGCGTGAAGCAGAACCGGGATCTTCTTGTGGACCGGGTTTGATTTGAGAAGCAACTCGCTCTTAGACCCAAACGTCTCTTGGAGGAACTCGTAGGGGACAGACTTGAGGTTTAGAGCAACCCTCGGTCTCATCACGAAGGGACTCGCCCATGCACCGATCAGCTTCACTTCGCCGCTTGACATGATCTCTTCAAGATCTGAAACAGAGGTCTTTGGTTCGTGTGAATGTGTGAGAGAGAAATGTAATGTTCTGACACGTTGAAGCGTTTAGGTTGGATCGGTGTAGCATTTATATGGAAGGGATAAGGGTAGGTAAATTTATGGCGGTGATAGATAGTGAAGAAGGGCCAATTTAGAAGAGCTTGACACGTATATATTAAACGGGTGGGAAAACGTTGAAAGGGTCCATCACTCTTTATAGTGGTCGACGAGACGACATTTATATGTGTGGCAACAATTGAAACTCTGGCAAATCTTCATCTTCACTTGTTGAAATTTGTTTTTCATGTTTAAGAAATTCGTATTAACGATGAAGGGTCCATCAATTTATTGAGGTTGACGAGACGAGATATATCTTTATTGTAAAGATTCATAATGTGATGCTTATTTGGAGTTTTGTTTTTGCCAACTAAATAAGTGATATAAAATTATGTAAAAGAATTGAAATTATTGAATGATGATTACACATCTCAGGAAACAAAAACACAAATTTACCTAAAAAACAAACATGTCATGCATTACAGGACCACACGAAATGTAAAACATTGAATTGCAGTCACGAAAAAACCCTTAAATAATATTCGTCTCAATTTTGTTTTTTTTTTTTTTGCTCTTACGCTTTTAAGCTCATTTTTTCCACTCAATTTTTCTAACATTAATAATATGGTTTACGTACAACTATCTTCTAATTTTGTATATGTAACTATGTAAGTCAGAGTAAAAACAAAAGTAGATATATAGATGAAACCAAAAACATACCTAGGGGGTGGTCTGGTGGACTAGACGACTAGTGGTAGATATAGAGGTCCCTCCAGAAAGAGATATCACATGTCATCAGCCCCTAGCCGAGGAAGACTACAGGCCCATAAGGTATTGAAACGTCTTCGAAAAAAAAAAAAAAAACACGAACATGTAAATAATATATATCCGATTCTTGACAAATTGAGAACTCTTCATGAGAAAGATAATACATATCTCTGATTTTGAAATTTTATGGATTTTGTGACTTAGGATTCTCTTACTATTTTAGTATTTCTTTAAGATAAGCTTCTTTTTACTTTTCTTTAGTGATAAATTGTACATACACCAATTATAGCCTATATATACATAAAGAAAAATTGATCGACTTCCAGAACAATCTCATGAGAAGAATACCACATAGAATAATACCCTGCAAGACGCATTACATCTTCACTAGTTGTAACTACAAATACATCATCATACAATGAATTAAAAACAAACTAAAGTTGAGAATTTTTTAGTAACTTTAAGCCTTTAGGTTTCTTTACGATATTCTTTTGAATCAATTCCCTTATCCTGCCCGTTTCCTTGGTTGGGTGGGGACTTTAGTGGGAGTGGGCACTTAACATTAATGATGTCTTTGCAATATTATTATGTCTTCTATGCCTTATTTCCTGGTGAGTTTGGGACACCTAAAGGCATATTTTGTCTAAATAATATACTTACTTTCTTACACATTTTTTTTTTCTATATATCCATACTTTTCAGTTTCTTAATAGATTTTTCATTAATTATTATCACTTCTTTCTCAAGAGCCCGTTGAACCATCAATTTCACAAACTTTGGTTGATCAATATTCTTTTTTTGATAGGTGGTCGATTAATATTCAAGTTAAAGAGATTGTTATAAGAATACGCGAGTGAGAAATATCTACATTTTTTTATAACCATCTTTATTCAAAAATAGCTTATTGAGACATCTGCACTATCCAGAATTTGAATGCAAAAATAAATAAAAATTGTTAAATTGTATGTATGGTATTTTGTATAACCATCGCTAATTTTTGTTTAATAAAATTATTTGCGTCGAATGTTGTATTTGTACGTAAAAGAAATTTTTGTTTTTGCAAGTCATTTTATCTTATATGTTGTAATCCGTCATATGATGGTATACATAGACCAAACCAAAAGAATCCATACATCATCAAAGAACAAAAGAATCTAGAATTTAACAACAAAAAAAACTATATATATACAAATTACTTTTCTTATATTGAAAACATCTAAGAAAATGTATGCATCTATAAAAATGTATATACATATGAAACTTTAGTATTCCTCTTAGCATTGCATCTATATTAAGTTACATCGGCACACTCAAATCATATATTCATATGTGCATAACTCTCACATTTCTTTCCCTCTCTTTTCTCTAAAACGTCTAGCAAATGAGATTGAAGCGCTCTTCTTCTTTCTTCTTCTTACTATTTTCCTTCTTCTCCCTTTCTTCTCATGTCTACTCACAAGCCTGCCAAAAGACATGCGGCCAAATACCCATCAAGTACCCGCTCGGAACCGGGGCAGGTTGCGGTGACCCACGTTTCACACGTTACATCACGTGCGACCCGGACCAACAGACTTTGACGCTCACCACTCACACAGGCTGTTACCCTATCACTTCCGTTGACTACGCCAAGCAAGAAATCTACGTCACCGACCCGTCCATGTCCACGTGTGCATGTACCCGACCAAGCCACGGTTTCGGGTTGGACTGGGACGCTCCGTTCTCTTTCCACGACGACACCGTCTTCACGCTCCTTGACTGTTCTGTAGACGAGTCCCCTGTTTTCACGCCGTTAAGTAACGGTAGTGGACGTGTCTCCCTCTGTGACCGTCAGAGCTCCTCCATTTGCACCTTCTTGTACTCCAATTGCAGGTAAACCCAAAAAATTAAAATCAAACCGGACTACTATTATATCTAAACCGAAATAATAACCGGTTAATTAATATTTATGGTTTGGCAGGGCGATAAGCCTAATAAACCTCCAAGTATCAACGTGTTGCGTCTACGTGCCTCTAGACCTCGGACCATCGTTCGAAATGGATCTGAAGAAACTCCAATGCTCGTCGTACTCCGGCTTTTACAATCTTGGTCCTGGACAAGAATCTCACCCGGAGAATTGGAACTACGGAATCGCACTCAAGTACAAGTTCAACGTTTTCGATGAGTATCCTGGCGTCTGCGGTGGCTGTGAGCGTAGTAACGGTGCTTGTGGCTTCAACACTCAGACAAGCTCGTTCGTTTGCAACTGTCCCGGTGGGATTAACACGACGTCGGATTGCTTCTTCCTTTATAACTCTGCATCTATTCTTGTTCCTTGGCTCTCAAGTAAGCACCACCCTCACACTTTCTACTAATATATAGTTAAATTAAAGAATATTGAGTACTACGTTATTTCACAGATAATCTTATCTCAGCTATAACTTATTTCTTCGAAATTGAATTTTCAGATAAATTAATTCAACATTTTATTTTGTATTTAACAGTATATATATTGATTGGTCTTTGACTCTTATATAAAGTGTTTTTTTTTTTTTTTTTGAAAACAGGAGAATGGGTAGTGTACCCTTTGTCATGGATTGTTGTTTGGATGGTGATGAGTCTGCGTTAAAGGATTTTTGCGTTAGTCAATTCAATCAAGGAACCTCAAAGGATGGAGTGGTTGGAAGAGAAAGCTTAATTAATAGATCGAATCTTTGCTTCCTTTTTCTAGAACTTTGTATCATAGCATGAGATTCTCTATTGCTTCTCTCTTTGCAATATTATTCAAGTCACCATTTATCATTTTATCTTATTTGCCTTTTCTCCCCATTCCAGCTCATAAGGAATCACCTTACTATATAAATTTAATTCTAAACACTTGCAAGTTGCAATGAATCATAATGATGATGATGGTGAGACTACACTTGTACTTTCAATATTTTATTTTAACTGAAGATCATAGTTACTAGGCCTGCGAATTCGGTTTATTCGGGTAATTCGGGTCGGTTTTTTCGGTTATCGGTTTATTCGGAATCTGAAATCTCTACCGAATCTAACCGACTAATCGATCGGTTCGGTTCGGTTCGGACACGGTTATTTCGGTTTTTGCAATTCGGTTATTTCGGTTTAATAATTTTGGGCTAAATATGTTTTTGATTGTTGGGCTTGCAGAAAATAGCCCATTAACACACAAAAACAAACAAAAAAACAAAAAAAAAAAACAAAAAAAAAAAAGAGGAGTCGAGACAACAGCGGCGATTCGTGGAGATTCGTGAAAAACTGAGAGAAGGAGAACCCATGAGTGGAGATTCATGGAGGCAACAGCGGCGAGATCTCAAAAGCCGAAGCTTGCGGTATAGAAGTCAAAGGATAAGGAGAAGAAGAAAGTAAATACAGAAGAAGAGATGATGAAGATGATAATAATAATATATGGAAGAAAAGAATCGTAAACGAGGAACATGATGAATCGAAGAAGAAGAAGATGATGATGAAGAATGAAAGATGATAGAGATGGTGAATTGAAGAAAAAGAAGAAGAAGTGAAGAAAAATCAAAAGAGTAACTGATGAAGAAGAGTCAATGGCGGCTAGTTAGAAAAATTAGATTAGGGTTTTCTTTTTCCGGTTAACCGTTCGGTTCAAGCGAACCGAACCGAAAATCTCGGTTAACCGAGCCTAATTAAAATCTTTCCGATCGGTTTATTTAATTAATAGAAACCGAACCGATTTGTCCAAATCTCGGTTCGGTTCGGTTCGGACAAATCGGTTCGGTTCAAATTCGCAGGCCTAATAGTTACTTTCATATGGATTACAAGTACGATATCAGAGCTTTGCCGTTTTACATTGTGTAAAATTTGATCAAACAAAGATCTTAACTTAGCTTGCTAGGACATTTCACTCAATTTGTTAAATTTTGGACCAAAAAAAATCTATTATCTACTGTACACTATGTGACTTTCGCATATCGATATTTAGTTAGGTGATCAATACAGTAAACCGATTCGCTTTGGTTTTGGTTTTATTTAATCAAATGTTATTTTTGGTCGATTTGGTAATCGGTATAGAAATACCAGAAACTTAATTATATCGTCGAAATGTTTTTTTATGTAATTGTAGATAGACAATTTAGACCTCACACACTAATTAACAACTATAATATCTCACCCTATGCGTGAGTTCTTACATAATCATTATTCTATTTTGAAAATAATATAAATTAACATGTTATTATTATTATTTTTTCAGTGCACAACAAAAGTTAAAGATTACATAGTATGAATTTAAATAAAGTAAAAAAATCAAATTTTCTTTTGATTATAGAGCAATTAGGTCATATTTATCTTTCATGCCATATATTTTTGTAGTTGTAGTCATTTTTCAAAATCATTGTGATATTTTCATAAAATTGATTTTGTGGTGTTAGTTATGCATATTTTTGTATTATTATTGTGATAGCTTAAAGAGATTTAAAATATTTCAATTAAGAAAAGATCAAAACAATAAACAGTAGGTTTGCAGTGTCTCATACATATATAACTAAGTGAGTCTAACAATAGATTATTAGACTAAGACATTTTTCATAAAACTAAAATAAAAAAAAACAGCACCTACTTTATTAGGTTATTATCTTAAAGTCTTTAATTGTGTCTTTACTTTGATTTATATGAAATTATAGTGTTTCATATAAAAATTATTAAATTATATATCATATATTACATGTATATCCTATTCAAATAAACTGAAACTTTTATTAAGTTAAGATATCATTGGTTAAATCAAGGGGAAAGTAATGATGTTGTAGAATTCATAAAATTATGTGAGATTTGAAATATGAGGCTATAAGGGTTATAATGAGACATATGTCTTTCTTTTAATAAATAATACAGAAAATTATGTACCAAAGTTGCAATTAAGTGCATATTAATACATTTTTAACATGTTCTATTATATTAAATTAAATTCATCGAGAACACTACTATGATATTATTATTGGAGTTACAAACAAATTTTTATACTTTTCCAACTCCTAAAATTAAAACTCATTTAATTTAAAAGTGAGTGTTGGTGGGTCCATAATTTGATTCAAAAGTATAATATGTTACGCATTGATCGCTTAAAGGAATAGAAATATCTAATTCTCAAATACACTTGATTTTCTTCTTTGTTAAAACCAACATATGTGAAATTAAATTTATCTATGGAAATTTTAAAAATAAATATGAATAGATTAGAAAGGCAAGAAATATAAAAGGAATATTTTTTTTTAAATAAATAAAAATTGAAAACAATGTTAAATATATATAATATTTTCTAAATTAAATTATAGAATTAAACTCTTACAACACATATGAGATATAACAACATTTGAATATTGGTGGGAGAGGATGAGAGAATGATTATTTATAAGATGATAATCCAAATTAGATATTAAAGATGAATCTTTAAAAATAAAAACAATGTAAAATATATATCATGTAGCCTATAATATTAAAATTTAGCATTAAAAATTTACAATGATTGACCCGCTTTCTCGAACCTATTGGAGGAGTTACTCTTGCTCAAAGCATCATTTCCTTCCTTCACTCTCACCAAGATTCCTCGTGACCTCAACGTTAGGGCAGATTGTCTTGCCCGTTCGTCTAGATCTTTGGTTTCTGAAAGTTCATTTGTAAACACTTTTCCTCCAGGTTGGGCAACTAACTTGGGAGTTATTTTCTAATTTTATTAAAGTTTGGTTGAAAAAAAAAAAAATTACAATGATTTTCATCTGTTTTTTTTTTGTAACCCATACAACAAAAGTATGAAATTGAAAACAAAACAAAACGAAAAAATGATTTGATGTATTGTGTAAGAGAATGGGAAAAGTGGAAGAGAATGGGAGAATGTGAAAATGAGAAAGTAAAAGAATGCCAATATGGAAGAATGAGATAATGTTTATTTATATGATAAGAATTGATAGAAGTTACATTTAGAATTATGGGAGTTACAATTATAAATTATTGTGTTTGAATAAAATTGAGTGGTGGAATATGATTAATGCATAATTTATTTTATTTTCAGTTATAATTTTATTTTAATGTGTGAGTTAAAAAAATTATTTCAATTAAACAATTAGAAAATAAATAAATTAATTAAAAAAGCATTAAATGAAAATCAACCAATAAGAAGAGACCAAAACCTTACTTATATATATATGATTATTATAAAATATATACACGTTCAAGATTTAACACAATGCGAGTTACAGTATATGAAGTCAAGTGACTCAAGTCAAATGGGCCTAAACTGAGAGTGGTGAGATGTTATTACTTTTGTAACAGTATTTAAGAAGAACTAGTGTAGTGAAATTAGGGTTTGCAGCATTCTGATTAGGGCATCCGGTTCTCCATATCTCAAGAAAAGGGTCAAGTCCGAGAAAGCGTAGTCAATCAAGCCTCCAAGGAGATATTAAAGTGCCTATAATCCTCTCAAGTCTGAAATCTGAACCATAGCTTTTATTCATTAATTTACTTCAAAATTTGGAATATTTAAAGTATCTATTGTATGTAGACTAGCAATATTTTATTTTGAAGTTTAGTAAAAAAAAAATTGATTAAAATCATAATAACTGATTAGCATAAAATAAGGATGCCATCCAATAATAACAAAGTTTGACCAAAGATTGTTTAAAGAAAATGAGGCCCACAAAGCCCAGTAATGGGAAGGACGTGTTCCCCCCTACAGTCCTCCTGGACCCAAATTTGCCGCCTTCTCCTTCGCACTTTCAACCTCTTCCTCCTCTGTTTTTTTTTATTCATCATTCAATTTCTCTCTATCTTTTTTTTTTTTTCCTTTTTCTTTCTGCTGCCTTGTTTGTGGTGTGGATCTGGTGAGAGTTTTGAGAATGGAAGCAAGAGAAAGAGGATCAATGTCGTCTAGCATCGGCAATTCGGCTGAACTCGAAGGGAATCTAACACTTAGTGATCGTCTTAAGGTTTTCAAAGGCTCTACTTTTGATCCCGAAGCTTATGTCACCTCCAAATGTCAGCGTATGAACGAAAAGGTCTTTTCTCCTTTCTCTCATTCTCATAAGAGATTGTATTCTAGATTGTGTGATTTTGCTTATATCATATATTTGTGTATGTGTTTAGATTAGCTTAGCGCATAGGTTAGCTGTTTGTAAAAACGTTAGGATTCATGAGATCATATTGGTGGTGTTACAGGAGACAAGGCATTTGTCTTCTTACCTCGTTGAACTAAAGAAAGCTTCTGCTGAAGAGATGCGTAAGAGCGTCTACGCTAACTACGCTGCCTTTATACGGTTTGTGTTATCTTCTTATCTATATCATTACGTTTGGGGATAGGTTGTTAGTTTTAGGGTTCTTCATGTTCTTGATTACGTGTGCAGGACATCTAAGGAGATTTCAGCTCTTGAAGGACAACTTCTTTCTATGAGAAACCTTCTCTCTGCTCAAGCAGCTCTTGTTCACGGCTTAGCTGATGGCGTTCACATTAGTTCCTTATGTGCTGATGACTCTGACGACTTGAGAGACGAAGACTTATATGACATGGACAACAAACAGCTTTCGAAGATAGAGACTTGGGTTGTGGAGTTTTTTGATAGACTTGAAGTTCTCTTAGCTGAGAAGAGAGTTGATGAGTCAATGGCTGCGTTAGAAGAAGGGCGTCGTGTGGCGATAGAAGCACATGAGAAACGCACGCTCAGCCCCAACACTCTTCTTTCTCTGAACAATGCAATCAGAGAAAAGAGACAGGAGTTGGCTGACCAACTTGCTGAAGCTATCAGCCAACCTTCTAGAAGAGGAGGTGAGCTTAGATCAGCCGTCTTGGCTCTCAAGAAACTCGGTGATGGTTCTCGTGCCCACACGTTGCTTCTTAGATCTTACGAGCGGAGGCTACAAGCCAACATTCAAAGCCTAAGATCTTCTAACACTTCCTACGGGGTAGCTTTTGCTTCTGCGCTCTCTCAAATTGTTTTCTCAACGATTGCTCAAGCTGCAAGCGACTCTCATGCAGTTGTTGGTGAGGATCCGGCTTATTCATCAGAGCTTGTGACATGGGCGGTTAAACAAGCAGAGTCTTTTGCTCTTTTGCTTAAAAGACATACTTTGGCTTCATCTGCTGCTGCAGGAAGCTTAAGGGTAACCGCAGAGTGCATCCAACTATGCGCCTCCCACTGCTCTTCATTGGAGTCTCGCGGTTTAGCTCTTTCCCCTGTTTTGTTAAAACACTTCAGGCCGGGCGTGGAACAAGCACTGACCGGAAATCTCAAGAGAATTGAACAAAGCAGCGCGGCTTTAGCTGCTTCGGATGATTGGTCACTCTCTTATACACCAACAGGTTCACGTGCCTCATCAACTACTCCCATTGCACCGCATCTCAAGCTTTCTATAAGCGCTCAAAGATTCAACTCCATGGTTCAGGTAATCATATTTGCTGCTTCAGCTTATCTTTCTTCTTTTCTTGCTATATAAGTTTGAGTTTATGTGGTGGATTTAGGAATTTTTGGAAGATGCTGGACCGCTAGACGAAGCATTACAGTTAGATGGGATTGCACTAGACGGTGTTTTGCAAGTGTTTAACGCATACGTTGATCTCTTGATCAACGCATTGCCTGCCTCAGCTGAGAACGAAGAGAATCCAGTTCAAAGAATAGTTAAAATAGCTGAAACAGAGTCTCAACAAACAGCTTTGTTAGTCAATGCACTTCTTTTAGCAGACGAGCTAATCCCACGTTCAGCTTCAAAGATTTTGCCACAAGGTACAAACCAATCCACTCCAAGAAGAGGAGGTTCCTCAGATAGTCGACAGAACCGACCAGAGCAAAGAGAATGGAAGAAGAAACTTCAAAAATCAGTGGATAGACTAAGAGATAGCTTCTGTAGACAACATGCACTTGAACTCATCTTCACTGAAGAAGGAGAAGTCCGTCTCAGCTCTGAGATTTATATCCTCATGGATGAAACCACTGAAGAGCCTGAATGGTTTCCTTCACCAATTTTCCAAGTAAGACAAAATAAAACATTAAAGTTTTAGTGTGAAAGCCAAAAAAAAGCTTCATTCATGAATGCTCTGCTTTTACTTCAGGAACTGTTTGCGAAACTGACGAGAATAGCGGGGATTGTGAGCGATATGTTTGTTGGAAGAGAGAGATTCGCGACGATATTGCTGATGAGACTGACGGAGACAGTGATTCTTTGGATATCTGATGATCAGAGTTTCTGGGAAGAGATGGAGACAGGAGATAAACCATTAGGTCCACTTGGTCTTCAACAGTTTTATCTAGACATGGAGTTTGTGATGATCTTTGCCTCACAAGGAAGGTACTTGTCGAGAAACCTTCACCAAGTGATCAAGAACATTATAGCTCGAGCCATCGAAGCAGTTTCAGCCACTGGACTCGACCCTTACAGGTATGTATATATTAATTACACGTTTACGGCCACATAAACATGTATCATGTATGCATTACTAATGGTTTGATGATTGATGACGAAACAGCACGTTACCGGAGGAAGAGTGGTTTGCGGAAGTAACTCAGATAGCGATAAAGATGTTGATGGGAAAAGGCAACTTCGGTGGCCATGCAGAGCGGGACGTCACTAGCCCTTCTGTTTCCTCTGCCAAATCTTACACGAGTAATTAATTAATCAACAAATTGTTAACTTCGTTGACGTAGAATATTTTTTTTTTTTCATTTTTTTAGAGGAATTATTCTTTCTTTAATTCGGAAAATTATCTTTTGTTTTCTAGTAGTCTCTAATTCAAATTTATATATTAACTAAAAAATCTACAATCTAAAAACTCTAGATTTTAAAAACTAAAACTAAACCCTAATAAATTAATGGTTTTTTATGTCCTTAACATGTAATTCGATTATGTCCTTAACAATGTAATTAACACTGGGACGATGCTCTACAAGACTACAACTAATATTGGTTGCTCTGCTACTTGTTTATTCACAAATTGAAACTTTTATTTATTTATTTTTTATGTGTTACATATCAAAAAACTTATATTATGGTACATGTTCTATCATATTATATGATACATGTTATATATATAGATATAAATAATGAAAAAAAAAAAACTTGAGCAAAGTTAAGCAATCTTTTTCTGTAAAACTTTGAAATTCAAAGTTGAATCAATGTTATCCCAATAGAATCCGACTGTATCTCCTTCCTTGAGGTGCCTATCAATAAGGATAAGAAACCAACCAAGGTTCAAGAAATAGCCCCTGGAATCTTGATGAATACTAACGTCATACGTTTTCTTCGTATCCCAATCATAAAGTTTCACTGTCACGGAATCTCCAATCACAAGCTTGTTGCTCCATCTCCCGATTATTTCGTCTCGTGTCTCTTTCGCTGGTAATCGAATTACACTGTTTGTATCTTTCACTTGCAGCGTCTTTTTTATGACCCATGGATCGTACTGAGCTAGTGTAAGTTCAGTATCGAGTTTTACAGGCGTTTGAAGATTCTTTTTTTGCTTTCGGGTTGGTTTTTGTTTTTGTAACGCGTAGGAAGACATGGCTTTGATGAATCGAAAGCTCATGTACTCGCATATTATTTATAATGTTCGGTAGGAGATAGGTATGTGTTTTTGCTATAAAGTTTATGGTTGCATGCGGACAGTAGTTCATGGGAAGATTTATTGATGTTTTGCTCGTGTTAATTATTTATAATCTATAAGGTTAAGATTGCATGCTTGAATTAATTAAAAGATTTATAAACATATGCCGAAGTTGATCGTATTTATCAACACAATTTATGTTCAGCAACGTATAAACAAAATTCGTAGCTTCTTTACGTCACAGATGCTCAGTGAACTCGCAAGAAACAGAGCTACGGCAGGCTTTAGTTTTTTTTTTTTGGCTTTTGGCACTGTCACTCTCTAAGTGAAGTCTCGACTCTTAACTCTCAAGTGAAATATGTAAACGAAAAGGAAAAAAATGGTTCAAATATAGTAACAGATACCATTACACAAACCGAACCACACAAAAGGAGATACTATGAGGAAACAAGAAAAAACTGTAAGAACAACAAAAAGGTATAGAAACACACAACAAATAGGGAAGGGCACTATTTGCTACTGCACAATTCCAACAATCCCTACACAATACAGAGCAATTTCAAGAGAGTAACACTGAGATGAGACCTTATACTTCACTGTCGTCTTCCTCGCCCAGCTTATAGGAACTAAAATGCTCGACCCGAAACTTCCACTCGCCTTTCACAGGATCAAACGACACAAACTCAGCTCCTTGTGCCTCAGCTTTCTTCTTAAGCATCATCTTATACTTCTCCACTCTCTCTCCTTCAGTAAACTGCTTTCCTGTCTTCTTATCAACACATTTTATATTCAGCAAGGTTACCTCAGCCGGTTTATTCAGACCCTGCCCAACTGCCGGTTTCTTGCTCTCGTCCATGTATACAATCACTTCCCTATTATTGAACTGAACCAACGATTCCAAGTCTAGCCTGCGAACATCTGTCTCACCCATGAACTTTATGCTACCAAAACCGTGCCGTCCAACCACAAAGTCTCTAACCCGCCTGCAATAACCTGGATCTGCTCTTTCCTTAGCTGCGAGTTCCTGAATACGTGGCTCGGTGAAATAATCAGAATGGCGAAGCTTCGGCATTAGAGCCTCGATTTCCGCACCATGCTCATAAACAATCGCAGCTTCTCCTGCTCTGTGTCCATTTAGAGTTTTGTAGGGACGGTCTTTCTCGCTGTTCTGATCTGAGCATGTTGTGCCATTCTGTTTCTGATTTGCATTGACTGATGGATGCTGTCTTTCTTCAGTTGCACCAAGTTCTCCGTTGCCATTTTCTGTGAATATGGTCTCTCAAGTCAGGCAGAGAACAGTCCAAACATAACAAAACGTAATAAAATCTTTATTAATATTTTATATACTCACTCTCATGGTTTGTTGCATCAGTAGCCATGTCTGGACCCCTCCCTGAAATTTATGATAAGTATTGTAAAAAGGAGCCAGGAATGGTTTAACTCAGTACCTAGTACCTCATTAGGTAAGTATTTTACATAGTCCTTCTCACACGCAGAGCAATGAAGTTTCAAAAGAAAACCATGCATGAACAAGAAAACGTGCTCTTATGAGAGAACAAAAGAGTAGGCATTAAAAGTTCCAACTTATAAGTGCTGGCCTAAGATTTGAATGCTCCCATCTCTACGGGAATAAAGCGAGAGTCTCAAAAAAGTTCATCTCTAGCTATGCAATAGCCAATAAGCCAAGGAATAGAAAAAAGGAAGCTTACCATTTTCATGTACTGGAGCCGTCGGGCGAGCCTTTGGAAGTGTTGATTTGTCCCTTGAAGACCACTGTTGAACTGGGCGTATAACTAGAGCTCTAGGATTCTCCCTTGGAATGAAAAGAGCATCTGCCTTTGGTGTACTTGAGCTTTCCTCGTCATCAGTGAAAAATGGAACCTACAGAGACCATTTTAAGATTTCAACATGTGGAACGAAGCTCAGCACCAAAAGTTAGATTGAGTCAAATATATCGTGAGTAAAAGTTCATAAATAAGAATCATTGCCTTTGGATCATTCTCGCCAGGACGGTACTTTCTTGCCGGCAACCTGACCCGCCTGTGTAAAAGGTGTCGAGAAGTCAGGAGAGATGATATTCTAACAGGAGCTGGTTTGTCAACAACCTGACAGGAAAAAGAAAATGATTAAGAGCGAAGGAATAATAGTGTACTTCTATTTATTATGAATAGTAACAAGCTTCGCATGTGGAAGAACTAAATGTCTAACACTTGAACAGAGACTATTTAGATAATAAGAAAAATGCACCATATAATAGTTGCAGAAGGTACAGCAGGCTTACAGGCATGCTGGAGATTCCATATTGAATGGAAGGTGAATTTCCACCTTGATTTATTGAAATCTGAGGCATAGCAGGAAGTGTTCCAAATGGATTTGTAACAGCAACTGGTTGCAAAACAACAGAGTTCAGCGGAGCAGGCCTGTCAAAAAAAAAAAAAAATGAAGCTCCAACATATTTAAAATAACTGAGCTATCCAAAAAGAGCGGAAACAGAAGTCTTGCAAACAGTGATGTCAAAAAGACCATACGATTGCCCGAAGTTGCCTTGACCAAAAAATCCCAGTCCACCAGCATTTCCAGCTGTATTAGCTTTAAACCATAAAACATAGATTATAGATGAGATAGCATCTACAAATAAGATGACAACATTAGTGATTTGGTCAACCGACGTACCTGCT
Source organism: Camelina hispida (assembly GCA_023657505.1). Taxonomy (NCBI): domain Eukaryota; kingdom Viridiplantae; phylum Streptophyta; class Magnoliopsida; order Brassicales; family Brassicaceae; genus Camelina; species Camelina hispida. The sequence continues at coordinate 4,290,734 of CP094631.1, forward strand.
TGCGTTTGATTGAAGGTGTTGAAACCAAAACCATTTGATGCTTGACCTGGCTGAGCTGATTGAAAGGGTGTCATACCAGCAGTCTACAAAAATAATGCAAGATTGAAAGGCCTAAATGAAAAGATACAAAAGTACAGGCATCGCAAAAAAGATGCTTCACTACTAACTGCGAAAAGAACAGGCATCGCCAAAAGATATGGAAAAGAAACTAAGTGCTTAGGCTTAATAGCGAATGTGAAAATCACCATTGTTTGTCCAAATGGAGAGCTGCTAGACGTAGTTAATGTAGACGAACTTGAAAACATGTTTCCAAATCCAGTGGAGGGTTTATTGAAAAGACTATTTTGACCAAATGCAGGAGCACTACTCTGTCCGAAGTTTCCAAAAGCAGAACCAGTCTGTCCAAACGCAGAACCAGTCTGCCCGGCCGAGGGGGTTGCACTGAATAGGGTAGATGGCTGACTATTTCCAAACGCCGATGTTGCCCCCTGACCAGGAGCTGAACCAAAGATTGACGGAGAAGAGCCAAATCCCGGATTGCTTGATGAACCAAATAACGGTGATGATGTTGTTGTTCCAAAAGCGGACGATGATCCAAAAACGGATGTGGTAGCTGACGAAGTTGACCCAAAAAGATTGGAAGAAGATGTTACACCGAAGGGCGAGGAACCAAAATTTGAGGTAGCCGTTCCAAAACCCGAACTGGCAATTGTTGGGGTTTGAGGGGCAAAAGGGTTTGTAGATGTTGAGCTCGAAAAAGGGTTTGTTGGATTTGCTGATGTCTGACCAAATGCCGGTGATGGAGAAAAAGGATTTGCCTGAGCAGTTGATATACCAAATCCGGCATTTCCAGGAGACTGGCCAGCAGGATTTGGTCCACCTGAGAATTGAAGACAAGAATCCAGATTTTGGTATGTAAGGTAAAAGAATGTTGTGTTTAGCAGATGTTTGATCACGTGTACCTTTATCTCCTCGTTGGTAATCTTCCCACCTAAGCTCCTCATGGTTTTTATCTTTGTATGCTGGCATGGCAGAAATAGATTCCAACTTTCCAGCAGGCTGCGTACCGCTCCCTGCCTCTGCCTCAACTGTCGGTGCATAAGGCACGGCTCGACTACCCCCTTGTTGACCACCGAAAGGTGATTGACCAAAACCAGCACCCCCAAAATTTGGGGTTGAAGCCTGCGCACCTGCAAAACAAATCATGCAAACATATTTCGTCACCCCTTTATTCAAATGACTAACACAACGATTAGCAATTATAATATTTTACTGGGACATGCTAAAGAGAGAACCTTGACCTCCAAAAGGAGATGGTGTAGAGCCAAAAGCGCTGCTACCAAACGCGGATGTAGACTGGCCAAAGGCTGGCGAGGAGCCAAAACTAAAGGATGAGGTATTTGATGCCCCAAAAGAAGGTGTACTGGATGCCCCAAAGGCAGGTGTACTGGATGCCCCAAAGGCAGGTGTACTAGATGCCCCAAAGGCAGGTGTACTTGATGCACCAAATGCAGGAGTGCCTGATGCACCAAAAGCAGGGGTGCTTGAAGCTCCAAAAGCAGGGGTGCTTGATGCTCCAAAAGCACCTCCAGAACCAAAGCCAGTGTTGCCAAACGTGGTGCCAGTGCTACCAAAAGCTGGAGTCGGTGACGCGCCAAATGCAGGTGTGTTTGTGACGCCAAAGGAGGGAGAGTTTGAGGCGCCAAAGGCAGGCGTGCTTGTGGCACCAAAGGCAGGCGTGCTCGATGCACCAAACGAGGGTGTGCTTGTGGCACCGAAGGAAGGCGTGCTTGATGCGCCAAAGGCAGGTGTGTTTGTGGCACCAAAAGGTGTAGATGAACCAAAAGTACTGTTTCCAAATGCAGGTTGGGATTGCTGCATCGTGCTTCCAAAAGGATTTGACTGGGGCGTTGAAAATCCCAAAGGTTTCTGCCCAAAACCAGAAGATCCTGAAAAGGGAACAAATAAATTAGCTTAATCGCCAGAAGCATATGTATAACTAAAAACAGAAAAACCAAGAACTAACGAGAACCTGAACTAAATCAATCAATAAAACAAAAAGGAAATTAGGAACCAATCTAGAAAAAGAAACAGTACAAAGAGAACCCCCCCCAATAAAAAGTAACAGATTAACGAAGTTTAAGAATACAAAATATGGTAGCAAACATTTTACAAACTAAAAAATTTGGATACTGAACACCAAAACAAACAGCGCTACTAAATGCTTAGAAATATCAAATCCGTTAACCAGGGCTTAGTCTCTTAAACTCTTGTTCTACCAAAGACATAAACTATATTCATACCTTAGAAAAGCAATAAATCAATGAGGTTATTGAAAACCCATAAAATGAGATCCATATAAGGTACTTACCACCAAAAGGTGAAGATGCTGGAGATGCTCCAAAGGCCGGAGTAGAATTCCCAAATGCTGGTGATGAAGAAGCTCCAAAAGTTGGGGTGGAGGCGAAGGGAGAGGATGCTTGAGGTGCACCAAAAACACCGGTTGAAGTGCTTCCAAATATTGAACTTCCCGTCTGTGCAGCAAAAGGAGTAGACGTACCAAACTGTGGTGTTGCTGGAGCAAAGGGATTATTACTACTTGTATTGCTGGTCTGACCAAATAAAGATTGGGACGCAAATGGGCTGCTACCAGATGATTGTCCAAAAGCTATAAAAAAAAAAATTTCAGAAGGTCAATTTTCTTTTCTAGTACTTATTACATAAGAAAGAAGTAGCATAAAAACTATTCAGAAAATAACGAAATAGAAGGCTACAGAAACCAACAATTAAGTATATGATAGAATCACTTACGATTGGATGAGCCAAACATCTTCCTCTGTAGTTTAACAACGGAGGGCCAAGCCAAAGGAAATTATATTATCTTGTAGCTGGAGAAAACGAATAATTCTTAGGAAAAGATAACAACAAGAACAAAATGCACATAAGCAACACCATATCGGTAAGAGCTGGTTTTAAAATCAAAGACAATAAACATGTGTAACTATACTAGAATTCAACATCAACTTAAGTTGGTTCATGCGTGGAGAGAAGGAAATGAAACTACTAACGAAATTACAGCCAGAAACATTATGCCAATCAGCTGGGGAACAAGAAAACGCATAATAAGCTGGTATGGCTGAGAGATGGACGAACCTCTAAACCTAAACCTATTATTCACAAGGCGATAACGAACCTCTAAAACCAATGAACTAAGCAACATCACAAAATAGAAATCATCCACTCAGAAATTAACTACGTTCATAAACTTGAGTAACGATTGAGCAATCCGGCAATAAAATCAAAGCTGGAACTAATCGATATGTGACTCGAAGAAAGAAGGAGGAATCACCTATGAATCCGATGTAAAAAGGGAGGAACAAGGTCACACACACACACGTTCTTCGATCAATCAAATATGCCACGAATAATATCAAACGACTCTCAGAGAGACCAAGAGCGGAAAGCTCCGATCGTCTGCAAGGAAGAAATTAGGGTTCGGGAGTCATCAAATCGCCGAGAAGGGAATAGGTTCGGCGTGGAATCAAATCAAATATGGAGTAAAAACTAAAACGATTAGAGGGAAAATGGAACCTGAAAACGAGGAGCTCGATCTGAAAAACCGACGAAGTAAAAAAGCAATTTCTCGCCGGAATGTAAAGCGCGACGACGGTTGCAACTCGAGGGAGCGACGAAAGGGAAAGATTAGTAGTCTATGTATTTTTTGTTGGGTAATGGTACCGTACGAGATGACTTCTATAATCTGCTTGAGAGTATTAATTGCTCAATTAGTTTTAGTTTTAGGCAAAAACGCAAAATAATAAATTGCTGATTTTGGTTTTTAACCATTTGCTTTTTAATTTGTTACTTACTAGTTACTATATCTAACCATGCTGCGGATCACATCAATTTTGTGTTAACAAAACAGTGGTTTGTTTGATTTGTTAAAAGACCCATCATTTTGGGCCTGCATTAGGCCCATGTATAAATAAGTAACTTTGAATCTGACCTAGGTTATACATACTCTGTTCCTTCTTCTCTACTCTCTCACGGCAAACAGGTCACAGCAGAACATGAACGATTCGAAGAAAGAGTGATTCAATTTACAAATTGGGACTTAAGATGGATTTGAATCATTAAACATGTATGTTCATGGGATCAAAATCTCAGAGATATTCCTCCCGCAAGAAGCGCCTGAAGAGAACATGGAAATAGCTAGTGAACAGAGTCGGTCGTTGGGAGCCTTGTCTGAGTCCAGTGTAGTTTGTCTAACCAGTGAGTATGGTACACACTTTATGAATCAGATCTTTTTATAAAACAATTCGACATTTTCTATGCTATGCTCATGAGCTGAGAGCCTGAGAGAGATGCAACAAATACTTACCCTTCATTGCATTTGCATCGTCAGGTGGATCTTGGAGTTCCATGCTTTGCTACACAGTATAGGAGTTTTTTAGGAACCCTAACGACAAACATTACTCAAGTTCTATGAAGGAACCTTGATGCAAACCATTACTCTCGTTCTATGTATGTACTGATCTCTTGTTCTTTTACACAACAACAACAAGCAAAGCGAAGTATGTGTCAGGGTTTAACATTATGCAGGTTTCCAAATTAAGGATCAAATATATATGGTTTATACGATTCCAAATTCTGACTCAAATACATTATTTCTAATAGCACCACGCTCAGCTAACTTGGAAAGATTTGATACAGAGTTGACAGCATCATCATGTTCCATTGTTACAAAACTCGTTGATAAGGTTGTCTAAATTCTTCCAAGACGAACCGATACCTTCCTCCAATGCCTTCTTCGCCACCTTACCATATGCTTCGACATTCTTCCTCAGCTCTTTACCTTTCTCTCCCTCCATCAACTCTTTCACTTTTTGTGCAATCTCTTCTCTTCTCACGACCCCTTCACTCGCCGTCACCACTCTCTCCGCCACTCTCAACTCTTCCACCACCAAAATCGCATTCAGAGGTTGCTCCGCCGCTAAAGGAAACGCCAAGATTGGAACCTCGGAGCAAATGCTCTCCATCAGAGAATTCCACCCACAATGGCTCAAGAACCCTCTAACACTCTCGTGCTCTAATATCTTTTTCTGATTAACCCATTCATCTCTCACTATCATTCCTCTTTCTCCCACTCTCTCTTCAAACCTTTCTCCTAGTTCATTTCCTTTGAACACCCACAAAAAGTTCACCTGCGATTCTTCTAGCCCTAACGCAATCTCCTCTAGTTGTTCTCTCGAGATCTCCGCTTGTGTTCCGAAAGCCACGTAGAGAACATTGCATCCCTTGTCTCGCTTTTTATCAAGCCACTTCATCCAACTAGGCTTGACCTTCTCTTCTACTTCATCTTCCAAGCTGTCAGAAAGCAAAGAGTTGGTATCTTTATTTTTCTTATCGATTAGTTCCAATATCTAATACTAAAACATTATTAGTGAACTTACAAGTTATTTACAGAACAAAGCGGTCCAAGTGCCCAAGGCTTGAGCTCGCGTTTACGCTTGTAGAAATCCAGAAACACGGGCTCAAGGTCGTCGAACGTGTTGAATATGATACCTTGACTTTGATTCATAGACGTGACTTGATCTATGATAAACTTGAACCCAGGATCTGTGGTGGGTTTTGGAGCAAACATATCTTTAACGAAATCACATTTTCTAACCTTAATCCAGGGAAACTCCGGTACAGAAACCGACTCCGTCTCGGACTTAACCTTAGACAGAAGCTGGTTTCGAAAAACACTGTCCAATATAGAGGTGGAAGTGCAGTTCATACCCAAGAAAACAATCCGAGGAAGCCCTAGCTTTCGAGCTGACTCTTGCGTCCACCACAAGAAACCATCTGAGACCATGAAACTGACACGTGGCAGTGACATGAGTTCTCGCTCAAAGTCGGACTGCATTGACTTGGTGGCTCTTGTGAAAGGAACGAAGAGGGAGGACAAAGCAGGGAGCTTGTCCGTGCACTCGACGCCGGGTGGGATCTCCGGGACGTTTTCAGGGAAAGGTACGTCGACGATGATTGCTTTGGTGCCGGAGAGTGACTCAGCGACGAAAGGACGGTTCAAAGGAGTGGTGAATACGGTGACGGAGATGTCTCCGGCGGCGTAGGAGTGGGATAGGAGGAGACGAGCTAATTGGAGCATAGGGATCATGTGCCCTTTGGACAAGTATGGGAACAAAACCACGTGAACTTTTTCTAACTCCATTGTGAATTGAGATTTGTGCATAGGCCTCTCTCTTTCTTATATAGATATATTTATATGTATAAATAAAGACTTCATGTCCACTGAGATCTCAGATCTGAGCATAGGTCTCCTCTCTGTTTTTTGTATCTCTTGTGACTGTCACTCTATGTATAAGGAGATCTGTGCCTAGTTTATTAACATATAGCAATTTGCAATTACTCATTATATTAACATGGTTTGTTTTTTCTCAATACAATGTACTTTGTTTTTTTCTCAATACAAAGTGTTATTTAATTCTATGCTTTCGATTTCTATCGACCCTCAAAGGTAAGAGATATATAAAACAAAGACCAACATTCAAAGTAGAAGATAATACTTTGGAATAAAGACTCGAATTTTTTTATATATTCACAGATTCACTTGAAAATCATCACCCTTTTTTTATGTTCTTGGGGTTCTAATAAAGGGATGCTTTTAGATTTGTGTTTCATTTCTGAAGGAAAACAAAGGAGGAGAAAAATGGTTGTTAGTCAAAGGAGTTCTTGAGTTAATTGATGATAGTTCATGAAATCAATCCCATTTAGCCTGACGCAACACAGAATCTGCTCCGGTAGCTCCTCTGGCTTGTTCCCCTGTTCAAACATACAAATTCTTAACATAAGCAATCAAATCCCATATGATTTTCCAGTCTAAAATATGATTGTAACAAAGCCTACCTGGATTGTGAGGCCAACATCAAGAACACAAATCTTGAGTCTGTCTATAAATGTTTCAAACCCTTTACGGGATATATAACCGAATCTATGCATATCGATATCAATCTCTAAGTAATTGTCCCCCTACAAAGAGCAAAATTGCCAAGTTCGTTAGCTACTAAGCATATTTCTAATCAAGCAGAAGAGTTCAAGAGTTAGGGTCTCACCAAGTAGAATTCGTGCTGCGGACGTGAAAGAACAGGTTTCTCATTATAAGCCTGCATCAGTTTTTTTCCGGACCACTCAAATGGAGATCATCTACGTTTGCAACACGTCCCAATATCTTAAGCCGCTCTCTAAAAGGCGCGGTTGTGTCCATAGGGAAGCCTTTAACTTTCTCAACCTCATCATCTATTAATTTCTGCGCCAATAAACAAACATGGATTCAATACAAAGAACCTTAAACAGCGCCATATTAAAGATAGAGACTAACCAACTCCAGCTTTAAACTTACCCGAATGCTTTCTTGAAAATGGAGCGGAAGTTCCTTTGAATAATTATCCGAGAGTTTAAAGTATAAAATTATATTCATTCCTTCTCCATCAGATTCACCTTGAAAGATTGCAGTTGGATACAACGGAATCTGTTCCAGCCATAAACCAAGAAAAAGAATCAGGGGAATAAGATTCAGAAAGAAGGCAAAAACACCAACTACTATCAGCAGAACTAGATCATACCTGAACATTTACGATAAGGATAGATGGGAGTTTTGCGGATGTAGTAGTAACGGGAAGTTTGACATATTGTGCAACATGGTGTATTTTACGTTCTGATAAGAAAACATCGACACCAAAAGGATTATATGCAGCATGGCTAGGTGCAAACTCTTTCTTCTTTTCCCTTTTACCAAGAACAAAAAATACAATTTCTTGTTAAGATGGTTTAAACTAGTAATCAAATCATAAACAAAATCAGGATTGTTCTCTTAAATGTTATACCTGAAGTATGTTTTGCCACGAACCCGGAAACTATTTGGATCAATAGTAGACCAACAATCAAGCATTTTCTTATCAACTGGACAGAAAGGAACCTGAGAACCCGCTATTGGTCTCTTCAACTGCATTTTAGACAGAACTGAAACAAATGTTCGAGACAGAACATGTGAGTTTTGGATTTGAGAATAACCTGCTAAATCCAATGAACCAATCAAGTGATGATGATGTATACTTACACAAGGCTCCTGAAGCATGACCTTCTCTCCATTTATAAGAAAGTCGAAGAGAAGTTTTCTTCCTGGAACTAGGAGGGCTAGAGCTAAGAGACCTTCTCTTATCAATAGAAGGAACAGTAGTTGTATTCAGACAGGGCAAACAATTACTAGGTAAGATCCTGCAGTTTTCCAAGAGTCCTTCATCTGCAGATGAATCTACCAAATCAGGCCGCTTTGCATCGTTTAAATCGTCACCGTCTGATTTGGACTGGGACATCACTTCGTTTGATTCAGAGTCTTGTGTTGATGATGTTGTTGTTGAACTCGAGACTGACACACGATTAGATCCGTTTAAAGTATCTGAAAATAAAATTAAAAAAAATCAGAAAAAATGCATATCTCAACCAAAGCTAAAAGAAGTTGGTATAGAAGAAGTCAAGAAGATAGTATTTACCTTCTTGAACACTGTGGAAATCATCATCACAGTCAGTTTCAAATGCGACATTGGACTCGAACCATGCTTCTTCACCAGTTGCTGTGGAGAACAAAAAAAACATCATCATTAGTTCTCTCTTCTAAAAAACATCAATCCAGTATTCAAATTTATAAAACAGCAATCGAAATCACAAGAGATTAGCTACCAAGTACGTTGAAAACAAAAAAAAAAAGAATCATAAAAGAGGAAAAAGATCAAAGCTTTACGAAGTGTGTGGATTTAATAAACAAAGATTTAATCACAAAACAGAGTGAGTTTGTTTTTATATAATCAGAAACTCTAATCTGAAAGAATCATTCATATATATAATAAAAGAAAACCCAATCGATAGGGTTAAAAAAAAACGAATCAAGATCAAAATCAATGGAATGGGAGGAAACAGAGAGAGAGAGAGGGGAGAGAGACCTCGGGAACTGGGAATGGAGAAATTACGATGATGATCGAGAGTGTCGAAAGATCCGTCAGAGAGACGAGAAGAGACGGCTCTCTTCCTTTGAGTTTTACGTCGTCTACGACTCTTCCTTCGTTGTTTACTTGACTTAAGCTTCGCTCCTACACAGCTTTTAGGCGTCGACACGCAACCTCCCATCTCTTCTCTCTCTCTTTTTTGATTAGAGATTAGCTTACACAATCTTTCTTTCCATATGACGATCAAACCCCCAAAATAAAATAGAGAACAAAAGCCCAGAAAACGAATCAAGAGAGCTACGTTTATTATATGTATCTATCTCTCTTTGATCAATTTGTGGTAAAGGAATCTGTCATCATCGAATCAACAATAACAAAGACTCTATAAAATGAGAACAAAACACACGAGAGAAAGGGCACTTCTGGTTCAGCTGAGATTTCCGAAAAGAGACAAAAATTTATTTGGTGAAGAAGACCACACAAAAAAAAAATAATAATAATAATAATATATTAAGATTTCCTTCCTTCCTGAGAACCCAAAAGAAAAGAAAAAAAAAAAAAAACTAATTTTTTTGTTTTGTTTGGATTTTTTTTTTTTTGGAGATTCGGAAAGTCAAATATAATTAGAACTTAGAAGAAGAAAAAAAAAAAAAAAAAAAAAAAAAAAAAAAAAAAAAAAACTCGAAGAGAAGAGAAGAAGAAAGAAGACAAAGTAGTTATTTATTATTATCTCTTCTTCTGTGGGCATTAACGGCATCTACCAAGCAAATTCTCTCTGAACCATTGATCAATTTAACCGATTTCTTTCTGTAAACCGGATCTGGTTAACTACGTCGGTAGGACTGCCTCTCACCATCACTTTTTTTTTTTTTGTAGTCGCTCTCTAATAATCATCAGTATCTAGTTTCACTAATTACTTTAGTACTGTAAAATTATATATATATACAAGTTAGTCAAAATACCAATCAAAGATTCTTGATTATCATTTTTTCCTTAATTAATTATATAATACATACAAATATTTAAGCCTTACAGAAAAAAAAAAAATCTGTAATTTATACATCGTGGATGAATGAAATGTTTTAGTTATTTGTTAGAGAAGAAAATAATTTTCGTCTTACTAATTTAAAAAAAGGAAAAAAAAACTCTCATCTGTTGAAATCTTACCAACTAACTTTTAGAATTATATTTTTGTCTCAGGAAAAAATGGTTACAACTTACAAGTTAGGTTTTTGATGTGACAATCTTATTCTTTAACTTACCCAAAAAAAAAAAAATTACCATGCAAGAATAAGTTATTCATCATGTGACTCATGTCTGAACTACTTACGTGGCAACTTTCAATAGTGGAACTTCGAAGAAGCGACTTGGTCGACTCGACGCCGATGGCGCTGCTCTGTTTAATTATTAGACAACTGCCATAGCTCATCTATGGGTTTGAATAAAATTGTGAGTCTTCTTTTGTTCAATTGTATTGAAAAACATTGTTTATGGAAGTTTGAATTTATGGGTAAGTTTGGCAGGAAAATTACAACAACAACGAAAAAAAAAAAAAAGGATTAATTGGTCCAACTTATTTCATTTGACTCTCACGATATTATAAGAGTTACATCTACATGGACCCTCACTCCATCTACATCTCAACTTTTTCTTTTCCAATGTGTTTATATATAAAAGAACCAACTGGCAAAACTAAATAATTAGAAATATGTTTTGTAAAGTTTTTTCAGAATTTCCACCATATAATTTCTTCGTTTTTATAACAACCATACAAATGGTAAGCAATCTAGAAAACACGGTGTATGTCAATTTTTTAATAAACGAAAGTAACATATTCGTTTTTTTCTTTGTCGACATGAACATATTATATTCTTACTTTTTTTTTTCCCAAAATATCTTTGCAAAATTTCATTGCAAAATTTCAACAATAATTCTCTCTACCCTAATTGGATTGTTGTGTTGTGATAATAAAAACAAAAGAGTAATGAAAGATATGATGAAAAAAAAACAACACACGTGCGGTTGTTTGTTGGCAGAATCTCGTTGTCACTTGAAGTGCTTTCGATTTGTACAGAACTGACGCTTTCATGTTCCACACACGCCTCGTAGATTTCCACAGTCCTTTAGATTATTTTTTTACGTACGTACATTAGACACAACAAAAATATACATCACTACTTTATCAAAATTATAATTTTTTCCTTAATTTGTTTCTTTTCCTATTTTTGTGATTAGTTTTACTGTTTGAGTACGTTAGAAATATCTTTTCACAATGTGGCATAGATAGTACTAGAGTTAGAATTATTGGCGTTACACATTTTATCTTAAATCCCAGCCTACACTAAAAGACATTATATTTTGCTATATGAAAAGAAAAGTCACGAGCAAATAATGATGCGAACCGACAACGTGTCAGCCTCGAGCATTATAGAGACAAAGGGGCCATTGTGAAAAGCTTTCTCTTGCTTAGGGATTGTCAAATGTATATATTTACACATGAGATCATTGCCCCACCATTTCGTGCTACCAAAATTTATACGCATTGTAACATTTTTAACCGGAAAATAAAATAAATTCATCATATTCGACCCGAGAGGTATCTATGTATCGGTTTAAGACTCAAACCATATCCTCTTTGAATTTTAAATAACAAACGAGTTCAGCCCTAAATATCCTTTTCCAAATAATTGAAGTTTCAACTATACTTCTAAGAGGCTATATAGTATATTCTTCACAATCTATTGGGGAATCCAAATATGAATTTAATTTTGAGTGGTACTCTTTTTGCATGCACTGATGCAAGACGATGATTGGCACCGAGGTATATACAATTATACATGTAGCAAATTATCGACGCAATGGTAATTAAATAATGCTTCTTCAACAAAAGTGAAAGTAAGAGATCACTGTTCTGAAGTTTTTTTTTTTTTTCAGATCAGAATAACTACTAGTGGTATACAATCTACCGGTTTATCTAGGCAATAATTAGGTTTTTCAAAAGATTTATCCATGTAATTTTATTTTTATTTTCTTTTGTTAGTGGCATCATAGCGTTTAAAACGTTCTACTTTATACTAGTATTATAGAAGACTCGAAAGCTTCGTCCTTCTTACAGTAGTCAGTGCGTCGTGACCGTAATTTAAGTTAATGACTCCAAATTCGAAACGTACGTACGAACCCAGTGATTATAAACCTAATTTTTAATTGTGCAGATTAAAGCAGTTGAACAAGATAAAAAAAAAAAAAGAGAAATTTATTAGATCCTGCATGTACAGTACCATTCTTCAACAAAAATGCCACTTTCAATTAAACCTTCTCTAAAATACCATAGGACCCAATTTATTCTTTTGAAAATGACAACAATACCCTTTTCTTATTTCTTTCTCATTTCTCTTTTCTATTTTCATTTTCGATCTCTCATCTCCCACTCTCTCCCCTTCTCTCTCTCTCCTCTTTCTTTCTTCAAAACAGATAAATCCTTTCAAAATCACGACTTCCATATAATGCTTGCGCCGTGGATGAACATCGTGTTTTGTTCGTTAGGATGCTCTCTTCAAGGTTGAGTATAATATTTTTCAATCCGAGTTTCTTCTTTGTTTCCTTTTCCATAAAACTTAAATGGACCAGATCGATATCTAACCCAATTTAATTTCGATAGACTGATCCGGTGGACTAAATATGCTCGATTAAGGTGAGTATGATATTTCTCAACAAAATGCGTCAACAAGCCCAAGTGGAGAAAATTGTTTCATGTTATTGATGGACAAGTATCGTCATTCTCGCGAATATTGTCCACTAAGAGAGCGAAGGACATAACTATGGTGGACAAGTTTTGTAAACTTGTCCAAACGGATATATTTTACTAAGCGAAGGACATAAATGTGGTGGACAAAAACTTGAAGCGAAGGGCATAACTATAGTGGACAAGTTTTGTAAACTTGTCCACCCAAGTGGATACAAACAAATTTGAGATGGACTAAACGATTGAACGTTGGATCAGTCCACTACAGAAGTTCATCACATATGTGTTTTGTGCCACAAAATTGTCCCTGTTTCAAAACACACATCATTCATCCCAATTTTTTTCAATCTTTCATTTTTTTAATTTAAGGATAGAAATGTCTTTTTCTCTTATGCCATAAACTTAAAAAATGGCATTTCTGAGAAGTAAAAACTAAAATGGCATTTCTCACAACTTTCATTTCAAAAGTGGCATTTCTCACTAAATTCCCAGAAAACAAAGGAAATGGGTTTAATAATTAGAAGATAAGACATAGAGCATTTAATGAAAGGAGTGGAAACTTAACAACTTTCCCAACAAAAACCCACCAACTTTACTCCCAAATCTTCAAGTGAAGTGATGGGATACTTTACTTGGTTGTTTTCGGTTAATCAATTCAAGAGCAACCATATAAAAAAATTTCTCAAAGTATCATTTACCTTAATGAATACTTCGATTATGCCTTTTTGCGCTTTATAACTTACTTGCAAAAGAGTGTTTTAATAGGAAAATTTTAGTCATATTGAGATTCTTTGTGTCGGATTAATAATGAATTAACTTAATAGTTAATACTGAAACAACCAATAGCAAAAAACACTAGACGTAGATTTCACTTATTAATCCGGGAAATCAAGAATGCCATTTTTCAAAAAGATAATTAGAAATAGACATATATATATAATTATCTAATATATATCTCATCAGAATTGAATCATTGATAAGGTAACAAATAAAATAGAACATATCAAGTTGTTATACATAAACTAAACGATATAATAAAAAAAAAACTAGCCACTTGTTAAAAATACTAAGAAACCATCGTACTATTAACGTAGAAGTGCGTAAAGCTATAAAAGCATAGTATAACCCACTAATTAAACTGAATTATTAAAGTCCCGCTCGGCTGGTCATCTTTATCGCTTAAACATTAAAGATTTCCATCAAAGATAATTTTAAATCTAGTGATTAAGTTCTCAAACCTGTTTCGATATTACATTTGATGGGCATATATCACACGCACATTAACACAAAAGACTAAGTTAATGCAAACATGGAAAGACACGTTTCCTTTTTAATCATGTAATCAATGGCCTTTTTAAGCAACTCCCTAGACGTCCTTACCTATTTTTGTTTCTTTTCTTTTTCCTGTCAGCATTTGATTTGATTTGCTTAACATGCTCATACATAAACTGATAGTAAATGTTAGATAGTTGGATCCAACTATGAAGTCGAATGGTGGACCATGTCTGCCATCTTCGATGCTCCCAATAACCTTTTGTTGTTTTTGTTACTAATGCCCTCAAAGTTCACATCACAAGTTAAACAACCCACAATCAATGGACCAAAAAGATAAAAAGTAATTCACAAATTTCATTTGGCTACTCCTCTGTTGTAATTGTCTTGATGTCGTCTTCCCCACCAAAAGAAAATAATTTATCCCCATTTAAATCTAAATATACTTTTTAAAATCGTGTACAACTCATATAATACAATACTACTAAATTTAGATCTGAACTGTAATACAACAATAATATTATACAAGTCTCTAGCTATGAAATGTAAAGAAAAATACCTTTTATCTACGTCTAATTCATTGCGTGCGAATGTAGAAAACTCATGTTCTTGTCGTTTATATGACCTTCGTAATCGTACCCACCAAACGAACTTTCTTCAAGCTGAATGATTGATTTATTATACTTATATCATATATGTGTGTGGTCAATAATTTCCACGGCTAGTATCGAAAGGACTAGTCCACTGATCCAATCTCTTATAAAATATCTAGGCCAAGATTCTGATTTGTTATAAACATTTGCTTTGATTTGTTAGCTTATATGTGTATCCATTGTTATCATTTTTTATTTACTACTTAAAAAGTACTGTATGTTACGCAATATTTTATTGTTAAGGATTTGAAACAAACCGAGAACTATATATTTTGATGGAACCTGAGATGGTCAGTAGAAGCGATCCGGTCATATTTGAGCTAAGCCTCTCTAGACAATCATGGGGTTAATCTTCTTTTCATGACTATAACTTGAGAGTTTGGACACACAGTTATGAGTTATGACATAGACAAATAAAAGCCTAGAAGGCATTACTGGTCATATTTAGTGAACCAATGTCGTCGGTTCTTCAACTCCTGCAAGTCCTGAAGTAGTTTATAAGGTCAAAAGAACGACATAAGAGTTTAAGTGATAACAACTAACATATTGTGATGAGACGCTTAACTGAGTTAAGTCTTATACACGATTTGTTGAGCACTCTGAATCAGGCTGGTTCATTAACTCTTTGCACTTGTCCTGCAAAAGACTGGCGATTTTATTCACTTATGGGTTTAAAGTTTGTAACTACTTCGTCTGTGAAACAATGAATAAGCTAATATGATATGAGAGGTTTTCTAGAAATCTGAGTGCAACAAAGGTGCTACAAAAAGCTAGGATTGTTTGTGAAAAATGCATACTACATACAGTGGCTGATGACAAGTGTTGTGAAGATGTTGATTCTAAGAAATCACATTGAATTTGTAGATAATGATTTCAATGCTTTTTTGTTCATTACTTCACTTCTATCAACAATTGTAAGCAGTAAACTAAGAGAAAATCGATTTAGCTTGCCTCAATCTCAAAGTGGTTGTGGTTATTATTACTCTGCCAATTGCCATCGACTGTGTTATGCTGCAGGTACTCAGCCGAATCCAGTTGATGATCATCATCTTGTATCGATCTGCAGTCTGTGTTTTGATGCTGACAACTAGGAGACGCTGATGGAACTACTTTTACTGCAATAAGAAGTAACTAAGAATCAGGTTTGTGTGAAGTTGTAACTCTAACGTTAGGGTTTTATGTTGTTTCTGGTGATATCTAATTCTAAGGGAAGAAAAACAAAAAACAAAAGAAGAGATGAGAACAGACCTGAGTTTTCTTGAGAATGCATAACAGGAGCTTCACATAGAATATCCATTTTGTCAACTGAGTCATTGTGCCTAGTTAGCCAATCAAAGAGGGTTAAGCATTGATTTGGACTATTCAAAAATTTGAGACAGAAAAGCCACCGAGTTCATCCCTTAGACCCTTAAAAGGTAATTATTGTATCATATCATGCCCATTAAGAGAATTCTTATGAAATCTATCTCTCCTTGGACCAGTACGGAAAAAAAGAAGATGGTTAAGTGATTTTACAGACCTGGATCTTTTGTTACTCTCATCGGCACCTTGTTCGAATGTCAGTATTGATGTGAACACCCTTCTATCCTGTCATATCAAGAGAATGAAAGAAGATTTAACATAACAATTTGACCATTCAAATTCAAAGTTAACCACTAGACTATAAAGGATAGAATCTTAGAATAATATAATCTTGCGATTATCTGTTACCTCTCCAGTCATAAGGGATGCAGACTCCTGAATCCGCTGTAAAATCATCTCCAAACTCTTCACTTCAGAATACAATGCCTAAACAGTTGAACACTTTTTATAGACTGTTGAGTATGCAAAAACGATCAAACTCAGTAGACAGCTAAATATCTCCTTTCATACCTCTTTTTCAGAAATCAAGTTCTCTACAACTAAATCTTTCACCTGCAAAGTTTTCTGAAGGTAAGGCTAGTCAAGTAAACATGGATGTGGCAAATGGTTTAAGAGCAATGATCTTGCATTAGTTCCCTTCTTTAAATAGGCTGTAAAACATGCAAAATCTGATATGGATATCTCTTCGATTTGATGTTCGTATTCATTTTTAATCTTTTCTGCTTCCAGCTGAGCCGAAAGCTCTGATATTATAGTCTCCTTGCTCTGTAATTCCGTTTCAAGATATTCAATGTTCTCTTCCAAACTTCTGATTTTATCTGCATAAGTACAGATTATAGAAATCATTGTTAACATACACCACAAAAGTTGAACAATCAGGTTAGCATCAGCGCAGATTCAATGAAAAGAAACTCACCAATAAACACTTTTTCATATGTAGAGACATGGTCCATTTTCTCTTTCAAGCCACTCACTGAAACACAAGAAACAACAGAAACACAATCATTGCATTAGGGGTAAGCCGTGAAAGCATTAAAAGTATATCGGAAGCATATCTTCAAGCAGAATTAGCAAGAGATCTACATGCCTACATCTTCTTTTTGATCCACAAGGCCCTGAACTTCGTGTATAACCTTTTTAATTGTCGATGCCTCTTTCTCAATTGAATCAAACAATGTAAGATGAGACGTTATCTTCTCGTTTAAAATGGCAATCTTCCTATCCCTGGCTTCAATTGAACATTTCATTTCACAAAACGACTCCTGCATAACACACCACCACTTCACAATCCCCAGAGAGAAAAAATATCCATATACACGATTCAACTGTTCATGGAGATGATTCTCTAAGCTACTTCTACTACCCAGACGAAGATGAGACAAGTACCTGGTAAGCATTTAAGAAGTTTTCACGTGATTGAAGCAGGTTTTGGATAGTAGTCTTCAATTCGTTCTGCTTGTTTTCCAGCAAACTATAGTCGTTCTGAAGGTAACTCACCTGCAAAAATCAATTTAAAACTTTCACAAAACTGTTAACAGATTCGCAAAACGAAATAAAATATTACAAACCTTCCTCTCGAGTGCCTCCTGTGTTTCTTTAGAAGAATCTACCTCAGCTTGAAGCTCCTGCACTTTCCTGCTGTATTCCTCCTCCGTTTGCTTTTGTCTCTGTACATCGACGCACAACACGACATGGTCACGGATTCACGAACTCAGAAACACAGCAAAAACAAGAGCAATGTAACAGTAACATTGATCGAAGAACCTGATTCACAAGGTTAATCTGATCTGTGACTGATCGCTCCCTTTCCTGCAAAAAAAAAATCGCCGGTAGTAAAGTGGAAGAAGATAGAGAGAAAGCAAAATTAACACGAATCCAATAAGATGTATAGAAAACCTCATTGTTCTTACACGTAGATCTCGCACTTCTCCGATCATTGACTGAAGCTGCAATCTGAATTTTGACAGCTTGAGCAGCTCCATTTTTTTATGGGTTTCTTCTTCCTCCGCAATTTGAATTTCGACCGCCAGGAAAATGTCAACAAGGGGGGAAGAATTAGGTCGTCGGAATTGTCAAAACCGATATAATTATTCTATGGGTCTAATCCTAAATGGGCTTTAAGTCCATTTATATAAATTCGGAATATAATTTTTACAAACGCGAAGATACGAAATTTCCAAATTATCAAAACTAGTATCACACACATTAAATAAGTTAAAATAGAGAAATAAATCAAAGTTAACGTTCATTGTGTTCTTAATACACCTTGGACTAAGTAATAAATTATCCTGACCCGTACAAATAAAAGGATTACGATTAATATTTTTAAAACCAAAATAATCTTATCACTAATTCTAATAGGAAAGTTATCTATTAAATTACTAATTTCAAGAGGAAAATATTTGCAATTAATAAGGAAAATATTTGCAATTTAATTGCAATTATCATTTATTAACTATTAAATTACTAATTTCAATAATTAAAGTATCAATTACTAAGTTCCATAATTACTAAGTCCCATAATTAAAGTATTGATTTAGAATAACAGTGCTTCAGATATATATTTGGAAAGACGCGTTTGACAGTAACCTAATTAATATTGATAAACTAGGATATATCCCGTGCTTAAAGCACGGGTCAACATTTTTTTAAAAAAATTATAATATAATAATAAAATTAAAGCACAGGTCAACATTTTTTTAAAAATTTGTAATATAATAAGAAAATTATTGTTTTATTTATTTTTTAAATTATTTTGTTTGAGATAATATTTATTTTTAATTGTTATGTAAATCTATTAGTATATTTGAATACTAATTATTTTAGAATATTATAGTATTTTATTTTTGACGTATTATTACAGTTTTATATTGTTTACTTGTTGTATTTGCATCATATTTTGTGAAATATAAAATAGTAATTTTAATATTGTAATTGTGAGTAAATAAAAATTATTAATTTATCATCTATATAAATTTAGTTTTACCAACCCGCCAATGTGAAAATTAAAACATACATTTTCATACACTGAGTAATATATATTCGTTTTAAAAAATTCAAATCACAACATATACAGGAAAAATATGCATTTTATTAATTATAAGTATTATATGAAAGTTCTAAACAATTTGTAAATAAAATAAAATAAAGATGATAGGAGAATCATAATTTAAAATCTTAACAAAATCTTGAATTTTGTTATTAAAAATAATTGTATTGTATACTTGGATATAAAATCTTAGTTTTTAAAATTCTGATTGATTTATATATTTTTTAAAAAAATAATTAGTAATTTCGTCCATAATTTATTAGAGAGAGAAAATATTTTTAGATTTTTTAATATTTGATATGTGAGTGTTTTTTATTTTTAATTTAATTATATTTATTTAAATTAGTTAATTAAGCTTAATTAATTTTCTAATGGCAATTGAATGTAATTTTTACATTTTAAGGTTAGTTTCATATTTGTACTTCTCAATTAATATAGTAGAACTATGAGATATCCGTCTGTACAGCACGGATCAATATCTATTCTAAAAATAATAATATAATAATAATAAACTTATTGTTATATATATATTAATATATATATATATATTTTAATAATATTTTTTTTGACATAGTATTTATTTTTAATATTGTAGTTGTTCGGTAAATCTATATATATCTTTTTGAATACTAATTATTTTAGAATATTATAGTTTTTAATTTGCTTGATGTATAATACAGTTTTATATTGCTTCTTTGTATCATTTGCATCATTATTTTGTGAATTTTTGAAGTAGTAATTATAATATTGTAATTGTGAGTAAATAAAATTTATGAATTTATCAGCCACATAAATCTAGTTTTACCAATCCGCCAATGTGAAAAATTAAAATACACATTTTTTCTTCATAGATTGAGTAATATATCTTTGATTTTAAAATTCAAATAATAACATATGCAAAAAATTACATATTTATTAATCATAATTATTATATGATAATTCAAAATAATTTTTAAATAAAATAAAAGAAAGATCATAGGAGAACCATAATTTAAAATCTTAACAAAATCTTCAAAATCTAGTTATTAAAAATAATCATATTATCTACTTGGATATAAAATTTTAGGTTTATAGGTTATATATTTTTAAAAATAAATAATAATTTTCGTCCATAATTAATTAGAAAAAGAAAATAATATTTTTTTTGAAAATTAATAATTATTTAAAAGATTTTCTAGAAAATTCTGAGATATTTTTTATATTTGGTCAAAGTATTTATTATTTTTATTAAATTAAGTAATTAATCTTTATTAAATATTTCTAATGGCATTTGAATGTAAATTTTTACACTTTTTAAGGTTAGTTTCATATATGTACTTCTCAATTAATATAGTAGGATTAATATTGATATAATTTCATCCATACTTACTTATAGAACCATAATTGATATTGATTTAAAATAACTTCAGATATATATTTGTAGGAAAGACGCGTTTGACAGTAACTTTTTCATCGCACATAGTTTAGTTAGAGGATCAACGGTTCTAATAATATATACAGAGATTTTTTAATTAACAAGTCTGAGTTTGTCATTTTGTCGTGATTTGAGTGTCGTTTTCGGTTTCTTTGGTTTTTCAACGTCGCGAATTGTGAGTGGATACTAAATTGGGAATGTTGATTTACACACTCTTTCACTTAAAGCTACTTTAGGGGTCTGATCTCTTTGTTTCTTGCACATTGTCATTTATAAAAGTCGTGTGCTTTCCTTCAACCAAATGTATGTTTTTGTTCTGAAAATATCCTTCAATTACTTACAATCCTCTTCGTTGCTTTAAGTTCTTAGTTGATCTCATTTCCGATCGTTTCTTGCATCGTACGTGTGTCTTTGAAATTTTGCCTATAAGGCTAAGCAAGAACAAACACACCTTTCTGTTTCTTACGTACCTCTGTTGTTGTAGCAAGAACAAAATTAAATGTATCCACGTTTGGCAAGTTACTAAGTCCCATAATTAAAGTATCGATTTAAAATAACACTGCTTCAGATATATATTTGGAAAGACGTGTTTGACAGTAACCCATAATTAATATTGATACATTAATATTGATATAATTTCATCCATACTTACTTATACTTGATTCTGTTTTTGGCGAGAAAATGTGATTTTACAATTTTGGCAAAAAAAAAATATATTTAGATGATAAATATTTTATAAAAATATCAACATAAATGAATCTAAATGAATTTTCATTTAATTATGATAAAACTCATATAAATAGGACTAAATGGGGAAATTCATTTAACCCCATTTTATTTTTTCCTATAAATAGATATTGGGTTCATTTTAGTTCCAACATATCCATTTAATAAATGGGTTTGCTGACCCATATTAACATCCAGCTGGTACGGACCTCTTAAGTACCCTACATGAAGAATTTAATTAGGCACATTTTACAAAATGCCGAAAATTGTCATCAGTAAACATGTAAACGAAGGGTTTGTTTTAGCTTCTCCTCTACTATAGGCCAAAACCTGACATTTCTTTCAAACAGATGATCAATAAAGAAAAGATCCAAGATGATATCGTCCTTATTATATGATCCAGTAGACGGAAAAATATATGTTGAACAACTGTAAAAATTAATATTAGAATTGAAGAATAAATGTTAAAGGGATAGGTTTTTGACAAAAAAAAACCAAAACACCTTAATACACCTTAAACAACTTTAATAGTAATTTAATAGATAACGTTCATTGTGTTCTTAATACACCTTGGACTAAGTAATAAATTATTCTGACCCGTCCAAATAAAAGGATTACGATTAATATTTTTGAAAAGTATATAAAACCAAAATAATCTTATATCACTAATTCTAATAGGAAAGTTATCTATTAAATTACTAATTTCAAGAGAAAAATATGTGCAATTAATAAGGAACATATTTGCAATTTAATTGCAATTATCATTTATTAACTATTAAAGTACTAATTTCAATAGGAAAATATGTGCAATTAATAAGGAAAATATTTGTAATTTAATTGCAATTATCATATATTATAATCATATAGTAAATGAAATTTATACAGAAAAGCGATTAAAGTATAAAAAAGTTTAATGTGTTAAAATTTGTGATTAACATAATATAAGAAAAATAAGAAATTAATGTAATTTTCTTAAGTTTTTCAATCGGTGAATGATTTAATAGCTTATTTAATATTATGTTATTATATAAATCTTGGTTTTCAAAGTTTGTAACTCATTTGACTGCAACAAATGTCAATTTTAACAATTAAAGATTTTGTCATGTGTTATACAAAAACTTTGTTTTAACATATTGTAAATTATAAGAAATTAAAAATTTAATAATAATTCATATATGTATATAAAAATAATACTAATTCTAATTTTAAATTACTAATTCTATAAGAAAAAAGAATCAAGAAAATTATACAATTAATTACTATAATACCATAGTTAAATAAATTATACTGTCAATTATTAATTCTAAAATAAAAAGGATTGTAAATATTCAATTATAAGTTGCAGGACTAATCTTGCGATCTTTGATTCTAGATGACGAAATAACCATTTATATATGTAGCTCACCGTAATACCCATGTGCACAAAGCACACATCTAATGGTCGAAGTAAGACGGGATACATTGAAACCGCGGCCGAGACTCGCGTTTTCATAATCCCAAAGCGCTCTCGCCCATATATAATTTTTTCGTCTCAAGGAATAAGTGTCGAAGTAAATTCGTTGTAGGACTTTTGTTTTGAACTTATAATATAATTTTTTTCATTATTATTAGGTAGGTAGTTGGATCCCACGGTCAAATGGTGGATTATGTGACAGCTATGTTTGAATGTTCGATGAACGAATAAAAAACAAATCTAGAACTAAATTAGTCTTGGGCGTTCGGGTATTCGGTTCGGTTCTGGATATATCCATTCGGTTCCGGTTATTTCGGATATAGGAGTTTAAGATCCATTCGATTAATTTACTATTTCGGTTCGGGTTTGGTTCGGTATCGGTTATTTTTTGGTTCGGTTCCGGATATCCACAATAATATAACTTTCTTTGAAGTTGTTAAAATTTGAATAAAAATATAATGAAATTTTGTCAAATATATCTAAAATCTTCTGGATATTTTGATTATTTGAAACATTTAAATATTTTGGTCTAAATTTATATGATATCGGTTCAGTTTTGGTTTCAGTCTTTTTAGTTTAAAGGTTATTCCCTTATTAATCTAAAATGCATTGATTTGTCAAATTATCTCGGTGGTGTAGTGGTTGCAACCTTCCTTTAATACTGAGAGTTCTTGGTTCAATTCCCGGAAATAACAGTTTTAACATGAATTTAATTATATTCGGGTATATTCAGATAACCGAATGGATATTGGTTTTTAACTGATATCTATGGATACTTCAAATACTATCTATTCGGTTATTTTACTCTAACCGAACCGGAACCGAAATTTCGGTTCAATCCATTCAGTTCGGTTAATCTGCCCATGACTAAACTAAATGTTCGATGATCGCTTCTACTGACCATCTCTTTTTTTGTTAGGCTTACTTATGTGTATCCATTCTTATTTTTTACTTACTACAATAAAAAAAAAAAGTACTGTTACGCAATATTTTTTTTTGGTAGAGGACAAGGAGGCAAAAAACCTCCTTGCTATTTACTGTTACGCAATATTTTAATTGCTAAGGGTTTAAAACAAACCGAGAACTAATTCTAAGTGAAGGAAAAACATAAAACAAAAAGAAGAGATGAGAACAGACCTGAGTTTTCTTGAGAATGCATGCATATAACATAGAAGATACTCCATTTTGTCATTGTGCCTAGTTAGCCAATCAAAGAGGGATAAGCATTGATTTGGACTATTTAAAAATTTTGAGACAGAAAAGCCACCGAGTTCATCCCTTTTTAGACCCTTAAAAGTTGAAAAGGTAATTATTGTAATTAATCATATCACGTCCAATAAGAGAATTCTTATGAAATCTATCTCCCCTTGGACCAGTACGGAAATCTTCTCGTTTAAACAATTGGGCTTTGAGTCCATTTATATAAATTTGGAATATAATTTTTACAAGCGCGAAGAAGAAGAGCAAATCCACCCTAAAAAAAAAAAGGAAAAAGAAAAAAAGAAAAAAAGGTTGAAACAAAAGAGGGGGAAAATATGATATTCCTCAACTGGCTTTTCGTTTTTCGTTTCTTCTGTAAGCGGCGGTTGTTGATCAGTAAGCGCAGCGGTTGTTGATCAGTTAGCGTCGGTGGATCTGTAAACGTCGGCGGTTGTTTATTTTGGTTATGTGTTAGTTTATATAAACAACTTAAATTAGATATTTAAACGTCATAGTAATTTTTCTATATATCATTAATAATAATTTTGTACCACAAATGTTCAAAAATACTAATGAAATTTATTATCAAATTTGAACATAAAAAACAAATATATTTAAGAGATATGTATATACGATATAATTAAATAAGTTATACATTTTGATATGGTATGATTAGAATGTATAAAAGTATAAAAATATTAATAACAATTAAATTAATTTGTTATGTTTTTTTCCTAATAATAACACAAGCTGTCGATGCATCCTCATGTCTATGCAATTAGGATCATGAAAATTTTAAAAAATTTCATTAAAGGGTAAAAAATGTAAATTAAATACTTTTAAATAATGTTATATTTTATACTGTAAATTGCTTTAAAATAAATTAATTATAAATCTTTAGAAAAGTTAAGTTAAGAAATTCATAAAAACTGTAAAATTTGATGAGTCCAATGGTTGATCCTTAACAAAATCTTGCAATAATCCATGGGCTTAATACCAAATTGGGCTTTGAGTCCATTTATATAAATTTGGCATATAATTTTTACAAGCGCGAAGAAGAAGAACAAATCCACCCTAAAAAAAAAAAAAAAAAAAAAAAAGAAAAAAAAAAAGGTTGAAACAAAAGAGGGGGAAGATGATGATATTGATGGTCCTCTGTGTTTCTACCGTCGTCGGTACAGATCTCATTCTCGGTTAATCGGATATTTCAGAGAGGGTAAAATAGTAAAGCTCAATTTCCAAAAATCCGAATGGTTATTCCGGGAGGATTAAGCGTTGATTCGTCAACGAATCACCTGCGAACACCGTCTCGAACGGTGACGCTGGGCCGTATACAACCTCAGGCTCCTACTTATCGTACCGTATACTGCAATGACCCAGATTCTAATTACCTCGTCCGGTTCAAGGTACTTTTTCGTGCTCATTTCCACAATCATAATCTTTTTTTTTTTTTGAATTTCTGGGTTCTTCTCATTCTTTGTTGATAATGTATAAAAATTTCATTGTTTGGCGTTCAGTCAGTTTTGTGAGTTTTCTTCTAATGTAATGTTTGGGTGAAAATGTTTGCAGGGCAATTCAATTTCTACAACAAAGTACAATGTTTTCACCTTTCTGCCCAAAGGTCTGTTTGAACAAGTAAGTGTTTTTTCTTGTTTATTTGATATCAGTTAGTGCATCTACTAGCTAATTAGTTGGAGGATTTTTTTAGTTTAAGCAAATGCAGCCTAAAAGCCTATAAGTAGGAGGAAATTTTAGTTTAAATGAAGGAGAATAATGGTCGAAAGATTTGCTAGTAGCGATATATCAAGTTCTGGTTGATGCTTAAACAATATAAGGTTTAGATTATTCCTCTGGCTTTTAACTACAGAAACCCTGTTAACGGCCTTTAGGCTTGTATATATTTGGAGTGATTACAATGCACCGTTAGGCGGGAATGAAGATACATATATTTGGGTCACTAAATCTTTTTATATCTGATGTGAGGAATAATGTGTTTGCTGACAGTTTAGGCGCATAGCAAATATATACTTTCTTGGAATTTCATGTCTATCAATGACACCAATAAGGTATGTTACCTCCATGGCAGATGTTTCATTTTTTATTACTCACTTGTGTTGTGTTGATGACTGGTAACACTTGGCCATAACGGATTTAAAACAATTGTTTGTTTACCCATGAGACTTCTCACTTCTCAGAAGGTTTATGTGGATATAGAGTAATTCGTTGGCTATGTAAGGTTATGTTAGTCGGTTATACTGGTAAATCATCATTGTCTCCATGTGAGAATGTGACTTTTTTTTTTGGTGAGAATATCAATTTTTTTTTTTTTTTTTGTCTTTTAGCCACAGCTTACTTTGATCCATGGTATGAAAAACGGATTGTTGGTCCAAAATTCAAGATTCTGATGCCATTCTATCCCTAGGATGCACTTGTTATTATATTGTTTTTCAGTCAGTAAAGTGTAACTAGATAAGCTGTTTGTCTTTGTCCTGCAGCCCCGTTAATCCGATAACAAATGTGGCTCCGCTGTCAATGGTGCTTCTTGTCTCTCTTATTAAAGAGGCTTTTGAAGACTGGGTAAGGCCTGACTTCTGGTTTCATCTTCTTTAAACATCATAAAAATATGTCATCTCTCATGAAATGAAATAGAGTTAGTTATTAAGCTTATATCCGTATTGGGTTCAAGTTAGTGAATGCTTAAGAGTTTCAGGACCAATCTGCTTCTTAACTTCTAAATCCTTCTACAAATAATCCTTATTCTGTTGCAGAAACGATTTCAAAACGATATGTCAATAAATAACAGCACAGTGGAGGTTTTGCAAGATCAACTATGGGTACCTATTCCCTGGCGGAAGTTACAAGTCGGAGATATTATCAAGGTATATGTTTCTGACAGAAGTGATGAATTGCCATGTGATCGAACAAGGATGTGCTGTTGAATGTTTTGAATTTGAGCCATCGCAGTAGATATCAATTACCTAAATTAATTTGTGTGGCATTATGCTTGTTTCATCGTACTGGCCTTTCGAATTGATAGGCCTTCATGCCTCTGCTGCATTTTTGGATTATCAGAACTTGTAATTATCTTTATACTTCAATTCTACAAACTTGGTTAATATACTTCGTGGATATTTGCAGATTAAAAAAGATGGATTTTTTCCAGCTGATCTTCTTTTCCTGTCCAGCACAAATCCTGATGGTATCTGCTACGTGGAGGTGCTTGGCTCCTTCGGCTATAAAAATTGTTTCTTTTTTTTTTCTTCTTTTTCTAGCAAAAAGAAGCTATTTTGGAGTATTGAATATACATTTTTATTCTACTTTTATTGTGCGTGAGTGCAGACTGCCAACCTAGATGGAGAAACAAATTTAAAAATCAGAAAGGCCCTTGAAAGGACATGGGATTACTTGACACCAGAGAAAGCTTCGGAATTTAATGGTAAGTCTCTGGGGTCGATTATTATCTTGCGAACATTTTCATAGCTAAATATTATAACTCTATCATCCATTTGCTTCTGGTCCATTTGATCTATCGCCATTGTTTGTTAGTATACCAGCGTTGTGATATTTATCAACTTTATCCTATATTTCTCTCTTTTACTGTGCAGGCGAAATTCAGTGTGAGCAACCTAATAATTCTTTGTACACTTTCACGGGGAATCTTATTGTAGAAAAGCAGACTTTACCTCTCTCTCCAGACCAGCTTTTATTGCGTGTATGATCAGCTGTTTCTCATCTTAGCTTTGTGTTCCGTCTCTGTTTTTTGTCTATATAATGTCAATATTCAAGACCTTATATGTTTGGGGTTTGTAAATCTTTTGCATTCGAATTTTCAGGGTTGCAGTCTTAGGAACACGGAATACATTGTTGGGGCTGTGATTTTTACGGGTCATGAGACAAAAGTAAGCTGCCATGAAGCTCGTTTGATGAGAAACTACTGGCTAGCATTCAGGATTTTGTCTTTTTATTGACATGCTTCTGTTTCTGCTTCCTTGTATAGTTTCTCTGTGTACAGTCTGATCTACTTATGGTGAATGGAATGTATGTAGGTGATGATGAATGCCATGAATGCTCCTTCCAAAAGAAGTACACTGGAAAAGAAACTTGACAAACTCATTATTACAATCTTTTGTGCTCTTGTCATAATGTGCCTGATTGGAGCTATAGGGTGGTATGGATTCTGTAAATTTCCTTTTGGTTTATCCAGTCATATAATGATATTTGATCATATTTTTGGTTCATAGATCCCGCATGGATTTAAGAAAAATCTGTTAAATGTTGCAGTGCCATTGTGACAAATCGTGACCACTATTATTTGGGTCTTCATAAGAAAGATTGGGAATACCGTAATGGCTTGACGGTATTAACCTTGCATAGTGAATTGATTTCTTGCATCTATGGATTGCTGGTTCTTATAGTACCTTTTGGTGTCACAGATAGCGTTTTTCACATTTTTTACTCTAGTCACTCTTTTCTCTACAATCATACCAATCTCCTTATATGTTTCTATCGAGGTATGTGTATCCCCAAATATCTTCTTTTAATTTCTTATACGTGCAGCACAAAACTTTAAGTTTTCTGAATGATTCCTCTTTTCCTCCCTAAATGGAACACAGATGATCAAGTTTATTCAGTCAACTCAGTTTATCAACCGAGATCTTCACATGTATCATGTTGAGACAAACACTCCTGCTTCCGCTAGGACTTCAAATTTAAATGAGGAGCTTGGACAGGTAAACTTTTAATCCACTCCCCAATCACCCCATGTTTAATATAATTGGTTTTGGTGCAATAATCTGTATTATTGCTGAATCATTTTTCCCAGTGATATGCTTTTCTCGTGATCTGACATTTAGAGATGCAATTACTATTTCTTGGTATCTTTCAGGTGGAATACATATTTTCTGATAAAACTGGAACTCTCACAAGAAATTTCATGGAGTTTTTTAAGTGTTCAATTGGAGGAATAAGTTATGGATGTGGTATCACTGAAATAGAAAGAGGAATTGCTCAGCGCGATGGCTTAAAAATTCAAGAGGTATAATTTCTTCTCACATGATGAAGTTGCATTACTCATTCTGGAACAACAAATGATGTTTTTGTTGTACGCTCTAATTTCCTCAGGAACAAAGGTCTACTGGTGCTATAAGAGAAAAAGGATTTAATTTCGATGATCCAAGGCTTATGCGAGGAGGTTGGAGAAACGAACCTAACCCCAATCTTTGCAAGGTGTCTTTCGTATCCTGTAGATTTAATTCTCAATAGTATAAGAATTGTAATAGCTAGGCATGCAATTGGGGTTCCATTTCCATATTTCTCCTCGCTGTTATTGGGCATGCAATTGACTATAATGTATCATATGTTAAATTTTGTAGGAATTTTTCAGATGCCTAGCCATATGCCACACAGTCCTTCCTGAAGGGGATGAGTCCCCGGAGAAGATCGTTTATCAAGCTGCATCTCCAGATGAAGCTGCTCTAGTTACAGCCGCTAAGAATTTTGGATTCTTCTTTTACAGGTTATTCTCGTTTACATTTCAGTTCTCAATAGACAAGTTGAAAGTGCAAGCAATCTGACAAGAACATATTTTCATTTACTAAGATAGGCCCATACTTATGGTTTAATGCATATTTTTGTATTTGTTCCACAATGAGCTGAGAAAAGGTGCTTTCGTTTTTCAAGTCTTTATGAATTTCTTTGAGACAACTTTCATGTATTTTCAGGCGTACACCAACCATGGTGTCTGTTCGCGAGTCTCACACGGAACAGATGGGAAAGATCCAAGATGTGTCTTATGAGATTCTTAATGTTCTCGAGTTCAACAGGTGTATTAGGCTTCTGACTGTTAGTTTTTTATCTCTTTCTCATGGTTAAGCATACTAATGAAATGTCACACCATGCATTAACAGTACAAGGAAGCGTCAGTCAGTTGTGTGTCGTTATCCAGATGGGAGACTTGTACTCTACTGTAAGGTAAACAGTTTTTAAGGTAACTGGATGAGCCTGTGTTGTTGCATATCATTATGATAATTGCTTTGAATAATTTCTACAGGGTGCAGATACTGTAATTTTTGAAAGATTGGCTTCCGGTATGGATGATGTTAGAAAAGTAACAGGAGAGCACTTAGAACACTTTGGATCGTCTGGGTTGCGTACCCTTTGCCTGGCCTATAAAGATTTAAATCCTGAAGCCTATGATAGTTGGAATGAAAGATTCATCGAGGCCAAGTCTGCTTTACGAGATCGTGAGAAGAAATTAGATGAGGTATAATGCTCTTTCGTAATATTATGGCAATGCGAAGATAGAACTTGGCTAGCAGTGGCGATAAGAACTTGTTGAACTGATATTCATCATATAGCAGTGAGAGCAGTGTACTTTTGAGTTGCCGAGAAATATCTTTGTTTAATATATAGCAGGAAAAAATTGTAATCCTGGTCCATGCAGGTTGCAGAACTTATTGAGAAGGATCTTATCCTGATTGGATCAACTGCAATAGAAGACAAGCTTCAGGAAGGGGTACCTACCTGCATAGAGACCTTATCAAGAGCTGGGATTAAGATCTGGGTGCTAACAGGGGACAAGATGGAAACTGCAATTAATATCGCATATGGTAAGTGCCACAAACTTCTTCTCATACTTCTCCTTTGTTCTTCTTCCATTTTAACTTTGTGCTCCTTGATTCTTTTAATGTTTCAGCTTGCAACTTAATCAACAATGAGATGAAACAGTTTATTATCAGTTCTGAAACTGACGCAATCAAGGAAGCTGAAGAAAGGGTAAGTCTTACAGAGGCCTCGTATGGTGTATGATTATCATTGATTACAGTCCTAATAGTTGAAGAAATTATCTAAAAGCAGGGCAACCAAGTTGAAATTGCGCGTGTCATTAAAGAAGAAGTAAAGAAGGAACTGACGAAGAGCCTTGAAGAAGCTCAACAGTATCTTCGTACTGTAGCTGGACCAAAATTGGCTCTTGTTATCGATGGAAAGTGTTTGATGTATGCATTAGACCCGGCTTTACGTATAATTTTGCTCAGCTTGAGCTTGAACTGTACTTCGGTTGTGTGCTGTCGCGTTTCTCCTTTACAGAAAGCGCAGGTAATTTTCATGACTTGTTTATTGAATAATACTTACACGGTGGTCTGGCATGATAAGCAAAGGGCCCTGAAATGTATTTGTCTCTGCAATAACGGTTATATAATTGCTGGTATGGATTTTTTGCAACAATAGACATACTTGGCGCCTTGGTGGGAACATATGTTCTTACCTTTCAATTAACTCTTGTGACTGATTTTTGAATTTTAATAAGTGAGACACTGATGTAAATTTCAGGTTACAAGCTTGGTGAGAAAAGGAGCAAAAAAGATAACACTTAGCATTGGTGACGGTGCCAATGATGTTAGCATGATTCAAGCCGCTCACGTTGGTGTAGGAATTAGTGGGATGGAGGGAATGCAAGCTGTGATGGCTAGTGATTTTGCCATTGCTCAGTTTAGATTTCTCACGGATTTGCTTCTTGTCCATGGAAGGTGGTCATATCTAAGAATCTGCAAGGTTGGTCTCTCACCTCAAAAAATTTCTTCTAATGTTGCTTTTGTTACTGACAGTCTTTTGTTTTTGCAGGTGGTCATGTATTTCTTCTACAAGAATCTTACCTTCACTTTGACTCAGTTTTGGTTCACATTTCGAACTGGATTTTCGGGTCAAAGGTTCTATGATGATTGGTTCCAGTCATTATACAACGTTTTCTTTACAGCCCTTCCTGTGATTGTCCTTGGGCTGTTTGAGAAGGTACTGATTTCCCCATTCGTTCTATTAAGGAGTATTCATAAATACCATCATGTGTGCCTTTTGTTTACGATCGATAATTTTATACTGACTTGTTCATTTGCTAGGATGTGAGTGCATCCCTCTCAAAGAGATATCCTGAACTATATAGAGAGGGAATTCGTAATTCCTTTTTCAAATGGAGAGTCGTGGCAGTGTGGGCTTCTTCTGCTGTGTATCAATCTTTGGTATGCTATCACTTCGTAACCGCCTCTGCTTTTGATGGCAAAAATTCATCAGGCAAAATTTTTGGTCTTTGGGACGTGAGCACAATGGTCTTTACCTGTCTGGTCATAGCCGTGAACCTACGGATTCTTTTGATGAGCAACTCGATTACCAGATGGCATCATATCACAGTTGGAGGAAGCATTTTAGCATGGCTCGTTTTTGCTTTTGTATACTGTGGGATTATGACGCCACGTGATAGAAACGTAAGCTATGTTTCTTCCGTTGGGTCAAAAAGTTCCCTTCCCTAGTATTATATATGATTTGGTTTCTGATTGTAACTTTCTTTTGCTTTATGTGTATGCAGGAAAATGTCTACTTTGTCATATATGTCCTAATGAGTACATTTTATTTCTACTTCACATTACTGCTTGTTCCGGTTGTTGCTCTTCTGGCAGATTTCATCTACCAAGGGTAAGTAAAACTTGAATCTCGATACTCCAATCACAAGCGATATGCTTATAGCGGGAATTTGCTGAATTGTTAACCTTGATTGTGAATGAATGCAGAGTGGAGAGATGGTTCCTCCCATATGATTATCAAATAGTTCAAGAGATTCACAGGCATGAGCCCGATAGTAGCAATGCAGATCAACTGGAGATAGCAAACGAGCTCACACCAGAAGAAGCAAGAAGCTATGCGATATCCCAATTGCCTCGCGAAATCTCAAAGCACACTGGTTTTGCCTTTGATTCACCTGGTTATGAGTCATTCTTTGCATCTCAATTGGGTATATACGCACCACAGAAAGCGTGGGACGTGGCTAGGAGAGCCAGCATGAGGTCACGACCCAAAGCACCAAAGAAGAATTGAAAGGAGAAAAAGGAAATGGATACATGAGTTGTGTTGTATATATTTAGGCTGCCACTTTTCCAGGCTCTGTTCAATACTGGAAGTTTTGTTAGGCCTTTAGTTT
Source organism: Camelina hispida (assembly GCA_023657505.1). Classification (NCBI taxonomy): domain Eukaryota; kingdom Viridiplantae; phylum Streptophyta; class Magnoliopsida; order Brassicales; family Brassicaceae; genus Camelina; species Camelina hispida. Next base: position 4,323,575 of record CP094631.1, read on the forward strand.
TGTATCGATATATAGAAATCTTCGCTTAGGCAAGTCTGTTGCTATTGCTTTTAGTTTCCATTATTGGTATTCTTGCCATTAGTATAGGGCCATGAGACTTTTCTGTTTATGTACACAAAAGTTGTACTCGATTACACTCACTAATTACTAATTTGCAGAGCTCTCGCTTCTCTCTTGTTTGACATATCACATATACCATATGCTTGGAAAGATAACATCCGTATATATAAGAACGAAACTGAAATGAAAGTGGCATAATTCGAACTTCAAAGCCTGTATTCTGCGTATGTAGGCATGAATAAAAAAAGATAACTCTATTTTATATATAAGCCTCTCCTACAAACTCTTCATAATAGCAAATCACCTCAACAACAACAACAACAAAAATGATGTTTTCTTTCTTTTTAGGGGAAATTTGAACTCCACTTACAAAAAAAGAAAAGGGCACATCTACAATGATACATAAGCAAAGAAAACGAGTACTCCAAAAATTATATATGGTCGACACCAAAGAAAAAAACTAGAGAAATCACAAAAAATAATCAGGTGTCTTACGGGTAGTATCGGGTTCAACTTGTCGAGGAGCTGGATCGAACTGGAGGAAGTTCTGCTCCATGTTCTCTCCTATCTCTAAGATCGCTGCCATGTTTCCACACCGATAGCAATAGTTTGGTGCACTAAACACAGTCACCACATTCTTATCCTATTACCATAAAAAAGGAGAGAGATCAACAATTCAATCTACAAGAGACAGACCATTCATATGCCGTAGAACCTTGAGCAGAGAGATGAATGTACATACCTGACACCAGTTGAAACCTTCCATGACAAGTTGATGCGCTCTTGATATGAGACTGAGTCCATTGTTGTGATTAAACTGAGCTGCGATATCCTGTCCAAATGTATAACCAGCACCACGTGGAGATATTCCCCATCCACAGCGATCATCGGGATCAGACCATAGTAAATCACACATTGGTCCTTCATGTGGAACCTACAGATCACACCATACATAGTTCAAAAAGACGACTCATAATATCTCAAGTAAAGAGAATATGCAGAGACACAGGAAGAGCTCATAACTCTTCCAATTAGTCCAACCTAAAGTAAGGCCTTAAGCAGAGAAAAAGAAAGTTATACCTCTTGTATCCGATCCAAGCTTCGGATATTATCAAGGGTATCTAGAGACGGTGAAAGCCCTCCATGCAAACAGAAAACCTGTAATGGATAAAAATCTGATGAGTCAAAAGCTGTAACTAAGGAAAAAAGATGTCTCAAACACCCAACTGTGAAAAGAACAGCTCAAACCTGAGACTCTATGAGGGCTGTAAGAGGAAGATAATCAAAAAGGTCTGTAAAATACTTCCACACATTAGCATTCCCGTACTTCCTCAAGCATTCGTCATAAAAACCATAGCTAAAACAGAGACGCCAAAACACACATCAGACTCAGACATCAGACACAAAACACGCATCATTCGTAACAAAACATTATGCTAACTAGAAAACAAGAGCTTACACTTGGGTAATCTGCCGACTCTCGTGATTCCCTCGCAAGATTGTGAGTCTATCTCTGTATCGAACTTTCAGTGCCACTAATAGAGAAACTGTCTCTACTGAATAGTAACCACGGTCTGCAAAGAACAATAGCAAGACAATAAGAAACCAAAAAAAAAAACATTCCTTACTAAACTGAAACTAGCTAAACCAGCAAACTTGAATCATACTCACATGCTTTAATAACTACAAAAAGCTGTCAACATCGTATATTAACACCATTGAATGGTTACAAATTCAAGATTCCAAAAGGCTATAATTCATCGAAGCGTAATTATGAAAGTGAGCATCACGAAGGCTCACTAAATTGGGAAATCCTAAACACTCGAAAAGCAGAACACACAACAAGTAACTCACTTTAGATATTTAAACAAAAACAGGTGATACTTTTCAAAGATTCACCAATTTCCAAAAAAAAAACGCAGATCTAAAAAAGAAAAGGGAGGGAAGAAGAAGAAGAAGAAGAAAGACAGACCTACATAGTCACCCATGAAGAGGTAGTTAGTATCAGGAGCGTTACCACCGATACGAAAGAGCTCAATAAGGTCATAAAACTGGCCGTGAATATCGCCGCAAACGGTAACAGGACACTTCACCGGCTGAACATTGTATTCCTCAACAAGGATCGCTCTCGCTTGATCGCACAGCGTCCTCACATCCGCCTCCGATAACGGTTTACACTCCATCAGCTGCTCGATCTGACGGTCTAGATCTCCGTTCGACGGCATCTCTCGAAATAAGCCGCCACCAGCACCGATCCGATCCTAATATACTCACAGATGGATGAACAAGATGAAATCGCCGCCGGAGACTGTATCCGCCAGGCTAAATATGTTCGAACCGGAGATCAAAGCCTGTCTCTTTGGTCTTCCCTGTTCAGCTTCTCTCTCTCTCGTAGCTGAGAAACAAAAAAATGGATATTTGTGTTTTGTTTATTAGACCAACCAACCAAACACAAAAAAAGTGGGCAGTCTAAAACAGACACAAGTACATTAATTTGTTTTATGACCCGGTTTAAGTTCGGTTTTACTGTTAACTTTTTGATAATTTTAATTTTTATTAAGATTTACCCATTGGTACACTACGGTCCATTTTTTTATTTTTTATTTTATTTGTTTTATAAATCAAGAACCGTGTATTCTGAAGAAATTAATTTGAATAATTTATTATAAATTCGAATATATCACTATAATTTCGAATCAATAAATTAGTTTCTCTTTTTTAATTATAATAAATATAGAAAAACTATATTTGATACTAATAAATAGATTTCATTAAAAGCAAATATTTGTTATCGAATAATAGAAAAAATTTCGATTTTGACTAAGATAATAATGAATGAAGATCCGGTTAGTGCAATAATTTTTTTTTTAATTAAAACCGACCCGACAATTAGGATTATACTAAAAATATACTCCAAAAATATTGAAATAGATTTTATTCTTTTTCTTCATAACCAATAATATTAATTATTTAAAGAACATATATGAACTATCAAAATAATGCATAGTGATGAAATAATGCATAATGACATACACATAATTTAAAATTATGTAGTAAACCTCATTTCATCCATTGTTAATAGATTTTGATAATGAGCCTTTATACTGTAATTAAAATATATTGAACTAAAACCAAAACCAAAACCAAAACAAAAACCAAAAGATATATATATATATATCATTCGCACAATATAAGTCTATCGCGTGATATTTTAACTTTTAAGTGTAAATATTCATTATGTATTAAAATAACTCAAATGTAAAATAATCCATATCTAGATATACTTGTTTGGTTACAAAAATCCTAAAAATTTAAAATTATATATCCGTTCCAAATCACATCATATGCTGAAAAAAATCTAAAATTTTATTAACTTTATGTATTAAATAGTAATTCAAATAATTAAATATAATATTAAATAAAAGTGAAAGGAGAATTATATTTTAATCTAACATATTGCTTTAAATTAGGTAGATAGATTTTAGGAAATTTGAAATTAATATTATCAAATAAAAAAAATGATTGTATTTGGTTGTAAAGATTATAGAAAATTTAATTGGGACTTGTTTGGATACAAAGATAAAAAGAAATGGCACAAAAATGTACTCTAAAAATGTTAAGATAAATGATAAATTCTACTGGCAGAGAAACAAGCACTGAGAATTTGTGGTTCCCAATGGCATGCCACTGGTTTTTAAACTGAATATTGCTGTGGACGAAGTGAAGAACACGGTGGTATACGCTGAAGTTGGTAAAGAATTTGTTGACCTACTCTACGGGTGCTTGTCCCAGCCATTGGGCACTATGATGCTCTTGCAGGATAAGGAGAATCGTACTCCAATTGGATGTGTAAGCAAGTTGTACAAGAGTGTGGGTGATATGGGCATTGATGATTTCCGGTTTGAGGAGTGCAAGAGGCTGCTATTGTTCCCATGGTACTTTAGAGAAAACCAATGCAGACTTCTACATCTTGATGATGATACTCAGCCGCTCATATGCTATACATGTTTGGCTGCTAAAGAGACTGATAGATGCAAAAAGTATCTTAGCAGTTTCAAAAATTGCTTATGTCAATGTGGCAAGGCGATGACCCTGGAGTGTGAGGAACATGTACCTCTAGGTTCAAAACAATTGAAATCAGTCTACGCTGTTTCTTGAAATATCGATGAAAAAGAATCATAACGAGCTTTTTTTGTTGTTGTTGGTTAAGACCAAAAGAATTGGAAATGGAGAGATTATTTGTGTCGATAAGACATCACGACTCACGAGCTTTGTATATATATATATCCTAGATAATATCCCACCTAAATATGCGTATTGTATAATAAAATATATTAATTAATTTAAATTTATTTGATAATTATTAGAAAAAAACATAACAAATTAATTTAAATGTTATTAACATTTTTATACTTTTATATATTCTAATCATACCATATCAAAATGTATAACTTATTTAAATATATCGTATATACATATTCTCTTGAATATATTTGTTTTTTAATTGTTCAAATTTGATAATAAATTTCATTCGTATTTTTGAACATTTGTGGCACAAAAATATTACTTACTAAGGATAAAAAAAAAATGGTGGTTGGAGTTGAGCTGTGTGTTTTTATAGTTTTAATTTGTGTAAACGACTAGTAAATTACTCAACTTATTGGGTCGTTCCGAGAATTGAACTTATAAGTAAATTAGTCAACTTATAATTGATACCAAAAAAAGGAAATATAAGAAACTTAGTGGGTTGTTACGTTTGGTCCGACTGAATGAGGCTGCTACCTCCTCGTCGAACAATGGGCAAGGAATGAGATAATTGCAAATAAATCAGGGAAAAAAATGAAAGGGGGCGTTCCGAGAATTGAACTCGGGACCTCTCGCACCCTAAGCGAGAATCATACCACTAGACCAAACGCCCATTGATGTTAGCTCATACGGTTAGTCAATAAGTATGGAACCATTAATTTTCATAGCATTTTTCATTTTCTTACAGATATCTAATCAACCCTAGTTAGAAAATGTGTTCGAGCTTTTTTTAAGATAGAACAAGGATATAATACCACACAAGAATTAATCAACCAGAATTTGCTAAATTAATAATAATACCACACAAGAATTAATAATAATACCACACAAGAATTAATCTTTTACTTTATTTATAACCGTAAATACCTATTATCTTTTACTTTGCTAAATTAATAATAATACCACACAAGAATTAATCAACCAGAATTTGTTGGTACTGTATTACACTCATCTTGTTCCCTTATTTATAAACCGTAGAGTTTTTAGGTTTCGACTCACATGGTATAATAATTTTATGATATAAATTATAATATAAAATTTTGTGGGATAAAAATCGCAAATAAATTTATGAAAAAGCTAGAAAAATTTTTAACATTATTTGAGAAATGTGGTATATAATTTTGGATTACAAATAATTATTATTTTTAGATTATTACCGTTCTTAGATTTTTAAACTTCAACCGATTACATTTTATGACATAAGTTGCATTTTATATTTATACATATGTAAATTTTCTTACCAATATACATGTTGTTACCAATCGAACCAAAAATGAAAACCTTAATTGTGGCTGCTCCTGGTGTTCGGATTTTTGGATTGGAGCGGATATGATAGGATTTTTTGGATTTCATATTCATAATTCTAAAATCCGTTTGGATATTTTCAAATTTTGGATTCCGATTGGATTCAGATCGGATTTTTTCGGGTTCAGATTCGGTTATCCAAAGTACTAAAAAATCTAAAATTTTGTGTCCAAATCTATTTAAACTACTTGAAATGAACCAAAATATTTTAAAATTACGCTTATTTTTTACCTCAATATACTCAAAAATAGTTGTAATACATGAAAATATTTAAAATATCCAACAATTTAAACTTTTAGACACCTAAGTTATTACAACTTGTAAATACTACTAAGATATTATTACTATATTTACATTTTGAGCATGTTGAGATGGATTTTGGTTCGGATTGGGTTCGGATTCGGATTTTCGGATCCTTAAATTTAGAATCCGTTGGGATATTTTTAATTTTTTGGTTCGGATCGAATCTGTTTTTTAGGCTTGGATTCGGATCGGTATTTCGGATTCAGATATTATGCCCAGACCTAATTGTGGCTTTGACTAGTATATTTTTGGGGTCAAATAACATAATTGAAAAGCCAAAATTTTAATTTGGAATGGAAAAATACCCAAATGTGTAACCTTCCACCTCACTCCGAATGTCTGATTATAAAGACATGAAAGTTTTTGTGGAATATATATATAACAAGGTAGCATCGGAGGAAAGGAAACTCAAACTATAGGATATAAATGGAAAGGATAACATAGTAAATAATTATTTCTTATAAACAGTATATATAATTTAACCCTACTATCTACAGTAAAACCTCTATAAATTAATAAGGTTGGGACCATGAAAACCTATTAATTTATAGAGGTTTTCATTTATCAATAAATTAATAATTTCCTAATTTGGTAAAAAAAAAATTAATTGTTATAACTAATATTTTTATAAAATTAATTACAAGGAAAATAACAATTATCATGTTTTGAAGATACCAAACAAAGATTTTTATATAGTAAAAATATTAAAAATAAACTCTAATAAAAATTAATATGTATATATATACATATATTTAGATAATTTTATATAATTATTAATTTATATTATTGATGGGACTATATATTTACAAAGGATTTTCAAAAAAATTATTATCTTATCATATTATCGAATTGTGTCCAAAATTACACTAGTCTCGACTTGGGACCGAAGAAATTTATAATTTGTAGAGATTATTAATTTACCGAGTATAGGTTCTACTGTAATAGAATCATTCAGCCTCCTATTCTATACAAACGAGGTAGAAAATGAAACTCAAACCAAAGGAAAACTGGAATCGTTACCTTTCTCAAGTGCATCCATGAGATCCGGCGCTGGTTTCTCTGCTAGTGAAAACCACAAATTCTTAGAACAACTCAATCAAACAAGGTAGACTTCTTCGGATTTGGAGTCTCTGCCATGTTCGATCACTCGTTAGGGTTTTCAATCGAAGAGAAACGCAAACCAATTAGGCGAATAGACGACGAGTGTCTGAACTCTTATCACTATATAATATATGATGTTTCCAGTTTTGACTCCCAATTTGTTTTTTTGTTTTGCAATTCAGTAACAGAGAAAAATTCTATCAACTTAAAAACCCTCTAGATATAAATGGTAAATTATGAATTAGCTAATTTGACCATAATTTGACCAAATGTCTATTTCAAATCTACAACTAATTTTTGCTATCGTAAAACCAATCTAGAGATTTGAGGATGTCAATAAATCACTCTGTCACCGGTACATAATATTTCCATCATTTTGTACATTCAATTGTTTCGACTGAAATAGTCATTTTCAAAACATTTTTTTTTTCATTCTTAAAAATATCATCTATTTTTTCCGTTATTAACACTTGCCCAATTTAATTTAATTTTATCGAAGTAAAAATGATAACTCAGAAATATAATTTAAAAATAAAAAATAAAACCAAATAAAAAAACGAAGTAATAACACTATAGCGCGATTGATAGACTCAAATTTATCTTCGAACTATTTTTCAAATTAGAAAATATAATATTTAGGGGTCGAATACTACAGACTCAAATTTACACAACAGATTAATTAGTATCAAATTGAGTTAAACCAAACAGATTGTATTTAAAATAGCACAACAACTGAAAAGAAAGTTGTAAAATCAATAGGAAAAGCGTGAAGCTTAGAGAAATTTTCAAGTACTTCTGAATTGCACATAAAATGATTGTCAGAATTAATTAATAATCGTTCTAAAACTCACAATTATAAACTAACCACCTTATTCACCTCCTATTAGCTTAACCAATGAAAATAGAGTAATATGTCACTTAATATTATACTTAAAATAAATCAAATTTTTTTAAAAAAACTAACAAATTAAGATAAGAAAATCTGTATATTTTTAAATAAACAATGTTAAATATCAGTTTGTGTTTAAAATTTTCAATTAAAATTTTTTTATAATTGGTTTGTGTTTACAACACTCCATAACGTTAAGCTTATTTTATTGATAATAACTTGAGAGATTATGTCTTATTTTTGTATGCTATAATATTTGTTTTATCATAAAGATTATCTAAAAAATGTGATTTTGAAATCCTTTTTGCATGATTTACAAATCCACTTTATTTTATTTTAAAATCAAAACACGCATCATTCATAACAAAACATTCTGCATACTAGAAAAACAAGAGCTTACTTAATCTGCGGACTCTCGTGATCCCTGTAGCGTACTTTCAGTGCCACCAATTGAGAAACTGTCTCTACTGAATAGTAACCACGGTCTGCAAAGAACAACAGCAAGACAATAAGAAACCAAAAAAAAAAAACATTCCTTATTAAATTGAAAACAAGCAAACTTGGATCATACTCACTTAATTCATTAGTTAGAAAAAGCTGTCACCATCACGTATTAACACTATTGAATGGTTATAAATCCAAAGCCTAGAAGAATTCATAGAAGTGTAATTATGAAAGTGAGCATCACAAGGCTCTCTAAAATCGGGAAATTTCAGTACCTAATAACACTCGAAAAGCAGAAACTGAAGTAAGTCGATGATTAACACTATTGAATGGTTAAGTTGATTTAATAATTAGAAAAAGCTGTCATCATCACGTATTAACACTATTGAATGGTAATCAATTTATTAAAAGCTTCATTGGTGACATCCACTCCCTTGACCACTGCTTTGGGGAACTTACTTCTGAAGAAGCCTAAAGTGGCGAGAGTGAGGCATCATCTTAAGGACTTTGTTGGGCAGTTTGATCTTGCAGACATGCTGTAGTTTCTTGTAACCGTTGGTTCAATTTCATTTCATATCACGAACTAGATGCAGTCCTTTTCTCTCTATAGGTTTTTTTTTTTTTTTTTTTGTTAACCTCTCTCTATAGTTTCTCGAACGTATTTAAGGCCTTTGTTATGATGCTACCTAATAATATGCATTTACCGGATTTTATTTTAATTAACAGTTCTAGAATCGTATTGAAATGGTCGCTTATGTCATATTCTGTTGGAGATTGTATCGGCCAGGCTAAAGATGTTCGAACCGGAGATCAAATTCTGTCTCTCTGGACCTGGTCTTCCCTGTTCAGCTGAGGAAAAAATTGGACATTTGTGTTTTGTTAGTTAGACTTAGACCAATCAAACAAAAAAAGGTGGGCAGTCTAAAAAGAAACATAAGTACAAATGTTTTATGATCCGGTTTAAGTTCGGTTTTCTTGTTAATTTTTTGATAATTTCTATTTTTATTCCGTTGGTTTTAAATTTAGTTACATTAGGATTGAGGCCAAACCGGATATGATTTGGATTGTAATCAGTGACACGTGGTGGTTAGAGTCGAGCTGTGTGTTTATAGTTTTAATTTGCGTAAACGACTAGTAATCGACAAATCACTTTCTCGAACAATGGGCCTGGACTTGGACAAGGAATGGGGTGAGTTAAATTGCAAAAGAAAGAAAAAAAATGAAAGGGGGCGTTCCGAGAATTGAACTCGGGACCTCTCGCACCCTAAGCGAGAATCATACCACTAGACCAAACGCCCGTTAATGTCAACATATAATTTACTGGACCATTAATTTCGTAGTCGACCGAACATTCTTCATTTTCTTACATATCATATCATTTGTTATAAAATGTGACCAAGATTTTTTTTAAAGATAAAAATGAGGATATTATCTTTTACTTTCACTAAATTAATTATAAGTTTATAACTAGGTCAATTGTCATAAATACCACTAAAATAAATTTTTGTTCCAAAAATACTAAAATTTAGTTTTTTTCTTAAAAATACCACTAAAATATTTTTTTTTCCAAAAATACCATATAATTAAAATAAAGTTATAATACTAAAAACTAATTTCTAAATTTTAAATACTAAACCCTACCCTTAAAAACTATACCCTAAAACTAAATGTGTCAACCCAAACCTAAAAAAAAATTCTACATCTTTGAAAATCAATTTTTGTATTTATAGTAATTTTGGAAAAAAAAATCTTTTGGTATTTTTGGAAAAAAAAAACTACAATGTGGTATTGTTAGAAAAAAAAAACCTTTTTAGTGGTATTTAAAGGAATTTATTTTATAACTATTATGGAGTAAAAAATCGCAAACAAAATTATCAAAGTTTGTTAATATAATTTTAAAAAATGTTGTATATAATTTTCAATTATAAATAATTATTATTTATAGATTATTACCGTTTTTAGACTTGGATTGATAACATTGATAATTTTATGACATAAGTTACATTTTATCTTACACTATGTAAATTTTCTTATCAATATGTACATGTTACCAACGGGATATGTACCATCTTTTTACTGAATAAAAATGAAAGCCTTAATTGTGCTTTTGACTATTATTTTTTTGGGGTCGAATAACATAATTGAAAACCCAAAATTTTGATTTGGAATTAAAAAAAAACACCCAAATGTGTAACCTTCCACTTCACTCCAAAGGTCTGATGATACAGACATGAAGATTTTTGTGTGTATATATATATAACAAGTTCCTCCTCTGTTCTCTTCCTCCTCCTCCTCCTCTTCCTCGTTCCGTTGCCTTACCCTCTTCCCTCCGCACCCAAAACCCCCAGAGAGAGAGAGAAAAGTGAGATTGCTCCTAACCAGAAGCAATCTCACCTTTGGGATAACATCTTTTCAACTTTTTCCTTCCCGGTGACTCGAAAAACGAAAGCTTCTTTTGCTTTTCATTTCACAAAGGTTCTACTTGAAAACTCCGGCGGCTAACGTTTTCGCCGATCTTCTCACTTCTCTTTCGGAGTTTCGTCTTCTAACCAAGGAAACGCAAGAAGCTCCTGTTCACCTTTTGAGTAACATGATCCGTTCTAACAAAGGTTTTTAAAATCAAAATCTCTGAATTTTTTTTGTTTTTTTTTCAATTTTTGTTCGATTTTTCCGATGATAGATCTATTAGTAGGGTAACGATTCCGTGCTGTTTCTATGGACTTGGATTTATTTTCAGGGTTCTTCGTTTTTGTTTGGCTGCTTAAAAAAAAAAAAAACCTGATTTTTTTTAATTTTCTTGGAAGCAGAGATGAAGAGACTTAGAGACGATGTTCAACCTGAACCTCAACCTCAACCTCAGAAGCGAAGGACTGAGGTTTCATCTCGAGGAGAAACGTAAATCTCTCTTTTTTCAATTTCGCTTTTGTTCTGTGGTCATTAACTTGAAACAAATCTTCTTCAATGTAGTTAGCTAGAGTTTTGAATATGCTTTTAAAAGTGTTTTAAGTTACATTTGGTTTTGTGCAATGCAGACCTAAAACCCTTGATGCCCTGACGTATCTCAAATCTGTTAAGGAAATTTTTCATGACAATAAAGAGAAATATGAGTCATTCCTTGAGCTCATGAAGGACTTTAAAGCTCAAAGGTATATTTTACTTCGCTCTTCTCGTTTTTTTAGTTTCATTCTGTCTTGTTTATAGAGGTCACAGAAGGAATGCGTGTATTTGTAAATGTCACAATGTGAACTGCGTGTGTTTATGGTGTCTTATGTTGTTGCTTGCAGAATCGACACTGAAGGTGTCATAGAAAGGATTAAAGAATTGTTCAAGGGTTACAAGAACCTACTTTTAGGTTTTAATACTTTCTTGCCCAAAGGGTATAAAATAACCCTTCAGCCGGAGGAAGAGAAACCTAAGGTCCGGGTGGATTTCAAAGACGCTATCGGTTTTGTCACCAAGATTAAGGTTTGTATGTGATGTGGTAAATGATGTTCTACGGTATATGTTGATTTTTTTTTATCAGTTAAGGTTTACTGGTGTGTTTCTTATTTTGCAGACGAGGTTCGGAGATGATGAACGTGCGTACAAAAGTTTTCTAGACATCCTGAATATGTATAGGAAGGAAAGAAAGTCCATCTCTGAGGTCTACAAAGAGGTATGTTTATTGTTAATGCACTGACTGTTAATTCTTCAAACTTTCTGCTTCACATGTTACTTGTTAGAGAGACAGTTCTCTGATATTGTCTGTTGTGTAGGTCACCATGCTATTCAAGGGTCATGAGGATCTGCTCATGGAGTTCGTTAATTTCTTACCTAATTGTCCAGAACCAGCTGCTTCAGCAAAGAAGGCAGTACAGCGTCACAAGGGCACTGCAACTTCTCCCATGCATTCTGATAAGGTTACTCTTATTCATCTTTGTAAGGATAGAAATATTGCAGTTAGTAAGGTTTTAATGGTAGCAGAAATCCGTTATGGCCATACATCCTTTCCTACACTTTTTTAAGAGTCTCATAAATTAAGATCAAGATAATATATGCATTTTACATAGGGTTTTTTTGAGTGAGAAGTTGATACACTCTTATTTACACAGAAACTAAAACTGCGATGTAAGCTTGAGGATAATTCTGAACACTCTGACCAACGAGAAGATGGTGATGAGAACCTTGTCGCTTGTTCCCCTGGTAATTCTCTGGGTCTGTTACATTTTTTCTATAGTTCAGCTTTATGATTGTGAAATTGAATTCCATTATCTAGTGAATACAATATAAGCAAGCAAGTCTTCTCTGTCACAAATGTGCCATCATTTTGAATACTGTGACCATGGTCAATTTTTTGTTTGTTTATGACTTAAGTAGTCAGTGGTATGTATCTTGGTTCTGGTGTTCAATTATGTTTAACTTTTTGCATAATTTTTCTCTTCATTTTTCTTTGCTGATCATACCCAATCTTAACCTTTTGCAGAATCCTTCTCTTCATTTTTGTTATACTGTGATCATACCCAATCTTGTTTTTGTTAATGGTTTAAGTGGTCAGTAATTATATCTGGTAATGAGGTAGTTAATTTTTGCAGACTCCCTTGTCAAAGAAGGTCATCCAGGAGATTTTCAAGATGATGAAAATAGAGAAGATACTGAAACAGATACAGCAGATAGAACTGAAAAAAGTGCAGCATCTGGCAGTAAAGATATCGGAAATCACAAACCCACCACCCCGTATGTGGGAACACCTATAAATGAACTTGATCTCTCTGAATGCACTCAGTGTACGCCAAGTTATCGGCTCCTGCCAAAGGATGTGGGTTTTTCCTTAAACAATATTTTTCTATTACACTTCAATTTGCTGTATCATTTTGTTTTCTTATAATCATATGGTTGGTCTTTTCCCATGCAGTATGCAGTTGAGATTCCAAGCTACAGAAATACACTTGGTAAAAAGACACTCAATGACCACCTGGTATCTGTCACCTCCGGGAGTGAAGATTACTCATTCAGTCATATGCGCAAAAACCAGTATGAAGAAAGCTTATTTCGGTGTGAGGATGATAGGTATGATCTGGTAGTTTGATGAAAAATCTCGTTATCCACCTTGTATATACAGTATAGTAGGCTCATATATGCATGCTTAGTTTATCTTTTATGTGGTAGGGACTTCTCTCCTTTAATATAGTTTGTCTGGAACCTATCATGTAGAAATGGTGATTCTTTGTTGTTGATAGAATCCCTCAGTTTAACATTCCTAATGCGTGTTCAGGTATGAAATGGACATGTTACTAGGATCTGTAAGTTCAGCAATCACACACGTGGAAAGCCTTCTGGAAAAGATGAACAACAACACTATCTCAGTAGACACTAATATATGTATCGAGAAACACTTATCAGGTAAGTTGTTAGTTTGGAACAAACCTAGTTTGGCTATAGATTGTCTGTTCTTCATTCATTTGTGCTATAACACTCTATGTGATTGTATCTAATAGCTATGAACTTAAGATGCATTGAGCGGTTATACGGTGATAATGGGCTTGATGTCATGGATCTTTTGAAGAAGAACATGCATAGTGCTTTACCGGTGATACTGACGCGCTTGAAGCAGAAGCAAGAAGAATGGGCAAGGTGCCACTCTGATTTCCAGAAAGTTTGGGCTGAAGTATATGCTAAGAATCACCACAAGTCACTAGATCATCGTAGTTTCTATTTCAAGCAGCAGGACTCTAAGAACTTGAGCACAAAATGTAAGCTTCTTTATTAAAATTCTACTTATTAAGTTCATTATGTGAAAATCTCGACCTACTTTAGGATTAATAAAACCACATCCATTAGCAACTTCTTTCTCAATCTCGTCATTTTGAAGAGAGGATGGTGAAGCGAGAAAAAGTGTTGTTTTTTTTTAATAATAGATTGCTGATTATGAGAGGAGAGGGAAACCATATTTTGTATTTATTTCGGAGTTACAGTTTTGCATCAATGCATTGTTTCGTTGTGGAATACAGGTTTAGTGGCAGAGATAAAAGATATCAGTGAGAAAAAGCATCAAGAAGATCTGCTTCAAGCTATTGCTGTTAGAACTATGCCCTCTTTTACTCCGGATTTGGAGTTTGATTATTGTGATACACAAATTCACGAGGATTTATATCTGCTAATCAAGTATTACTGTGAAGAAATATGTGCCACTGAACAATCAGATAAGGTAATGAAGCTGTGGATAAACTTTTTGGAGCCCATGTTTGGCACTCTTTCGAGGTCTCAAGGTGACCTTGCTATGGAAGATGTATCAAAGTTGAAAACCAACCAAGAATTGCATGATGCATGCGTGGCAGTGAAGGACAGCTCTTCTGGGTCAAAGGGTAAACATCCAGTATCCCCAAAACTGCTGAAAGATAATCCAACAATGCAAGGAAGCTCGCCTGGGAAAGATGTCTCAGCCAATTTAATGAAAGCTGCTCAGCATGATAAACTGCAAGATGATACAGATATGTCTTATGAGGTAACCCCTTGTGTGTGTGGAATTGTTTTTAAACTCAGGTTGTGTGCACTTCAGTTGTGATGAAATTAAATAAGAGGTTTCCTTTCTTAGTTATCAAATTGACACCTTGATGAGCAATCAGTAGAGACCAGTCATCAGTATATCTATTTACGAAACTTTATTGATGTTTACCTAATTTTGGTTCATTGTCCGCAGGTTATTCAGTCTACCAAACTTGTGTCAGCCAGAAACGATCAGGTAATGGAGGATGTATCAGTGGGAAATCATGAGGCTGAGCGAGAAGAGGGTGAATTATCTCCCACTAACAGTTGTGAGCAAGGCAACTTCGATGTTAGCGGACAAAATGGCCTCAAGCCTTTACAAAGGGTGATGGACAATGTAACAAGCAATACAGACCAGCAAAGTTGTGATAAAAAGGGAGCATATTGCACTGAAACGGGAACAAAGGGAAATACTCACCCTGAAGATGACGAAAATTGTCACAAGTTATCAGAGGATAATGAGACCGCCTCTGAAAAGGTTGTTTCAGGAACCAAGTCTGGTTGTCATGAAAAGCATAAGGAGCGTATTAGTGTGGCTGGAGAGGTGGCTAATGGAAAAGAAGGTGAAGATGGATCATTTGCATTTACAGAGCGGTTTCTGCAAACTGTAAAACCTGTTGCCAAGCATGTGTCTTTGCCACTGCAAGCTAGTGAAACTTGCTCTCAGAATGATTCTCGAGTTTTTTACGGGAATGATTCTTATTATGTGCTATTTAGGCTTCATCAAGTAAGGAATTTTTTGAATCAAGTTTCTCAAGTCGTTAATATTCTTGCTATTTTTCTCCTCCCGTGTTTATTGTCATATTCTTCTGCTAATTTTCCAGATGTTGTATGAGAGAATACAATCAGCAAAGAAACATTCAGAAAAGAAGTGGAAGGCTCCGGATAACACAACTCCTGATTCTTATCCCAGGTGATTTATCTTCCAATTTAATGTCTTTGTACTGAAAAATGGTTCGTTACTAATTTTGGAAGCATAACACTTTTAGGTTCATAGATGCACTGTATAATTTACTTGACGGCTCTAGTGACAATACAAAGTTTGAAGATGAATGCCGAGCTATTTTTGGAGCACAGTCATATGTTCTTTTCACATTGGACAAGTTAGTTCAGAAGTTTGTTAAGCATGTAAGCAAAATTAGTGTATTGTCATCTCAACCCTCAACTTCCATTTCTCTTTTTTTATCTGTCTCTTTCTTGACATTGGGATGGTTTGGATATGCTTCAGCTGCATGCTGTTGCAGCTGATGAGACAGACACCAAGCTTCGACAACTACATGCGTATGAGAACTACAGAAAACTGGGGAGATTCGTTGATCTAGTGTATCATGAGAATGCACGTGCCCTCCTCCATGAGGCAAACATATACCGGATCAGATATGTAGGTTTCTCTTAACTACGCATCTTTTGTCCATTCAAATTCCATAATGTACTCTTATAACTTTGGAACTGATTGCAGTCATCAGCAAAAACACGTCTCTCTATTCAGCTTATGAACTGCGGGAATAACCAGCCTGAAGTAGCAGGTGTAGCCATGGAGCCGGATTTTGCAAATTATCTACAAAAAAAGTTTCTGACATCCGTCAACGATGATGAGAATCATGGATTGTTTTTGAAAAGGTGAAGGAAGCATGATAAAAGCATATGGTGTGTATGTGTAACATATATATATATTCTTTGGGTCCACAGTAATATTTAACCAAACTCGTGCAGGAACAAGGAGAAATTCACTGGTGTAAATGAATCTTCGGGGGATACAATTGCAATGGAAGGATTGAGTATTATTAACGAGATCGAATGTAAACTGGCTTGCAATTCTTCAAAGGTACAACATATAATGAAACTCTTTTGTGTTGGGAAAACTTGCTGTCTAAAATGTACATTTGTGGATGACTGAACCTTACTTTGCCAATGATTAAACTGCTGTAGGTGAAGTATGTAGCAAACACATCAGATCTTTTGTATAGAAGCAAACAGGGGAAACCGAATTCAAAGGGACCGAGGCTTAAAAGAGTTAGTGAAATTTCGAAAGAGAGAAGAATATCGCGGTTTCACATTATGCTGAATTGCAAACTTTGTGGCTTGCCTCCTATATAAACTGGTACGAACTCAATTCTTCCATTAAATTTTCCCTCTTGCATCACATAAAGGCCGTGAGAATTTCCTTGATGTATTGCTTCTACATTTGCGATACTTAATCTTGTTTCAGGTGTGTTTCCTGATGGTAGCGGCTCTTATGGCTCTTAGAGGTTATGCAAAGCTTTTGGTGGTGGAGAAGTTTACTTGTTTTTGACGTGACATGAACTAGGATCTTATAGCTCATGATTCACTAGGCCACATTTGTTTTGTTTTGCGTTTTGCGTTTGGAGCCTTAATTTTGGTGTATAGTTTTATCAGATATATGATACAAAAATTGCCAAAATCCAAGACTCTAATTTTGTTCATTCATCATATACTTCCTTTGCATTTTCTCTTAGAATATGTATATGTGGAATAGTTTTTGGATGAAAAGAAAAGAAAAAAACCTAAATCAACTAAAATGTAAATCGAACGTAGCCCACCGTTCAATATCCGATTACCAGTCCAGATCGGATCACCCAATCCAAAGTTGTTGAAAAAAGCAGGGTTATCGAATGGTAAAAGCTTTTCCCACAATAGACTTTAAAACAGAGTTGTGCATTTTATATTAGTAAAATATAATTAATAAATATAACTACCACCACCATGCCTAAAACTTTATTAACAAGAGAATTTTATAATGTAAATTAATTTCAAATTTTTAATAATAGAAGACACGCGTAGATCAATACCTATATATACATGTAAAGACATATTTGCCAAACATGTAAGTACTCATAACATTACAAAGGCTTTCTATTCTAACAAACTAGTCAAAATGGCACACTATGTCAATCTAGAATTGAGTCTAAGCCAATATGAAGATCCTTGGGTTCTAAAGAAGAGGCTAACTGACTCTGATGTTTGCATTAAGTCTCAGCTCTGTTTACCGAAACAACTGATGGAGCAGTTTATAGTACCGGAGATGGGCAATGATCTTGTCCAGAAATTGGCACCTGGCGTTGAGGTCAAAGTCAGAGATGTTGACCGTATTAACCATTCTTACACCGTAACTCTTAAACTACGCAAAGACGGCCAGTATCTTTTCGGAAAAGGATGGAACCTCTTAAAAAATTCCAAGGGTTTAATAAAAGGAGATTTTATTGGGCTCTATTGGGATAAGTTGGAAGGAGAATTCAAGTTCAAGCATCTCAAAACTCAAATGCCTAGTAGTAGTAGTAGTGGTAAAGGGGAAACTTCGACGCAGGAGAACGTAGGAGAAACGAATCCTCAAGTATAACACAACCATCACAGAGTTAAAAACAAAAAGAAAGATTAATTAACCTTAAAGTATATATATATTGTGGAAATGTACACACATATGCATGCATATATATATAGGATCATTACTTAGAGATTGCATACTAGAAACTAGAAAGGTAGACTAATTAAAGACATGCTTTGGTCGTGTACTCGTGTTATCCTCGCAGTCGCAGCACAAAAATAAAATATGCTTCTCGTTATGAGTTTGATCAATAAATCTTTCACATTCCAAAAACATTTCATAATTAACAAGGTAGCTAAAGAATGGCAGAAAACCTC
Source organism: Camelina hispida (assembly GCA_023657505.1). NCBI lineage: Eukaryota > Viridiplantae > Streptophyta > Magnoliopsida > Brassicales > Brassicaceae > Camelina > Camelina hispida. Next base: position 4,342,164 of record CP094631.1, read on the forward strand.
AATTTGGAATTGAGTTTAAATTCATTTTTAGTGAAATTTGTATAATTTTAAGTTAGTCATATATACATTCATATAGTTATAGGTTGTTCACATATTTTAGCCTTCATGAATTTTGCGGTTCCTAGCAAACATCCTGGCCGTTGATATCGTAAGCACTCTTCAAAACATCTTCTGGAATCGGAGACTTTGAAATGAAAGACGACAAAGACACAATCTGAGTCCCAGGGTTCTGACTACTCAGCCCAGATACTGCCAAAGCTGAGCTCACCGTATCAATGTTATAGAGAAAATGGATCAACCCTTTGGGAAACACGAATGTCTCACCCGGATGAAGCTCCTGGGTAAAGACCCGACCCGACGTATCCACGAACCCTACGAGAAGCACACCGTCGAGGCAGACCGTCACTTCGGAGGCACGTGGGTGCACGTGCGGTGGAACAAAGCCGGAGGCCCCGAAGTCGAGCCGGGCCATTGTGAGGCCCATTGTGTTGATACCTGGGAGGTTGGCGGTCGTGGTGACAGTGACGTTGATCATAAACGGTTTGATCCTAGTGTTTCCGGGTCTGGCTAATGCGGAGGTTTTAAAGTCGGAGACGGTGGCTTGTGTCGGATCTTTGCAAAGTACACCGTTGAGAAAGATTTGTTGGTGAGGAGGAGAAACGCAGTAGTCTTGGAGCGAGTCCGGGTCGGATTTTACCCCAACCATCAGAAATGTGAACGTTAATAGTAAGTTTAGAAGCATGGAGAGAGAGAAGTAAAAGTTGAGTTAGAGTTTGACAATAATGAACTTGAGAGTAAATGATGTTTAATAAGTAATTTTTAATATCTTCTGCTTGCTTTACAACTTTCTATAGTATATGTTTATCCTTTATATTCAGAATTTGGATATATACATACTCTTTCTTTGTGTTACAACGTTCATTGTGTAAACCAAGAAAATAAGTTTCATTGTAGTGCTGCAGAATTTTAATTTAAGCAAAAGTCATTAGTAAGATTTTATTAGCCGTTAAGCAAAGAAAAATAAAACTTCCCTTCCTGCAATGGCCTTTATCATACAATACGATCACTTTAAAGAAAAAACGTAAATTTTTGAAGATCCGATCGATAGCACTAAACAGTATACTCAGAACCGGTTGAACTAATTAACCATGTTTAGATAGGACGAAAACACAAGGTTTTTGTTGCTAATCTATTGATGTTAATATAGTGATCGATGGTGCATGTAAAAGAGTTGTCTAACAATCTTGATTACATAACACAGTGTATAGTATATATCTTGACAACATGTCTATCAAAATTATGTGTTTGACCCATAAAATTTTTTAAACGATTGAGTTGATCAATAAAATGTGATTTTTCAATACATGTTAATCAAAAGGACGAAACACAAAATTACACTGTAACGGTCTTCGATTTTACTTCGAACATTGAACAAAAAAAATATTAACTAGATCAAGAGGTAGATAAACTCAAGTAATGTACTAACTAGTTGGTCTCCGTAACAATAAAGAAACAATTTAACATCATTAATTCGAATACCGACAACAAGAAAGAATCTAATATTACTTGATGTTGTTTCCACTTCGAGGATAATAGAAATAAGATTCAAAAAAAATTATATATTTTCTTCAGAAAAAATAGCAAAGTAGTAGTAGCCGTGGACAAAAGTAATCTATAACATGTCAAGAGTAAAGCAAAAAACGTGGAAAGACACATGCAACAGCGATCGGGACACTACAGTAACCAAAGATGATAAAAGAAAAATAAATAAAAAAGATATGGTAGGGAGATTTATTATTCCCCCACATGAAGGGACAAAACGCAAACCAAGGAAATTTTTTTTGTTTAAATTTATTGTAAAATTTTTAAAATACGCCAAACGTGAGGAGTATCGTTTGGGGATGATTTTGTTGTCGACAATAATTAATGATTTTGTTTCTATATACATTGCATCTACACAATTTTATAATTTGAATTCATCCTTCCAATGTGGTTGGCTCTGTCATTAACAGTACACGACTATTAGTATCACTAATCTGATTCTTTATTCTTATTTTTTGTTATTTCATACAGTAGTAATCTAATAAGTGAAAAAAGGTCATGCGTGGAAACAGTTTTGTTCATCGGTTGAGTTTAAAGAAAAAGAACACCCAAGTTTAAAATTTGGATTACAAGCTAAACTAAATTATCAAATGAATGAGAATATCAATTGGACCATGTCATAAGATTGTTACATCCGTCTTCTCGATGATAACTCAGTTTGCGGCCAAACGCCTCTTACCTCTAGCACCAATCCGATATCGATAGATCCGTAACACACACTTTAAGCAATATACAAAAGTTAATGTATACTATAATATTTGTGTTCTCTCGTTGTCAATAAAACAGTGAAGGTGTCCTCTTTAACTTTGGCTAATTAAAAGCTAACTCAAGATTAACTTTTTCTGAGTTATAATGGATTATTAACCTTTCAGACCGTATCCATATGAAGATCTTCTAGTCGGGTAAGAAAACACATCATATGGACTATAAAAAGAACACCCAGAATGGGTGCCAGGGACAACGGGTCTATAGAGACTATTTATGGAGAAATATTCCCCAAATGAAGGGAACAAGAGTCGCCCATTTCCAGTTTTGCCATTTATTCTTTTTCTCCCACCTTTGTTGTTTTTTTAATTTACTTTCTTGCTTACTCTCTACACATCTACACATGCATAATGATGCATCGATCCACTTCTTAATTTGTAGTATATTAAAGTGTTCTTAAGGGTTGTATATTAAAAGTCGCATTAGAGGCCAGAGCATCAGCGCTTATACAAATAGAGATATCAATACGTAACTACGTACTGACTATCATAGTGAATATTTTGGTTGGTAAACTGATAACTGATCAAGCTCTTAATTAGTCTCAACTATATATATATATATATATATATATACTCCCTCCGTCATTCTGACACATTTCACACAAATTAAGAAAAGTTAGAATTATACATGTTTACCCCTATTTAATAAGTAGTTAATGATTTAAATTTAATAAAAATAGCTTTGGGTTTAGGGGAAAAAAGAAAATTTAGCATTAAAACACTCATTGGAAATGTAAAATGACACTCTTTGTGAAACAAAAAAATTTCTCTCAAATGACACTCTTTGTGAAACGGAGGAAATATATATACTTATGTAACTCTTAAATTACGATGCTGGATTCAAATGGTAATTACTAGTTGTTGTATTTGGAAAAGATGAAATAAAACCTTAGCTCTTTGATTCTTAAAAGGTAACGTATTGATAATAAATAGAGAATGGCGTTTTACAAAACTCAAATAACTGTGTCAAATGCAGCGTTTTATCCTAATTCAGTTTTAAGTAAATCTTCAGTTAAAAAATATGTATGCAAGTTTTTAACGAATTTGACACAAGGGATCCTAAATGTCTCTATAAGTTTATATACATTGCTTGTCTATGAAGGTTCATGACTTAGTAAGATCACATTAGGACCTAAACACATGAGATATTTTGCCTTAATTACAAAAACAAAAAGTTACAAAAAAAAAAAAACTTAGTGGAGAGAAAATAAAATGAAAGGAATAGAGAAATAAGAAAATTCGAAGAAAGCTTTAAGGAAAAAGGAAAAGACCCACGTGGAGCGAGATTTTGTAAAAAAAAAAAGGACATCTATAAATTTGACGGCGTTAAGTCAACGTGCAATTAAAAACACCCGTCAAAGGTAAAAAACAAGTTAACGGAGAATAAATATTACACGGCGTCCCAGAAAACAAAACAAAAAAAAAAAAAAACGTTTTTTTTTTTTGCCCCCAACACTAATCTAATCCAGGACTCCTCATCTTCTGCCTCCGTATCGGCGATTCCTCCTCCGACGAAGATGTCAGCACATCGTCATCTATTGGCGAGGACGAAAACATCTCCACCGGAGATAACGGAGGAGAAGAAGAATCCGACGAATCAGGCGAGATAGTCAACGGCGGTGACGATTCAGTCGAAATAGTCAACGACGGAGACGGCGGAGTAATAATAACGGAATCAGAATCTTCAGGAAGCTTCCGTTTATTTCCGTTGGAGAGTTTAACGTCTTTAGTAGCTAAGTGACTTCTGAGGCGTTTGACGTCAGCGAGCTTCACCGGTTTCAATAAGAAATCTTGAGCTCCTTCCTCAAGGCATCTGTTGTTCAATTCATCATATCATATCCCAATTAAAAATTTTATCAAATGTAACAGTTTCCTTAAAAAAAAAGTATCGACAAGAGTCTATGTCTCTCTCACCGATCGATCCTTGTCAATACGTTCTCGGAAGACATGATTACAACTGGAACTTCTCTAAAATTAGACGATTCCTGTTTCAGATCACCGGAAACAAAATTACACATTGTTCAGAATAAAAAAAAAAATGGGCGGGGGAGGGAGGAAGAAAGAGACCTTGATCTTCTTGAGAAGCTCGTAACCAGTCATACCAGGCATACAGTAGTCAGTTATGATCAAATCAACCTTCAATCTCTGTTTTCATTTTCGTAAAAAAAAAAAAAAATTCAAATATAAATCACGAATTCGTATTCCTCAATTAATCTATATTAGTTAGAAAAAACTTACATCGAGTTGAGCAGAAGCTTTGTCATTATCTAACCCTAGAAATTCCAAAGCACGCCATCCACTATCTACCGCCGTTACTGTAATATACCAAGGTTTTAATTTTCCGGCGAGGAGAATTTATAAAGAAAGAAAGAAATAAAGAGGAGAGGAACCTTTGCAAGAGGTGATACGAAGCAATCGCTCGATGACAATACGATCGACGAGACTGTCATCAACGGCTAAGACATGAACTTCATCTAAATCCAACGGTGCTGGTGCTGGTGCAGATTCGATTCCTCCAACTCCAACGCTCATCATCTCTGCTCTCCTTAAACAAGAAACGCCACCGTCTCTGGCCATAGACGACGAGTTTATAACTACTAGTAGTTGTAACTGTAAGTCTGTAAGGAGACGATGACAATAAAAGAGAGAGATATGAAGAAGTGCTCACATCTGTTTCTTTTCTTTCCTCTTCTTGTCTTCCTTTAGACAGTTTTTTTTTTTTTATTTCTGTGTTGTCTTATTTTTTTTTTTTCCTTTCAACAAAAAAAAAAAAAAAATCATACTGTTTTTTTCATTTGTCTCTTTTTTTTTCAATTTTTTTATTGAAGTATATACAGCGAGGAAAATCCAACAAAATCTTTGGTTTCCTTTTTTTTTTTTTTTTTTTTCAGCAAAGTAAAAGGTTCCATGATCCATATAGGAGGATTTGAGGAAGCTGAATAATAATTTACTGTATTACATCCCAATTTAAATAAATGGGCAATCTCATTGTTTATACGATGAGTGAATGAAAAATAACATGAGAGAAATTTACAAGAGAGTCTAATGTCTTGTAAAGACTATGAATGGAAACATCTTGTAGGGAGCCTTTGAGGCAGTCGATCAATATTTTTTACAGTCACCCTCAAAGCATATGTTGGTAAAACCCATCGCCGCTGTTTCTTCAATTGCCATGTAGAGCTTCAGCCTCCCCTTCTAATGGACTGCTTGCCTTACGAAGCACACTTGAACCCCAGTAATTGCTTCACCACGGTGGTTACGAATGATCCATCCTCCTATCGTTTTCGTGTGTCCTTATTAAAGCTAACATCGAAGTTACACTTCACTTTTGGATAAATTGGTCTCGACCAATGATGATTCGATGTAAGGTCTCGAGGCGCGACGCCGTATGAAGAAGGGTAGATTCGATCCATTCAAAGACATCCGCTTTTGATTGAGAAACAACTTGAGAATGATCATTAGAAATATTTTGGAAGACCAAATTGTTTGAGTCTTCCATATGTTCCACATAACCCAAAAGGTAGTAATCTCTCTTCATAGATAAGGAAAGATCATCTAGCGCTGTATCAAAGCGAGATAAATTTAATTCACAATTCGTAGAATGAAAAGGAGGTAGGGACAGATCGTATTATCCCAAACCAGCTTTGAAGCGGGCATATGAACAGTATGGTTTATAGATTCATCAGCGCCATGGCATCGTTGACATAGAGTACTAATGTTCATACCCCGAGAAACAAGTCTTGTAGCTGCACCTAAAGATTGCGATAAAACATTCCAAAGAAAATGTTTTATTTTAGGCAAAATTTTTAACTTCCAAATCTTTTTTTCAGATCGAGGGAACCATGGGGGATGGGAGGGCCAGGATCAAACACGGTAGGATCATGTGTAGCCAACCAAGTAACCGGAGCGAACCGAGTAAACTCCCGAAGCATTATAATGCCAAACAACTTTATCTTGAGAAGTATATTGTGGAATGTATATCTGTTTCAATGCTTCAATATCAGTCGGTTTTATCAAACTAACAATCGCAGATGTGTTCCATGACTTGGTACAGCCAGTGTCATCAATTAAAGAGGAAAGAAAACCCGAACCATTAGGATCAATGGAACAAACAGGTCGAGGGGATGCTCTATAATAACATTATCCACATTGAGACGTATTGTAGAACCATCCCCAACACAAACACGAACACCCTTTTTAAGCAGTTCTAAGCCAGTAAGGATGGATGACCAGCCATATGATTGTGATTTTTAGGTGTGGCATCGAGAACTGAACTTTCGAAGTCTAGCTTTCATAACTTTAGCAAATAAAGTGTTGGGACATGTAAGAATGCGCCAAGCCTGTTTTGCTAACAAAGCATCATTGAACTTAGCTAAATCACGGAATCCCATACCACCTTCCTTCTTAGAGTATTGTAGTCGTTTCCAAGCAATCCATGGTATTCCTCTAGACGTGTTTGATTTTTCCACCAAAAATGCATCAAAATGGAATCCAATTCAGAGATTAAACCAAGAGGTAATTTAAAACATGACATCGCATAAACTGGCATTGCAGCAGCCACGATTTAATGAGGACTTCCTTCCCCGCCGGTGATAAAAATTTACCACTCCAGTTTGTCGTACGCTGTCTCACTCGTTCATAATGTATTCAAACATTTCTTTTTCTTGTTACCAAATTGTTCGGCAAACCAAGATATTTCCCTCCACCACCCTGATTTGGTATCTCCAAAATACTTTTCATTGCAGATTGTCTGAACCAAAAACTCTTGAGCCAAAAGTAATAAAAGATTTGGAGCTATTGATAACTTGGCCTGAGTAGTATTCATAGACATCAAAGACATCTTTTAAGGCTTGACAGTTGCGATTGTTTGCTCTGCAAAAGAATAAGCTGTCGTCTGCGAATGTAGATGAGTAATCGGTGGAACTCCATTACCAATTTTTATTCCTTGTAAACGTTTGGAGGACACCTGTGACTGAACGAGATAGCTTAATATATCGGCACAGAGAATAAAAGATAGGGTGAAAGTGGATCACCTGTCTTATCCACGACTCGGTTGAATCTTCCCATATGGTGTACCGTTGACCAAAACTGAAAATTCTACTGAGCGAACAGTTGCCATAATCCAGGTGATCCAAGTAGTAGAGAAACCAAATAATTTCATAGTAGTTTCCAAAAAGTTCCATTCAACCCGATCATATGCTTTACTTACATCCGTTTTCACAGCCATATATGTTTGAGAAACACGTTTTCTTGCCTTAAGTGAGTGCATGATTTCATGAGCGATCAGTATATTATCAGTAACAACACGTCCCGGAATGAACGCAGCTTGAGAAGCAGATACAATGGAATCCAAGTGGCGTTTCAACCGGTTCACCAAACACTTAGAAATGATTTTGTAAATGACATTGCAAAGCCCGATAGGGCGATAATCCGCTAGTGTATCAGGTTCTGTAATTTTTGGAATCATACAGATATTTGTATTGTTAATCCCTGGTTTCATGTATGCGGTTGTAAAAATTCTTTAACCTCCTTGATTATATCCGCACCAACAACATCCCAACATTGTTTATAGAATCGAGCAGTTAAACCATCCGGTCCGGGTGCTTTGTCATCTCAATCATATGCAAAGCTTTAAATATCTCTTCATCAGAAAAGTCTTTTGTCAAGTCATCATTCATATCCTGTAACTGTTGGGATAAAATCGGCAAAATCCAAGGTAGAAATCGAGTGACTTGTTGTAGAGTATATGTTTTGGAAATACTCTGCTGCATGATTACCAATAACCTTATCTCCACTAAAAACTTCTCCTCGATCGTTCTTGATAGAGGTTATATAATTTTGAGCAAATCTGTTCTTAGTAGAATCATGAAAAATTTTGTGTTTCTATCACCTACATTGAGCCATAAATTTCGACTTTTTGTTTCCAGTATATCTCTTCTTGTCTATAGGCTGTATTGAGTTGTTGTTTCAATCTTGGTATTAAATCTCTCTCTCTCGTTGAAACTCGACATTGCTCTGTTTAGTCGGTGTTGAAGCACATCAATTTGTTTCGCTGAGTTCAAATTGCTTTTCGTTTACATCGGGCCATGAATGTACGACAGTGTCTTATTTGATCTACGATGGTGTGATGTCGTTGGTCTTTACAAACATTCCATCCCTCTTTAACGTAGCTTTTAAAATTGTCGACATCCAGCAGCCTCTTGTCAAAACGAAATGGTTTTCTTAGAACTGGATCATGACAACCAAACCTGAGTAGGAGTGGTCTGTGATCAGACCCATTAAAGTCGAGAAACTCCACCTCTCCCCTTGGAAAAGTAGCTGACCATTCCGAGTTTATTAGCACTCTATCAAGGCAACACTTAATAGTATGAGAATATCTCTCACCAACCCAAGAAAATCGATCACCCGTAAATTTGATGTCCAAAAGATCACAGTAAGACATCATATGTCTAAAATCCCGAAATGTCGAGTCTGCTCTCATCGGTCCACCAATTTTTTCATTGTTAGAGAGAATTTCATTAAAGTCCCCTACTAAAACCCAAGGTCCATCCTTAGAAGATGATAAATTATTCAAGTAATCCCAAAACAAATGTCTCGATCTTGAATTGGGTGACCATAGACACAAGACAAGTAAAACTGAAAATTATAATATTTAACGTTTACATCAATGATTCTAGCATCCTTAGAGATCAAGGACACTTGAACATTGTTTTTCCACAATAAAGCCAAGCCGCCACTCCTTCCACAAGGGGCACAGTAATTACATTAGGAAATCCTAAAAAGTAGCAAAGTCAACAACCTTATTACAGTTATTAAGAGTTTCAATAAGAAATATCATAGTAGGTTTATAGATACTGCAAATACTACGTAGTCTATATTTAGTCATAGATGCGCCAATTCCTTGGCAGTTCCAGGAGATGATCGTCATGGACACAGTGGGGGTACCGGGCCCCCGCGCCTCTGTCGATCTCGTTTGTGGCAGAGCAGGATCCAGCAGACTCGACCCTCTCCTTCTTCTTGATCGCTCAGGACTGCCGATCTTCAGCCGCTTCCCATTGCTGATAAAAAGCTTCAAACTCCACCCTTTTACGCTTAGTGTTACACTTTCCTTGCTCCACAATCACACACTTATCCTCCTGAATGGGGAGAAAGTGTCAATGAACTGCTTACTAAACTTGGCATGAAGATAACGAAGTCTTTCAGCCGTAAGTTCAGTATCTTCAAAGACACTTGGTGGTTCACTCGGAACGGAAGTACTCGGGCCAGCACCCGGAGTTGAGTAGTGATGTTGAAGTCCGGAATTACAGCAAAAGGATCAACTGTCTCAAGGGTATTATCATCGACAGAACATCACGCACAGCCTCGGCCTCGGGACCAGCCTTGTTATTCTCATCATCAAATGGTGGTTCCTCTTGATAAAAATCAGGATCTTCATCATTCAAGTCACAGTCGAAACATCATGTTTGAGAGACCCGCATTTAGCACGGAACTTGCGCAGCCTCTCAAAACGGTACATAATGATCGTGTTATCACCAACAGTGAATTGAAAGTTCCTCTTAAACTTTAAAGGCCGTCTATATTCCAGTCGATGCTAACCCTTACAAATTCACCATATGAGCATTTTCATCAAAATCTACCGTTTCCACTGGTCCTAATTGGTTCCCAACATACCTGGCCATATCATTGGAAAGATAGAGCAATGGGATTCCTCGAATTTGGATCCGAAAGGGATTATCTTCATTGACTCCTCGGTGATATTCGGATGCCAACGATGAACCGTCAACATCCATTCGTTAAAGGACCATGGTCCGCGACGTAAGACCATGTTGAGAGACTCCTCCGATTGGAAAACAAAGAGAGCCTTTCCCGGCCCCGAATCGCCCAACCACCGTACCTTCAACTCCCCAAATTCGGGCATATGTCCTATCAAAGCCCGCAGATTCTGTTTGCGAGGTTCACCGTTGAAACCACCAAGGAGTACCGGTTAGCAGTTACCGCCTTTGCAATGAATTGCGGCGGAAGAGGAACATGGGCATCGGATATACCCAAGTCCAGATCTTGAAGAGATTTTCGATGTAGTCACTCATACTCAACAGTGAAGGCGAGATAAACAGAGATAGTGGATTTGAGAAGAAGGATCGAAGAGAGAAAAGACCGGGAAGATCGAATATATAGGGAATTGCCCATGGCGGTTTCCTTGAACGGTTATCAAACGAGATAAACGGACCAAGGAAACTGCCACAAAACCGTTTTGACAGAAAGACCCCGACAGAAATTTCATTGAGAAAGTCAGAAACTTCAATCGGACAAGAACTCCGACATGGAGAAAAGGAAAAGAAACCGATCTGCAGATCGCAGATCAAATCGCCCTCAGAGAGAAACTCCGACATTTTTTTTTTCAATTAATTTTTAAATCTTTGGTTTCCTATTTATGTGAAAAGATGTATGTTTTATTAATTAGTTTTCTTTTGTGCCGTGCTTTTAGGGTTGAAAAAAAATAAACTTTTTAAAAAAAAATCTTTGAAAACAAAAATAGTATTAATTTTTAAAAAATGAGATTTCTGAAAATCCGGTGGAGGGGCCTATTTTGCGAATATCATCGAGAGAGAAGGAAAAATAAAATATTCCTAAAAGCGAATAAAAATAATAGAGAGGAGATATATATCCGTACAAAGGAATCGAAATTATTTACAAAGAAAGTATATGTATACAAATAGAAGAAGATGGTGGAGATACTATATATATTTTTGGTCAAATGAGTGTTAGTGAAAAAACTTGAAAAATGGAATCACCATTTCAATTCATAGTAGATGCGGGCTGCTCAATTCATAGTCAGTTTCTTCTACTTTATCATTTGTAATATATAAGTAAGTGGTATTATACAAATGTACTAATTCCAATAACAATATTAAAATCATTTTTTTTTTCGGTGGGTTGAGTAGAAAATTAATATACATCTGACTTATACTACAAATCTATGTTATCCAAACAATTTAATTCCAAAACTGTAATTTATTTATATCGTTTTCAAATTCGTAAAAGAAAAAAAAGACAAAATAATACTAATAATAAAGAATTGCGTTGTCAAAAACTAAAAATAAAGAATTGCATTGACGTCCACATTAAAATTTAGATCCGCGGGACCCATGAAATCTAAAAGAGAGGGTCCACTAATATTTTGTTAATAATCCTTATTCTATAAGTCACAAGTAAATTCTCAATTAACTGCAGCTCTCTCCATCTGACACCTGTCTTAAGTCCCAAATTATCATCTTTCACTATTTTTCTTAACAAATCCTTATTCTATAAGTCACAAGTAAATTCTCAATTAACTGCAGCTCTCTCCATCTGACACCTGTCTTAAGTCCCAAATTATCATCTTTCACTATTTTTCTTAACAAATCTTAAATTAAAACACAAAAAAAAACACTTAATTTATTTTCGCGACGAACTAAAAACTGCTACCCTCTTCCCTCACGATCTCCACTTCACCTTAATTCGATCAGTTATGGAACACCAAGCTGATTTCTTTCAAAAACCTCTTAATCTCTTCCTTTTCTCATCCATGTTTCTCTTTCCTTTAATCAGTACAAAAATCAAAACCTCTATTTTGAATTTAGGGTTTTAATAGCTTTCTTTTTTTTTCAATCAATCGAATTCTTATGATTTTGGGTTTTAATAGTTTCTTCTTTTGTTTGTATTCAATCGAATTTCTTATGATTTAGATTTTCATCGCTTTCTTCTTGTTTGTATTCAATCAAATTTCTTATGATTTAGGTTTTTCATCGCTGTTTCAAATCCAAGATCTCAATTCTATTTTATTTTCTTCATCACTGTTTCTCTTATTAATACCCATCCGATTGAAAATTTCACAATCTTTTCTTAGTTTTGAATTATGAATCTTACATTTTGATTTGGAATTGCGGTTCATAATCGATACTTCATTCTCCGGTTTCCTCCAACTTTTCCGTGTATTTTTTTTTAAGTTCTTACATGTTCTGATTGTAGGGTTTCATCAATCACATATCTCTTCTTCTTGCAATTTACGAACTCGATTTCGGTATATTTTGTTCAACATTGCTTAATCAATCAATATCTATGTCTCCTCAAATTCTCTGTTTACATTTTAACAACCGGAACAAGTTTGATAAAGAACTTGCGTTATACAAAACAGATTCATAACTTCAATTTTATTTAGTCTGTTATCCAGTGTTTGTAGTCGTTATTGAAGTGTTTTCTATTTCAAAATCTTTCAGTTTACATGGTTGGCGGTTCCAGCACCACAACACCGGACTAGAATGACACTTCTCCCTTCCTCTGTCTTCCAATCTTCGTTTCTTCTACAAGTTCTTTAGTTTGCTACTGAAGTTTCAAGGAATTTTGGGTGTTTTATGTCATTTATGTAGTTGTATAGTAAATTTGGAACATGGATAGGTTTTCTTCGACATTTAAGCCTCGGGTTAGAGTGTGAATGATTCATCTCTCTTAGTTTGGTTTGAGATTGACATGTAAGCTTACAAGGTTTGATTCTGAGACTGAATGGTCGTGTTTGCGGGGTATTGATTTGATCGCTGAAGGTAATAGAAAAAAGACCAAAAGGACAGCTCCAAAGTGAGATGATGTCACCCTAGCTTATTGTCAAGGTTACAAATTCAACAACGATCTCTCTCCTTTGTTTTTGTTTCCCTTATTTAAAGTGGCTTTTAATTGGGTGAGTCTTAGTGAATATAAGATTTATTTTGAAGTTTTGTAGCTTTACCGTTTTCGTAAGGAGAACTCGAGCAAGTTCAGTTTTGTGTGATATTGAAGAGGCTTTTCTCTATCTAAGCTTGTGGAATGCGTGACTGGCAAGGTTCCATTTCGTTGAAACCCTCTCTCTTATGTATCTTTATGTTGAAATTGGTCTTTTAGATCATGAGTATTCTGCTTCATTTCTTTAGAACCAGTTTCCAATTTGTGAACCTAAAGTGGTTACTGATAATCCCCAACTTAGTATTCAACATGGATGTGTTCATTATTTGGTTTGATTATGTGAATGAGCTGAATTGATTTAGGTTTTAATAACACCTTTGCTGAAATTTAAACAGTCGGTGGATGATTTAACTCTGTTGGAGATGGAGAGCATGAGGTCAGTCGACGCCGATGAGACTGAGAATCAGATTAGAAGATAAAGATTGATTGTTTGATGAAAGCAGACAAAGAAATTGTTGCCGACAAAAAAAAAAAAAAAAAGGAAGACAAAGAAATATTATTTATTTCTTCTTTTAACGTTAAAATTCACCATGTTTAATTAGGCCGTGCAACGCACGGGCCATGACACTAGTCTTAAATTAAAACACAAAAAAAAACACTTAATTTATTTTCGCGACAGAACTAAAAACTGCTACCCTCTTCCCTCACGATCTCCACTTCACCTTAATTCGATCAGTTATGGAACACCAAGCTGATTTCTTTCAAAAACCTCTTAATCTCTTCCTTTTCTCATCCATGTTTCTCTTTCCTTTAATCAGTACAAAAATCAAAACCTCTATTTTGAATTTAGGGTTTTAATAGCTTTCTTTTTTTCAATCAATCGAATTCTTATGATTTTGGGTTTTAATAGTTTCTTCTTTTGTTTGTATTCAATCGAATTTCTTATGATTTAGATTTTTCATCGCTTTCTTCTTCGTTTGTATTCAATCAAATTTCTTATGATTTAGGTTTTTCATCGCTGTTTCAAATCCAAGATCTCAATTCTATTTTATTTTCTTCATCACTGTTTCTCTTATTAATACCCATCCGATTGAAAATTTCACAATCTTTTCTTAGTTTTCAGAATTATGAATCTTACATTTTGATTTGGAATTGCGGTTCATAATCGATACTTCATTCTCCGGTTTCCTCCAACTTTTCCGTGTATTTTTTTTTTAAGTTCTTACATGTTCGATTGTAGGGTTTCATCAATCACATATCTCTTCTTCTTGCAATTTACGAACTCGATTTCTGGTATATTTTGTTCAACATTGCTTAATCAATCAATATCTATGTCTCCTCAAATTCTCTGTTTATATTTTAACAACCGGAACAAGTTTGATAAAGAACTTGCGTTATACAAAACAGATTCATAACTTCAATTTTATTTAGTCTGTTATCCAAGTGTTTGTAGTCTGTTATTGAAGTGTTTTCTATTTCAAAATCTTTCAGTTTACATGGTTGGCGGTTCCAGCACCACAACACCGGACTAGAATGACACTTCTCCCTTCCTCTGTCTTCCAATCTTCGTTTCTTCTACAAGTTCTTTAGTTTGCTACTGAAGTTTCAAGGAATTTTGGGTGTTTTATGTCATTTATGTAGTTGTATAGTAAATTTGGAACATGGATAGGTTTTCTTCGACATTTAAGCCTCGGGTTAGAGTGTGAATGATTCATCTCTCTTAGTTTGGTTTGAGATTGACATGTAAGCTTACAATGTTTGATTCTGAGACTGAATGGTCGTGTTTGCAGGGTATTGATTTGATCGCTGAAGGTAATAGAAAAAAGACCAAAAGGACAGCTCCAAAGTGAGATGATGTCTACCCTAAGCTTATTGTCAAGGTTACAAATTCAACAACGATCTCTCTCCTTTGTTTTTGTTTCCTTATTTAAAGTGGCTTTTAATTGGGTGAGTCTTAGTGAATATAAGATTTATTTTGAAGTTTTGTAGCTTTACCGTTTTCGGTAAGGAGAACTCGAGCAAGTTCGTTTTGTGTGATATTGAAGAGGCTTTTCTCTATCTAAGCTTGTGGAATGCGTGGTAGCAAGGTTCCATTTCGTTGAAACCCTCTCTCTTATGTATCTTTATGTTGAAATTGGTCTTTTAGATCATGAGTATTCTGCTTCATTTCTTTAGAACCAGTTTCCAATTTGTGAACCTAAAGTGGTTACCGATAATCCCCAACTTAGTATTCAACATGGATGTGTTCATTATTTGGTTTGATTATGTGAATGAGCTGAATTGATTTAGGTTTTAATAACACCTTTGCTGAAATTTAAACAGTCGGTGGATGATTTAACTCTTTGGAGATGGAGAGCATGAGGTCGATCGGCCGATGAGACTGAGAATCAGATTAGAAGATAAAGATTGATTGTTTGATGAAAGCAGACAAAGAAATTGTTGCCGACAAAAAAAAAAAAAAAAAAGGAAGACAAAGAAATATTATTTATTTCTTCTTTTAACGTTAAAATTCACCATGTTTAATTAGGCCGTGCAACGCACGGGCCATGACACTAGTAATTTATATTATTTAAGTGGTGGTGGGGTCATTTGGACTTTTCCTTTTTTTTTTCTTTTTCTTCCAAACATAATTTGCTGTTTCACTCTTTTAGACACCACAGCGTATCAAATCTTCGAGATTGCTTTTGCTTTGTCTTTCCCCACCCAAATCTATTTATTTATTTTACTTAAATAAATAGTTGTAGTATATCATAAAAAAGTGTTTATTAATTTTGTTAAATTGGTCAATGCATTGTTTCACGAGATTATAATGGTTAGTTAAAAGAAAATTTTCTTCTTTTGTTGATTTCGTTTTTTTTTTTTTGTCAAATTCGTTTGTTAAAAAATATACATTGTTTCAAACAAAAACCAAAATTTCCACTGCAACATCTAACAAAAGAAAAAAGAAAAATGCTCAATTACAAATGGATATACCCATCTTTATAAAAACAATTTATGCGACATTTAAGATTTGATTTGTGAATTGATTTTTCAAACGATATGGGCCACCGAATGATGGATCAAATCTTCATGATGTCAACTAGAAATCGAGAGTTGAACCAATAAATCCATAAATAGTTGTGATCGACGTGTCACACATAAAATGAAAATCAACGTATATCTTTTTTTTTTTTCTATGAACTTTGAACATCAATTAAACAAAAAATAAAGACATTGACATTTTCCTTTTAATAAATTTTATTTTAGTTCCCGATTGAGGGTTGGAGTATTTTTTACTCTAATCATTATTATTGTAAGTATTTTCTCAGTCTTATTAATTAAAACCCTCATTCGTAAGAATATATTTCTAGCAATAAAGTAACTGATTTGTTGACCTAATTATACTATTCAAAATCATGTAAAACTAAATCTTTTATATTTCAACATCTCCAAAATTTCCCCCGATACATACAAATATCAGTATTAATATTGATTACCAATTGATGGATTGGTTTATGATTCTTTTTTAATACATTTACTAGGAGATATTCGTGCTGTAAAAGCACGAATTAATATTTTTTCCAAAAATTATAATATATTAATAAAAATTTTGGTAATTTAATTTGTTTGAGATAAGATTTATTTTTAATATTGTAATTATTCTGTAAATTTATATATATATATATATATATATTTTTTTTGAATATTAACTATTTTAGAATATTATAGTATTTTAATTTGTTTGATGTATATTACAGTTTTATATTATTTATTTGTTATATTTGTATCATTATTTTGTAAAATATTTTGAAGTAGTAATTATAATATTGTAATTGTGAGCAAATACAATTTATTAATTTATCAACCAGGTAAATTTAGTTTTACCAACACACATTTAGTAGTAATCAATATGTGAAATCTGTAATTTAAATTATAGAAAACTAAACGCACAATTTTTCTTCATAGATTGAGTAATATATTTTTGTTTTTTAAAATTCAAATCACAACATATGCAGAAAAAATTCTACATATTTACTAATCATAAGTATTATATGATAATTCAAAACAATTTGTAAATAAAATAAAAGAAAGATGATAGGAGAATCATAATTTAAAATCTTAACAAAATCTTTGAAATCTAGTTATTAAAAATAATTATATTGTCTACTTGGATATAAAATCTTAGTTTTTGAAATTCTGATTGATTTATATTTTTTAAAAAAATATTTGTAATTTTCGTTTATAATTAATTAGAGAGCTAAAACCATTTTTTAAAAAAATTAATAATTATTTAAAATCAATGGAATGACAATGTAAATTTTTACAGTTTATAAGGTTAGTTTTATATTTGTACTTCTCAATTAATACAATAGGATACTAATATTTTTAATTACAAATTTTGAAAAATACTTCATTTCAAAAGAAATCATGAAATTACTAATAAATTATCAAATGGTATGACTAGTAGATTAGTTCATATATATATATATATATATTTATATATCACAAATTTTCTATCACTAAAAGTTTGGTTAATGTCAACTACCGAAATAAATGGAAAACTTGATTTTTGATGACAGAAAGCTACCCAACATATATATAGCTTTATGTTTTCTAATTTTCAGTGTGAAATCCTAACTTTTGTTTCACAAGCTCCTATCTAAATACAAAAAACCACAATGCATCGTTGGATCTCTTATGAATGACACTTTAACGAAGAAATGAACCATTAGTCTTTCACCTTCCTTGGTATTCTTCGCTTCTAAGTTGGTTTTGGTTATATCTCCTATTGATATATTTAGACCTCTTTATCTTTCATATAGTTTCTATATTCCTAATCATAGCTCAATATCTAGGTGAGCTTTTTTTGTTCTTTCTTTTGCTTCCAAATTATGTTATTTTTATTTTTTACCCAAAATTTTAAACATCAATACTAGATGAAAGACATTTTCATCTTTGGTGAAGAAAAAAATCTAACGTTTGTCATATTCTAAGAAAATTTTGGGCTGTAGCAGGTACAAAGCACATAATTACAAAAATTTGAGAGAACTAGAAGAGCACAAGACAGTTTAGACAGAGATCAAAAACACTTTGCAAACAATATTATATAAGAATTTCTTTGAAGTTTATGGGCCTTACCCTTACAACACCATTTAGGCTTCTCTATCTTCATTTCTCACTAGTTAGTTGTTGTATGATTTATATTAGCCCATGGAGGCGAACATTCTTCAGTTAATATATAAAGATTAAAATATGATATTGAGTCTAATATATAACCTGAAAAGGTTGGGGTTGGCAATCGAAGTAGTTAGTGAAGCTTTTTTATATTCACGTGTGAAACTGAAGCTTTTTAGCCAAGGCCCAGACCCAGTGGTGTCTGTGTCTGTTCCATATTTCATTAGGGTCCGACAATTAAACCAAACCAAAAAGCCTTATCAAATTCAATCGCAATATCTATCGATTTCACTTGTCACTTTTTGAAAATACAATCCCACCCAATTTTCTATTTATACTACTACTAGTATATATACTGTACTTACGAATAATGCTAATTTTTAATGCACGCTGGTTGGAATAGTTTCAAGTAGTAACCTTTTGGCTTTGGGATAGTTTTTAAGTAGCAACTAATTGAATTAAGTAAAATTAATACCTTGAAGTTTAGAAATCCTGACTTCTCCATTTAGATCTATAATGATTGTTTATTTTCTCATTTATTGATCCATTAGCTATATAAAACAGTATAGTTTTAAAATCCTGGTCTTGACATTCTTGGTGGTGTTACGTTCTTTTCTTTTTCAATAAATATATAGAATACGATATAATTAAGGTTCAAGTGCTCTTGGAGTCGTCTAGAAGAGAAGCAATAGGATTTGATTAATCGGAGAGGCAAACTCCGGGGGACCTTTTGATATTCTTGATTATCTTCGACCTAATTAAAAATGTTAACTAATTCAACTTAATATATTGATTCATTTCTTACAATAAGCATGCATGTGCTAGTTCTCGTTTTTATTTTCTTTCCAAACTTAAAACAGGGAATAATTATTTAATTTATCTGCAAACTAACAAGTTTGCGTGTGCCAAATGAACATATTAAATAGTAGATAAATCTCTCAAAATACTACTGTCTACTAATACGTAAAATTTTATCAAATTTAGTTCACCTTTTTACGTTAAGCGTTTCTCAACTCTTATGATATCATATTTATAATCATATATGATTATAAGTATTCACCTGAAAATAGAATAATCTATACCTTTTTTTAATACCAATTTTCTTTCTGTATAAAATATTGTCTTCTCATGCTTTATGAAGATTTGGCCAAGATCTTGTTTTGAAGATTAGACTTATGAATATAATTTTTATTTGTTAACTAGTATAGATGCTTGCATCATTGCCCACTTCTTGTATTCCTTCATTTGGTCGTGAAGTACTGAAATATAAATCAGACGTTCATTGTCAATCATGACGTGGAATCGTTTGCTGATGTGTACTTTTTTTAATATTTTCGGAACTAAAAAATAAAAAATAAACCTAAGATGTTAATTGTAATTACACCTAAAATACTAAATATCTGAGCAATTTTTAGAAAATATATACGTATAAAGAATAAACTAACTTTTCTATAACATTTATGCATATTTTTGTTGAAAGCAAAACTTTTGTTGGTGACCAAATATTATTCAGATCTATGCATACTAGTGTTCAGATTATAATAGTATTGTTGGAAAGTGTAGTTGTGGACCATACAAGTTACAAGATGGTATTAAAATTAATTTTATTTCCTAAATCAGTTTAAGCTAATGATTATGTACTCATCCATAGTAATAATACTCAACCATATAAAAATTGTTTTCGGTCAATGAAAATTATTTTTGGAGGAAGGGAATTGACTAATTTTAGTAAAAGCCTAAGGCCCAATGGGTGTATCTCATCAAATCTGAAACTCTGTTCAACGATTTGAAAAATGTTTAAAAAGAAAGGACTTAAAAGGTAATTTATTTCTTTAGTAAAACCCACACAAAAACCCTAATTTCATTTTTTTTTCTCAAAAGCTTCACTCACGGCGACTGTTATCGGCATTGATGGCTATGTTATCTCACCGTCTCCGACGAGCTTTACTCACGGCGACTTCCTATGTTAACCGATCACTTTCTCTCTCCCCAGCTTCCATTGCACCAGCGTCCGGTTTCCATTCTGTGGTACAGAGATCTGTTTTAGGGAGATGGACTGAAGTAGCTACTCGAGCTCCGGCGAGACTGTATTCGACGAGGCAGTTGAAGCTTTACAAAGAAGGTGATGAGATAACGGAAGACACTGTGTTGTTCGAAGGGTGTGATTACAATCACTGGCTTATCACTATGGATTTCCCCAAGGATGATCATCCTAAGTCGCCTGAGGAAATGGTCTCTACCTATGAACAAACTTGCGCTCAAGGACTTGGTATCAGGTCAGTATATGATCCTCCTAAGTCTCCTGTGGGTTGCTTTAGGGTTAATTTGTCCAAAGATCCAAGTTTTTAATTTCAGTGAGTTGTTGCTTTGTTTCGTCTTAAATGTGGTTTCTTTAAGGGGTGAACAGGGGAGATTCACTGTTATGTAGCTTTGCTTCAAATTTTTGTGTGTATGTTCTTTAGGCGATTTTTTTGATTTTTTTTTTTGATTTTTTTTTTTTTGGTGTGGTTGAGTCAGTGTGGAAGAGGCCAAGCAGAGGATGTATGCTTGTAGCACAACTACTTACCAAGGTTTTCAGGCAATCATGACTGAACAAGAATCAGAAAAGTTCAAGGGTATGTAATTTTCTAACAATATATATGTTCTGATCCTTTGAAGTAGTAATCTTTTTCACCAGATATTGACTAGTCCTATATTATTATACGGTATGTAAACAGATCTACCCGGAGTGGTTTTCATATTGCCAGATTCCTACATTGATCCCGTGAACAAAGAGTATGGAGGTGAGCTTTTGGGTTTTAGAAACTCCCCTCATTTTTTTTTCTATTATACACTCCTGGAACTTTAGACAAATAATGTTTATGTTTCATGTTTTCAGGAGACAAATACGAGAATGGAGTGATCACACACAGGCCGCCACCAGTTCAGAATACCAGAATGAGACCCCGTCCTAGGTTTGACCGTTCAACAGGAGGAGGAGGAGGAGGAGGTCCTCAAAACTACCAAAGAAACCCACAGTATGGTCAGCAACCACCAATGCAAGGTGGTGGAGGGAGCTATGGCCCTCCAGGACAAGGTCAGGGAACTCAAGCGCCTCCACCACCATATCAGGCAGGTTACAACCAAGGCCCGCCGAGATCTCCACCACCTCCGTATCAGGCAGGTTATAATCAAAGCCAGGGATCTCCAGTGCCTCCATACCAAGGGACACAAGGCAGTTATGGTCAAGGCGGATCTGGGAACTATAACCAAGGGCCACAAGGAGGTTACAACCAAGGAGGACCTAGGAATTACAGTCCACAGGGAACTGGAAACTATGGTCCTGCACTAGGGGCTGGAAATACCAGTTATGGTCAGCCTGGTCAGGGATATTCTGGACCTGGACAAGAGCACAATCAATCATTTCCACAGGCAGATCAGAGGAATCCAGACTGGAACAACAATAATCCAGCAGGCCAGCCCGGCCCTGATCAGGTAAGTGCTTTACCATAAATGAATCTTGCATTTTTCATGTACTCCATTTTCCACATATTTGTTACTGATATGATCCTGTGTTTCTCTTTCCACAGGGAAGAAGATACTAGACAGAGATCTGATGCATGATGCAGTGAATTGAGCTGAAATAAGGAGAGGAGAGTGTCCAAGGCCTTTTATTAAGTTTTATAGTGTAAATATTTTTTAGTCATCTTTCTTCTTTGTAAAGACAATAGTTTGCCCCTTTTTCTCCAAAGTTGAGCTTAGATGAAAACGTTGTTGGTTGCATCTGTCGTTTAGAAACACTCTTGCAAAACGTTCTTTCTGAATCTAATCTACTTGATTCCCCTTGATTTTATAAGAGTTTTGTGCTATCATATACACTAGAAGCTTTGAGATCAAAACGGAAACTCTAATCAGCAAATTGAATAGAGAAAAGACGAATTTTGTAAACAAACACTTGGTAATTCTTTACAAGGAGATTAATGTTTCTAAGGCTACGAGACAATACTTTCTTGTTTCTTCTTGACTGGTGGTGGTAGTTTTGGTAGCACCCAAGTAGGAGACTCGTTTAGCCACAGTGCTTCACCTGTCTCCTTGTGCTTGAAATCAGGGGCTTTTGCATTTCTCTACAACCAAATGAAACGATATCGGGCTTGTTCCTCGATTGAGTTGGAGCATCTTTTTATTCTAATCATTATTATTGTAAGTATTTTCTCAGTCTTTCTAAAACCCTCATTCATAAGAATAATATATTTCTAGCAATATAGTAACTGATTTGTTGACCTAATTATACTATTCAATATCATGTAAAACTAAATCTTTTATATTTCAACATCTCCAAAATTTCACCGGATTCATACGGATATAAATATTAATATTGATTAGCAATGGATGGATTGGTTTATGCTTCTTTTTTAATACATCTATAACTTCATTATCAAAAGAAATCATGAAATTACTACTAAATATCAAATGGTATGACTAGTAGATTAGTTCATATATATATATTATATATATCACAAATTTTCTATCACTAAACATTTGGTTAATGTCAACTACCAAAGAAAATAAATCGAAAACTTGATTTTGATGACAGAAAGCTACCCAACATATATATTGCTTTATGTTTTCTAATTTTCAATGCGAGATCCTAACTTTTGTTTCACAATCACAAGTTCCTATCTAAATACAAAAAGCCACAATGCATTGTTGGGTCTCTTATATGAATGACACTTTAACAAAGAAAAGAACCATTAGTCTTTCTCCCTTCCTTGGTATTCTTCGCTTTTATGCTGTTTCAGTTCCGTCTCCTATTGATGATATTTAGACCTCTTTATCTTTGATATAATAGTCTCTATATTCCTAGCTCAATATCTAGGTGAGTTTTTTTTTTTTTTTCCTTTGCTTCCAAATTCTGCTATCTTTTTTTTAATCAAAATTTTAAACATCAATATTAGATCAAGACATTTTCATATTGGCGAAGAAAAAAACATCTAACGTTTGTCATATTCTAAGAAAATTTTGGTCTCTAACACCAATTTTAAGTTTATACTTCTATTTCTTAGCAAGTACAAAGCATATAATTACAAAATTTTCGAAACAACTAACAGAGCACAAAACAGTTTAGACAGATCAAAAACACTTTCCAAACATTATAATGTAGGAATTTCCTTGAAGTTTATGGGCCTTAAAACACCATTTAGGCTTCTCTATTTGTATTTCTCACTAGTTAGTTGTTGTATGATTTGTATTAGCCCATGGAGGCAAACATTCTTTATATATGAAGATTAAAATATGATAAAGAATCTAAATATAACGGACCGACGTACTATTTCCCCCTCGGAACTATCTTATCTTGCCAGATCCCCATCGATCTTTGATCTCGTACTAGTTTTCCTTCGAACTTATATTCTCCGTTTATTTCCCCCCGAATCCATACTTCTACGCCTATTTCCCCACCGAACTACGAAACCTCGCATAATTTCCCCATCGTATTGGTTATAATGGTTTACTATTTTGTTTAACCAACTGCTGAACCGTAATAACCATATTAAATTAAATTAAACCACATTAAACCGGTTTATAAACCATTTACAACCCGATTAAACTATCTAAACCTAAGAAAACCTAAAAAACACAAAATCCCCAAATCAGAGACACAAGTATACATTTTCTTCGTAAGAAAATTAATTAAATTTTTCAAACCACACCAAAAAATACGGACCGACGTACTATTTCCCCCTCGGAACTATCTTATCTTGCCAGATCCCCATCGATCTTTGATCTCGTACCAGTTTTCCTTCGAACTTATATTCTCCGTTTATTTCCCCCCGAATCCATACTTCTACGCCTATTTCCCCACCGAACCACGATTACACGGTTTTGATATAAAATTCGATAGAAACCCATGTTAAACCGGTGTGAAACCAATTTAGAACCCAGGTAAAATATACAACCCGATCCGACCCGACTTCTGCTTCTTTTATTTTAAAATGAAAATCCCCAAATTGAAACTAAGAACCCTAAAAATCGAAATTGAATAAGAAATCTCTCCCTATTTCTCTCAAAATCATGAGCTTCTTTAAGCTTTGGAACAACCGATCTTGCCTTCTCCTTGGCATCAAGCGTCACAACATGCTCAAGAGCCTCGCGTGCTCTCTTCCTCGCCAAAGCAGCTTCTTTTCCTCTCCGGTCAGCATCACACTTAGCTGCGATAACATCCTTGTTCATTGACGAAGCAGCGATCTTAGCGGCGCATATGCGAATCATATCGCTACATATGCTGACATTGATTCTGGGAGTACTTGTAGTATTGTTTCTTTAATCCTCTGTTTCTTGCCACATATTTTAGGTGGGATTGTTGTTGGAGCACACGGTTGGCAACCTCGATCCTCTTTACATTGTAAATATGGTCCCAAATGGCTTGGAAATACCTCGGTTAGTTTTAACTGTTACTCTAATTATTGAGTTTGTTTAATCACATGTTCTTGCTTAAAGTAAACATAGTCCCTCTTCTTTCTGATGCCAAAGCTTTCGTTTACCCAAAGCTATGTGCGCACACAATGGCAAAATCAATGTTTTCCTCATTGTTTCTTCTGCTTTCAGATTAAGGGATCGATTGGTCAAAATTGTAACAGATTACAGAACTGAAACATCTCTTAGACACGGTTGCAATGATATTCTCAAGGTACAAATTTAGTGTCACCAATGTTCCTCTAATCATATATATTTGGAACAGACGCCAGGGAATTTGACGTGTGGTGGTGGTTGTTATACAGACGGATATTGTTAATCTTCTCGTCAAGTGCTTCAACGAGGCTAGGCGCGGGCGGTATGGATGAAGAGGAAGAAGATGAGGAAGAAGATGATGATGGAGACAGACCTGGGCGGTCGCGTTTACGGTGCATATTATGCACTACTGCCGCCGCTGAGTCTGCTCGGTAGCGACCGCTTTTGTGTATGTGTTTGTGAAGTATTTTTTGGACCGACGTACTATTTCCCCCTCGGAACTATCTTATCTTGCCAGATCCCCATCGATCTTTGATCTCGTACTAGTTTTCCTTCGAACTTATATTCTCCGTTTATTTCCCCCCGAATCCATACTTCTACGCCTATTTCCCCACCGAACTACGAAACCTCGCATAATTTCCCCATCGTATTGGTTATAATGGTTTACTATTTTGTTTAACCAACTGCTGAACCGTAATAACCATATTAAATTAAATTAAACCACATTAAACCGGTTTATAAACCATTTACAACCCGATTAAACTATCTAAACCTAAGAAAACCTAAAAACACAAAATCCCCAAATCAGAGACACAAGTATACATTTTCTTCGTAAGAAAATTAATTAAATTTTTCAAACCACACCAAAAATACTTCACAAACACATACACAAAAGCGGTCGCTACCGAGCAGACTCAGCGGCGGCAGTAGTGCATAATATGCACCGTAAACGCGACCGCCCAGGTCTGTCTCCATCATCATCTTCTTCCTCATCTTCTTCCTCTTCATCCATACCGCCCGCGCCTAGCCTCGTTGAAGCACTTGACGAGAAGATTAACAATATCCGTCTGTATAACAACCACCACCACACGTCAAATTCCCTGGCGTCTGTTCCAAATATATATGATTAGAGGAACATTGGTGACACTAAATTTGTACCTTGAGAATATCATTGCAACCGTGTCTAAGAGATGTTTCAGTTCTGTAATCTGTTACAATTTTGACCAATCGATCCCTTAATCTGAAAGCAGAAGAAACAATGAGGAAAACATTGATTTTGCCATTGTGTGCGCACATAGCTTTGGGTAAACGAAAGCTTTGGCATCAGAAAGAAGAGGGACTATGTTTACTTTAAGCAAGAACATGTGATTAAACAAACTCAATAATTAGAGTAACAGTTAAAACTAACCGAGGTATTTCCAAGCCATTTGGGACCATATTTACAATGTAAAGAGGATCGAGGTTGCCAACCGTGTGCTCCAACAACAATCCCACCTAAAATATGTGGCAAGAAACAGAGGATTAAAGAAACAATACTACAAGTACTCCCAGAATCAATGTCAGCATATGTAGCGATATGATTCGCATATGCGCCGCTAAGATCGCTGCTTCGTCAATGAACAAGGATGTTATCGCAGCTAAGTGTGATGCTGACCGGAGAGGAAAAGAAGCTGCTTTGGCGAGGAAGAGAGCACGCGAGGCTCTTGAGCATGTTGTGACGCTTGATGCCAAGGAGAAGGCAAGATCGGTTGTTCCAAAGCTTAAAGAAGCTCATGATTTTGAGAGAAATAGGGAGAGATTTCTTATTCAATTTCGATTTTTAGGGTTCTTAGTTTCAATTTGGGGATTTTCATTTTAAAATAAAAGAAGCAGAAGTCGGGTCGGATCGGGTTGTATATTTTACCTGGGTTCTAAATTGGTTTCACACCGGTTTAACATGGGTTTCTATCGAATTTTATATCAAAACCGTGTAATCGTGGTTCGGTGGGGAAATAGGCGTAGAAGTATGGATTCGGGGGGAAATAAACGGAGAATATAAGTTCGAAGGAAAACTGGTACGAGATCAAAGATCGATGGGGATCTGGCAAGATAAGATAGTTCCGAGGGGGAAATAGTACGTCGGTCCAAATATAACCTGAAGAGGTTGGGGTTGGCAATGGAAGTAGCTAGTGAAGCTTTTTTATATTCACGTGTGAAATTGGAGCTTTTAGCGAAAGCCCAAACCCAGTGGTGTCTGTGTCTGATCCATATTTCATTAGGGTCGGACAATTAAACCAAATCAAAAAGCCTTAACAATTTCAATAATATCTCTCGATTTCACTTGTCACTTGAAAATATAATCCCAGCCAATTCTTTATATATCTAAACTAGTATATACCTACGAATAATGTTTAATTTTTAATGCATGCTGGTTGGAATAGTTTTAAGTAGTAAACCTTTTGGCTTTGGGATACTTTTTAAGTAGCAACTAATTATTTGAATTAAGTAAAACTAATACCTTGAAGTTCAGAAATCCTGACTTCTCTCTATTTACATCTATAATGATTGTTTATTTTCTCATTTATTGATCCATTGGCTATATAAAACAGTATAGTTGTAAAATCCTGGTCTTGACAGTGGTGTTACGTTCTTTTCTTTTTATACTACAGTATAGTATAGTTATTTTCTCATTTATTGATCCATTAGCTATATAAAACAGTGGTGTTACGTTCTTTTCTTTTTCAATAGATATATATAGAATACGATATAATTAAGGTTCAAGTGCTCTTGGAGTCGTCTAGAAGAGAAGCAATAGGATTTGATTAATCGGGGAGGCAAACTCCGGGGGACCACCTTTTGATATTCTTAATTATCTTCGACCTAATTAAAAATGTTAACTAATTCAACTTAATATATTGATTTATTTCTTATAATAAACATGCATGTGCTAGCTAGTTCTCGTTTTTATTTTCTTTTCAAACTTATTAAAACAGGGAATAATTATTTAATTTTATCTGCAAACTAACAAGTTTGCGTGTGCCAAATAAACATAAGTAGATAGATATCTCAAAATACTACTAATACGTAAAAAATTATCAAATTAAGTACACCTTTTACGTTAAGCGTTTCTCAACACTTACATTTTTATCGAGATAGGAAATGTTTTAATTTCTGTTATATAGAATTTAGTACATCTTTAGATGTTTCGATGTATTAATTAGTTGTTATACTCGTGCAACCCTTATAAGTTTCCTTAATTTTAAAGAGACAATTACTACCCAATGGAGTAGCCAACCTTTTAACAACAAAAAAAAAGTGGTCAAGACTAGAGTTAAACCTTAAGCATGGTCGAATAGATCACGTTTAACGGGTACCCTAGACTAACTAATTTTTCAGAAATGGGTTTTGAATTGTAATGTTAAGTTGTTTGATGGGATACCAATATATAATACAACAAGAGAAGGTGAGGTGGACATAATTCAATAATTAGTATATTTATATACAGATATTAATATATAAGTTTACTATATCAAATAATATAGAAACCAACCCACCCACCCAGTAGCCACCACAAAGAAACTTTCGAAAAAAAAACCATAATGAGCTAAATTATTCCACATGCTATTGGATAAATATAAGATTATTGTTGACAGCGTACTTATTTGGAATTATTCTTTCCCTCGATTGCTATAATATACTTTAAAAACAAAGGACCTGAGAGAGAGGAAAGAGCGTTTGATTGCATGAGACACCAATTTGGTGCCAAGAAAGTCCACCAATCAGAGATCTTAGGTTGTATGAAGTAATACAATTATAACACCTAATAAGGGATTAATTAATAGTATTTTAATTAATTGTCTTGATCTATCTTTTAAGTTACAGAGCAGTGGGGTCTTAATGGAACAACTGTCCAAACCAAATGCCATTTCATTATACTTATTTTTATTAAAATAAGATTATCTCATGACTTGATTCACCTGAAAATAGAATAATCTATACCTTTTTTTAATAGCAAATTTCTTTCTGTATAAAATATTGTCTTCTCATGCTTTATGAAGATTTGCCCAAGATCTTGTTTTTGAAGATTAGACTTATGAATATAGTTTTTATTTGTTAAATAGTATAGATGCTTGCATCATTGCCCACTTCTTGTATTCCTTCATTTGGCAACTAACCATTCTCCCTATTTTAATTTAATTATTTAGTTGCATTCATTAAACATGGTCAAGATAGGCTTTTTCTTTCTTTTCTCACAGTACGTAATTAGACAAATAAGATTTGGTTTAGGTGGAAGACATTGAGATAAATTACAAAAAAAAACTCCATCATCAGATCTCTTTGCGAGCAACTTTAATTGATGGGAAAACTGTAAAACATTAATGAATAGTAGTAATCACAAGAGAATACATCACTATAAGAATATCCAGTAAATTTATAGACTATTTTTGTTTCTTTTTTTTTCTTTTTAGAGAATACCGAACCGACGACGATTCGTTTTATATTTTGTTGCATTGCTCTTGAGTGAACATTTCGTTTATTCGCTTTAAAAATTATGATGGATATGCGTCATTCAAATATAGAGTGAAATTTTTAATATTATTTTAGGGATCAGAGTATTATTCTTCAGCTTCCATGTTGATTATAATATTTTTTTTGGGGCTAAATTGGTTAGCTTTATTTTATTTCCTATCTTTCTTTGACTTTTGATAGTATATATCAATAATAAGATATTAACATCTTAATCTTCTCTTGTCGCTTAGAATATAACTTTTGTATTATTTGTCACAAGTGGTGTGATCGCTGCATGCCTTTTCATATATGTTTTTAAATGTATCGTATCTCAACTTAATCTAACTATTTTATTCACGCACTAAACAGAAAGTATTTTCCTACAATATTTAAAAGTAAAGTTTATCACAATTAAGCAAATGTATATATAATGCATAAGACAAAAGATAAAAACAAGTTGACAAGTTAAGTCTTTATATATATTTTTAGTATAAAGAATTTTCTATCCCAGTCTTTATTATATACCATTCCTATATATATATATATATATATGTATGCGCGTGGTATCCACATATGTATAAACCTCTTCCGTGTTAGTGTAATACTTTTTGTACCTATCAAGGTTTATTTCCCAAGATCATTTCTCGTCACACCTTAGATTCAAACAAAGAATTTTATTATAAACCCTAAAATATTATAACTCGATGCTGTTCATGACTAATATAAAAAGCCCTTCCCAACAATATAAAACTCCTTAGACATACAATATATATTATATTACAGATGCAATGCATCATTAAATACAAATTATTAAACTAAACATCCTTCGCGTCTCTCTATTTGCTATATAAAGAAGATCATTTACACATCTCCTTAAGCTAATTAAACCCCATCGACAAACACACATATACATACACAACATATATGTCTATATCTCCGACAATGTCTCGAACAGGCGAAAGTTCCTCAGGCTCGTCCTCCGACAAGACGATAAAGCTATTCGGCTTCGAACTCATCAGCGGCAACCGTTCGCCGGAAATCACGACGGCGGAAAGCGTGAGCTCGTCCACAAACACGACGACGGCGTCGTTGACAGTGATGAAAAGACTCGAATGCCAATACTGTGGCAAAGAGTTCGCAAACTCTCAAGCCTTGGGAGGTCACCAAAACGCTCACAAGAAGGAGAGGTTGAAGAAGAAGAGGCTTCAGCTCCAAGCTCGACGAGCCAGCATCGGATATTACCTCACCAGCCACCAACAACCAATAACCACGGCGTTTCAGGGACCATACCAAACGCCGTCGTATTGTGCGTTCTCCTCCATGCATGTGAATAATAATAATAATCAGATGGGTGTGTATAACGAGGACTGGTCGCCGATGTCATCGCAGATTAGCTTCGGTAGTAAGAACACATGTCAAGATCTTAATGAACAAAGCGGTGAGATGGGTAAGATGTACGGTGTACGACCGAACATGATTCAGTTCCAGAGAGATCTGACTTCTCGTTCTGGTTCAAAGAGAAGCATTAAGTCACTGGATCTTCATCTATAGGTCTCACCGGAGATACGGCCATAACAAAGAGATATATAAATGATTAAGATATATACTAGTGGTGTATTTTATTGGGGAAAAGAAGGAAAAAAAAAACACGAAACACAGTGTTCGTGATGCAATTTGAGTTTTATTTATCAGCTAGGTTAATGTATGTTCTTTAAAAATTCATAATCCAAGTGATGTTGTAGAAATATTCAAAAAGAACAGAAAAAAAAAAAAAAAAAAAAAAACTCAAATGGATTACTTATCCAGAAAATTCTCGATCCTACCATCGTCATCCGAAAACAAAAACAAATTAGTATAGAGTGGATCAACTATTGATATATTATGGAATAATAACAATACGCCATAGTGATCAAACAAAATCATTTTCTTGTTCCTTAGCTTGTAAATCGTATAGTTTAACAAAATCTCAGCTCTACAAGGTTTCTATAGTTTTATCGTTCGTTATTGTGTGCTGTGTTAAAAAATGGTGCATTGCTTAATTGATGGAGCATGTTGAAACATTATCACTTTCTTGTTGCTTAGTCTATTTATGGCCCATGCGTACGTTCTTCTTTAAATGTACTTTTTATACTTCCAATTGTACTTTTTTTTTTATTACCATATATACATATAGATATACTTCCAGTCGTACGTATATTTCCATTACAAGTATTGCATACATGTGTTTATATGTGCATGTACGTACGCGTACACGCTTCAATTTGATTTTATAGTCAAATTTTTTGAAAATATGTAATTAGAAATTTCATCTTACAAGTTAAAATATGATCTTTAGTTCAAAAAGAAATCAAACATTAAATACAAATGCTGAAAAAATGTTATAAACACAAATGTCACACTTCCTTTCCAATTTTCTTTTGCATTTGACGTAAAATAATTATACCACACCCCATAGGTATAAAATACAGTCTTGTTACACAAATCGTTTGACAAAAAGAAAAACTACACAGATCCAGACTCTACCATAATTAGTAGTTACTTACATTATAATATGGATTTTACTTTGGGACGCTAATGAGGCATTTTTGTGCTTATTATTTTCAAACATACATTTAGTTTAATATAAATAATTCATCTTCTGACAACAAAAAAAAAAAAGTAACCGAAATTTTCATACACTCTTATATAATTTGGATTTGTATGTATATATGTGTATGTATATAATTTGGATATTTCATATCTGTAACCTTTTTACTCTAAACCAATTAATCGAGACTAGACTACAATTATGTTGGCTACAAATGTATGCATACACACAACAAAAAGACGAATAGTTTTTGATTATTTGACTTCATTTCTTTTGAGACAATAAGAGAGACAGATATGTGAAGTCTGAATAATACTCCTAAAACGAACCGAATAAGTAAATTTTAGTGGTGACATTGCTTGACTTAGATTTTATTCTTTCAAATAGATTTGGTTTAGGATTGATTCGAAATTTCCCATTAAGTTTCTAAACAAACCTGTGCAAACAATTCATAATTGTACCACTTATAAAATATACATATTAAATATTTTAAATGGAGTCGGCAGGTTGAATATTTTAATCAATAGCGTGATTAGAATGATAAGCTTAAGATCCAACATCCAATGTTGGAGGTTCCTTTAATTGTCTAGACACATGTCACTTCCGACACCAACGGAACTCCATTTTGCTTATGTGTGTGTATTAAGATGCTTATCCCATTTCATTATTACTTTTATTTTTAAAAAGTTTTCCTTTATTGTCCAATTCGTATGTTTCCTATTTTTGGTAATATATGTTTTTGGTTTAACTTTGAAACGTCGCTCACCTTGCATACGAGTACATAAAATACGAGCGATGTTCGACCAACTTGGACTTTCTAGATTTTCGACATATTTCCTTTTTCTTTTATTTTCTGAATCGCAACAACAAAAAATTGAATACATGAACTTTCCTTACATAAAACATAAAATTATGTAATTTCTGATTTGGTAAAAGAGATGAGATAAGTTTGCTCGAATCCTTTGCCTATGATGATAAACTTCAAAGATGTTGATCGTGCATGGTGTGGTACTGTGGTATGTTTTGTGGTTGCAATTGAGATACTGGCATATGTGGATTAGGATGATCCACGAGTATTACGTACAGTGATGATCGTTTTGATGGAGAGCTAGAGAATTGAGGACATAATTTGCAGTTGTCTAGATATAGTTTCGAAAACCGTAATTTTCCCTAAATTAAAAATAAAGTTGCTACCTAATATAAGAGTTTTCGTATGTTTATTAGTAGCATACATGCAACATGTTATCATCATGGCATATGTATCATCGTAATGGAGGATAGCTACTGAAACAACGAAAACACTAATTATCAGTTTTGAAATGATATTTTGTTTAAAGAAGAGATAATGTTATCTAATGTTGTGGGAGACAAGGATAGATCCAAGCCAGGTAAGGTTAGCTTGTTGATCTAAATTGATTAAACATTTAGTTGAACAAGACTTCGCCATCTGTACCACCCATCCTATATATATTTATTTCAATTAATGGATTATAATTTAGTAAACTGTCATATATGCCTCCATTATAACTTTTATTATTGTTATTATTGGCATTATTGCTTTCTTAAAAGCAAGGTTTACTAGTATTTAACAAAAGCTATTGATTGGTCATTATGAAGCGTTATATTTGACCGTCAAGAAGAAAACTATATACATAACGCAATACACTTATATTAATTGTTATATTTGAATTATTATATCAGGTGTAATCTTTTGAAAGACTCCTTGTGTTGTTTTTTTTTTTTTTTTTTTTTTTGGTCAAACATTTGCTTTCATTCCACTAAAGAAGATAACACATACAGAGCCAGGAGGATTTTGAAAATCCAATGTTTAGAACATAATTGAAATGGGCATTCCCCAATGCCAAAGCAAAGAAACAACAAAGATAAACAAGGTAGATAGAGATAATCGACAATTGAGTCTTGAGAGCTTTGAGCCAAAAGCTATGAAGCATATTGGTACATGAGAGGTCAAGGATTATCGATGCTTCTTCCAAGAAGATGGATGAAGAGATGGCCACTGTCATAATAACACGACGAAGTAGCGTTGAATAAGGTGGCAAAGCTGTGATTCTCGCCGGCGTGAGAAGAGCTACACAAGGTAGAGCTTTGACTCCTTGTGTTGTTTTGTGTACTTGTTATCTTATAAAAAGGACAATATCATTTTCTACGTAAAACAAAGGACAAGAATTATAGGTTACTATATTAGTTGAATGATTCTTGATCTAATTTAAAACATTAGCGTTAGATGTAAGTTTTTGAAATTAAAAACTGATTATAAATGAATCAGTTGATCTATAAAATTTAATTTGGTAGAGCACCCATCAGAGAGATCTTAATTTCTTCCAGAAACTACGTGATTAGAAGACGTGTACTAAGTGACAAGTAAAATATAAATTAAGCTTAATCTAATGCATAGTTGGCTATTTGCGTTTATCATTATTTTACTAAATAGTAAATATTCGATTCAAGTCGTGTGCAGGAATCGACTTCTTTTTAAAAAGATTTTACGAAATTAACTGTAGTAAATAGTCTCTGACAAAAAAATAAAATAAAAATTGTAGTAAAGGAGTCGCAAACTTTTCATATATCTTACAATATAAAACAGCACAATGCACCGTCGATCATGTTATTGATTTTTTTGGCTTTCCAATTCGGTTTAAACCTCAAAATATAGAAACCCGCTCGATAACCACAAACCGGGAAAAATGTTCAAAAGAAACAAACCGGTCGGTTATTGGGAATTGATTTCTAGGGTTTTAAGGTTTTGACTGACGGTTGACTTAGGGCGCGCTTCTCTGCACAGACAGACACATATCAAAGCTTAGCTATAGCTGCTCTTTTGCCACCTCTTTGCTCTGCTTCTCTCGCCATCATCATCCTTCAGGTTCGTTCTCTGTTTTAGTTTTACAATTAAGGAATTGGAATCAGTGGGCGTAAGTAATGGAATCGAAAGCTTCAAACTTTATTCGAATTGAGTTTTGTTTTCTTTCTCAATTAGATAGCAAAGCCTATGACTTTGGCTTTACAATAAGCTGTGTTTGATTGAATTTTGATTTGGGCTTATAGGTTAGGAAACAAAGAAGAAACTAGTGCGAAGATGAGGAAGAAGGTAGACGAACGTATTAGGACTCTGATTGAAAACGGTGTTAAACTCAGACACCGTTCCATGTTTGTCATCGTCGGTGACAAGGCTCGTGACCAGGTAAATATTGCTTGTTTATCGAGGATTTATACTTTTGCATTTTCCTCCTCCTCCGGGATCAAAGTCTAATGCGTTTCTAATTCGTTGGTGTAATAGATAGTTAATCTTCATCACATTTTGTCAAAATCGGTGGCCAAGTCCAACACAAGTGTGCTATGGTGCTACAAGAACAGACTCGACATTAGCAGGTTCGATTTTTATCAACCTTGTGTTTGAATGAATAAGATATTTCCCAAAGTTTAAGCTTTTACCTGAAACCTTTGTTATTAGTGGCTTAATTGAAGCCTAGTTAACGGGTCAACACATTCTTTAGTGTGAGTTTCTTTTGGTCTTTCCATGTCGAGAATGATGGAACCTTACTTTGTGAACTATTTTACGAATATTTGTGGAATATCTGTGGATTACCTGGTTGTAGAATTTAAGAATGGAATTATTTTTGTTGTGTGCAGTCACAATAAGAAACGTTCGAAGCAGTTGAAGAAGATGAAGGAGAGAGGACAATTGGATCCTGAAAAACTTGACGCTTTCTCTCTTTTTCTTGATGTGGGAGATGTCACGCATTGTTTGTACAAGGATTCTGAAAGAATTCTTGGGAATACTTTTGGCATGTGCATCTTACAGGTACTCTTTCATAATAGCAGAAGATATATTTTTGCTGCAGCTTACTCATATTTTTATTTTCTTTCACGTCTAATTTTGTTTCTACATCCAGGATTTTGAAGCTTTAACTCCAAATCTACTAGCGCGGACAATAGAGACGGTTGAAGGGGGTGGGCTTGTTGTATTACTATTACAATCGCTTGCTTCACTTACCAGTCTCTGCACCATGGTTATGGTATTCACACTGACTTTTGTAGTTATGTTACTTAACTACTTATTTGAAGTTACATGATTGGTTCTATTCATATCAGGATGTGCATGATAGATTTCGAACTGAGTCACACTCTGAAGCGTCCAGACGTTTCAATGAGCGATTTCTGTTATCACTAGCGTCTTGCAAAGCATGCGTTGTCATGGATGATGAGCTGAATATATTGCCACTTTCGTCTCATATCAGATCTATCACTCGAGTTCCAACAAAGGAGGTAAACTTTATAACAGATTCACATTTTTGTTCCATGGGTTGTTAAAGTTTTTTTGTATTTCATCACACCAGTTAGCATCTTTACTTTTTTACTTTCATGTGTTTGTAATAAAAGGATTCGGAAGGGCTTTCTGAGGCAGAACGAGACCTGAAGAGTTTGAAAGATGCACTAAACGATGATTTTCCTGTTGGTCCTTTGATTAATAAGTGTTGTACATTGGATCAGGTATGTGGTTTTGTCACCTGTGTACATTGGATTAAGATAACATCACATTGGATCAGGATTGAATATGTGCTTTGTCGTTTGTAGGGTAAAGCTGTTGTCACGTTTTTTGATGCAATACTGGATAAGACCCTCCGCAGCATTGTTGCTCTGATTGCTAGTCGTGGGCGTGGAAAATCTGCTGCACTTGGTCTAGCTGTTGCTGGGGCTGTCGCTGCTGGGTAGGCTTGAGTTATTGTACTCATTTATTCATGTATGTTCCAATAAAATATTTGCAATCTTATTGGCACTTTATCTTATTTGCTGTTAGGTACTCTAATATTTACGTAACAGCACCAAGCCCTGATAACTTGAAAACGTTATTCGAATTTGTTTGCAAAGGTTTCGATGCACTTGAATACAAGGTAATGTGAACTTCTTTCTTCTGGATATGTATGAGGCATTTTTCTAGAAATTTTTCATGTTGGGCGTTTGCTGGTGGAGTCATAGATTTGAAGTATGCACGATATTGAGGAAGAAGAAAGAGTGTTTTGCATGTTAATTCGAGATATCCATATAGTTTCCTGAACACTACCTATTTTGTAGGAACATCTTGAATATGATGTTGTGAGAAGTGTGAATCCTGACTTTAATAAAGCAATCGTACGGATAAATATCTTCAAGCAGCACAGGCAAACTATCCAGGTTTGTTCAATCCTTGTTTTTTTACTCGTTACTAGCCGTAGTTTGTGTCGATCACTAAGGTGCTTCGTTTTCTGTTTTTTTTTGTTTTCATGCAGTATATCCAACCACATGAACACGAGAAGCTCTCGCAAGTGGAGCTGTTGGTTATTGATGAAGCGGCAGCTATTCCTTTGCCAGTTGTGAAGTCTCTACTTGGCCCTTACCTAGTTTTCTTATCATCTACTGTCAGTGGGTATGTGAAACAGGAGTAAATTACATTACCAAAATATTGAAAGTTAATATGCATGGTGTGGTTAATTTGGGTCAGTCAGGCTACTGATTTTTGTTTGTTTTGCCTTTCTTTGCCAAAGCTATGAGGGTACTGGTAGATCTTTGTCCCTCAAACTCCTCCAACAGTTAGAAGAGCAAAGCCGAGCCCCTTTTACTGGTGCTGAAGGCTCCCTTTCTGGTATGTAACTGCTACATCTAGTTTTTACCTTTGGCAAGTGGCAATCATGAGATTTTTTTGTATTGATCCCAACATTATCTTTAAGGACATAGAAGTTCATCTTTTTAAAATTATCGCTCCAATACCTATGTGTAGTGGCTTATGAATAAAAAAGTGTTGCTAGTATTTTCGTACTATGTTTATGTTTTTTGAGTAAACTATTGTCCAATGCATAGGATTGAGGAATTGGTGTGAATATTTTTTTCCAAGAACGTAAGTTTTGTTGTTAAGTCAGGCCTTAAGGGTCTCTGAACTCGACTGAAACTTCATGCTGAGTAGTCATGTATTATGATTTTAGGTTTTAGATTACTGTGTTTGATGGGTGTTCATATTCATTTTTGATTACTACTTTCATATTTAGTATGTAGTATTAGATATCCTTTTTTCCCTAAGTCTTCTAGTTGATGTGAATTGTTATCTGAGGGAACTCCCTGACTGTCTGAAGTTTCTTTGGATTCAGGTTGCCTTTTCAAGAAAATAGAACTCAGTGAATCTATTAGATACGCTTCTGGAGATCCAATTGAATCCTGGCTTAATGGATTACTATGCCTTGATGTTGCTAATTGTCTTCCAAATCCTGCTTGGTATTTATCTACTCAATATAGATAAAATGTTGCTAACTCGTTCTTGCCAACGAGTGATCTAATGACCGTTTTCTTTTCTTACAATAACTGTTTTCTTTTCTTGTTTTTGTAGCCATCCTCTGCCAAATCAGTGTGATCTTTATTATGTCAACCGAGACACCTTATTTTCTTATCACAAAGACAGCGAGCTGTTTTTACAGGTAATTATAATAGTTTATTTTACTAACCAAGTAC
Source organism: Camelina hispida (assembly GCA_023657505.1). Classification (NCBI taxonomy): domain Eukaryota; kingdom Viridiplantae; phylum Streptophyta; class Magnoliopsida; order Brassicales; family Brassicaceae; genus Camelina; species Camelina hispida. The sequence continues at coordinate 4,380,435 of CP094631.1, forward strand.
ATTTAGCTATCTATATTTTGTTGTTAAGGCATTAAGTGGCATTCTGCAGCGAATGATGGCACTTTGTGTCTCTTCTCACTACAAGAATTCTCCTAATGATCTTCAACTTCTGGCGGATGCTCCTGCTCATCATTTGTTTGTCTTGCTCGGTATGCAAATTTTCCTCCTTTTCATTGCTAGAGATAATCATCAGATTAGAGTATTGCCTTAATTTCTATTTGGTACAGGTCCTGTTGATGAGACCAAAAACCAGCTCCCTGATATTCTGTGTGTTATCCAGGTATAGATTTGTTACTTTCTGTTCTGGTTTTTAGAATTGTTTGCTTGGACAAAAACAGTTAGTTGGACTAACATTTAATAAAAGCATATGCATCTTGGCGTTCTTATGTGTTGATTCTGGATGTAAATCATTGAAATTGATATTTTTGCAGGTCTGTCTCGAAGGACAGATATCTCGGAAATCCGCCGAAAAAAGTTTAAGAGAAGGTCATTCACCACATGGAGATCAAATTCCATGGAAGTTCTGTGAACAGTTCCGGGACGTTGTTTTTCCAAAGCTTTCTGGTGCCCGTATAGTACGCATAGCAGTCCACCCCAATGCTATGAAAGTAAACTTTCTTATTATGCTCACTTTTATTTATGTTATAGGTTTCCCTGAGAGACTAACAAGTTCTTGATTACATTCTATGTAGATGGGATATGGGTCTGCTGCGGTTGAACAATTGATCAGGTAAATGCATGATTACAAGTACAACGTAATTGATTCATACATGCAGATATTTAATTGATTGATACGTGCAGATACTTTGAGGGTCAGCTAGCTTCAATATCAGAAGGTGATGATGAACTGGATGTGGAGCCTTCACCAGTTAGAGTTACCGAGGCTGCTGAAAAGGTTTTTGATTTTGTTTTAAATCTATCCTTGTGGGGTTTTGTATAATGCGTTCCAGTTCTTACTTAATTTTTTTTTGGTTTCCCATAGGTTTCATTGCTTGAGGAACAGATAAAGCCTCGTGTCAATCTTCCACCTTTGCTGGTTCCTCTTCGTGATCGACGACCTGAGAGACTCCACTACCTCGGTGTCTCTTTTGGGCTTACTTTGGACCTTTTCCGTTTCTGGGGAAAACAGAAATTTGCTCCATTCTACATCAGTCAAATACCAGTTGAGAATATCTCTTTCTCCCTTCTCCTGAATTGCTTATTCTTGTATTGTCTAGTAGTTCATAACACAGTTTCTATATATGGTTGTACCAGAGTGCTGTGACTGGTGAGCACACATGTATGCTTCTGAGACCATTAACATTAAGCAACGAAGAATTCGAAGTTGATGAGTCGGATAAACTGGGCTTCTTTGCTCCCTTCTATAAAGGTTCATTGATTCGTTAACTGAAATCAATTGTTTCTGTATTTCCTAAGTATGGCATGTTTTAATTTAATGTTTTGGCCAATTCTTCTACTCTGTTCAGATTTCAGGATAAGGTTTTCTAAGCTGTTGAGCGATAAATTCAAGAAGATGGATTATAAACTTGCAATGAGGTTAGCGCTAATCATTTTCGTTTCCCATGCAACTTTGGACCTATTCTGCAATACTATTGTAGGTTTGACATTATACTTTATGTGTTGATAATATTCATTTCTCTCTTTTGTCTAGTGTCTTGAACCCTACGATCAACTTCCCAGAGGTTGATTCTTCGGGGAATTCATCAGATGGATTTTTGAAGAAACTCGCCGGTGTCCTTTCACCTTATGATATGGAGAGACTCAGAGCATACACTGCCAATCTCGTTGACTTCAATCTGGTTAGATCAACTTTCTGAAATACACGCAATTTATGGAAATATTTACAGACTTATTCTGCGTAAGCAATATATTGGGATATGTAATCTGCTTAAATAACTTACACAGTGATAAAATTCTGCTAACAGATTGAGACAAATACCAACCACTTGTTCAAGTTTGATATTTTGTCTTCTCGTTTGGTTTGGTAACTATTTTTTATTTTGTTATCTTTCCAAAGGTTTATGACATCTGCAAAACTTTAGCTCATCATTATTTTCAAGAGAAGCTCCCGGTCTCACTGTCATATCTTCAAGCATCTGTACTCCTGTGTTTGGGCTTGCAGGAGTCGGATTTCTCGAGCATCGAGGTATAGCATGTCTACTCTTAATTAAGTTTCGATGATCTGGACTGCTGCGTTATGTTTTACCACATATGTGGAGATAACTTGTAGACACATCTGGGTCTGGATGTTCTAAATTGGATATTTACGTTGACTTGCAGAGACAAATGCAGTTAGAGAGGGGACAAATACATTCTCTTCTATTGAAGGTTGGAAAGAAGTTATACAAATATTTGAATGGAATCGCAACAAAAGAGATTGAGTCCACCTTACCTCGGTTGAAAGATGTAAGTTCAGATGGAAAAGTTAACAAATAGACTTCCGTGTTCTTTTGCTCAATCATAATATTCTCCATCATTTTTGGAAATTAACAAATCCACACATGAGTATCTGATTGAAATGATTCATGGTGGCTTTTGGTTGCAGAGAGTGCTTGAGCCTCACAATGTATCAGTAGACGAAGATCTCAGGGAAGGAGCTAGAGAAGTTGAGGTAATTACTTTTGTTTCTGTGCATGCGTATATACTATTTTGGTTGCCATGTAAGGTCGAAACATAATTCACACTTTCAAATGTTTGGGTTTAAAGGAACAAAGGAGGGCAAAGATAGACGAATTGTTGGATCCCGAGCTGCTTGAACAATTTGCAATTGGGGACAAAGACGCTGAGGCTTTGCAAAAGTCTAAGATCTCTTCAAGTGGTCTTATAAGTATTGAGTCCACCAAATCAGAGAGCAAGAAAGAGAAGCCAAGTGGTTTTGATAAATCCGCCAAAAGAGAGGCAATGATAAGCACTCCTCCAGGTCCAACAAGAAGAGAAGAGGCTGATGTGGAGTTCATGTAAACAATTGCTTTTTTTTTTGTAACAGTGACCAGAAAATTTTGATCATTGGGTTTTTCTATGATTCTGTAATCAGAGAATCTGAATATTTATTAAAATTTTGGTTTGATCACAAAATGAAAAAAAAACTTTAACAGATTCTGTTTGGGCATTCTACAACCATAGTACAAAGTTTTCTATTGAACTATAACTATATTATTCTTTTACTGCAATAATGTCAAACTGGTTCACATCTCTGCAGCAAAAGACTTGCCACATCCACAGGTTTGTGTAGCGTTAGGGTTCGTGAAAGAGAAGCCTCCACCAATCAAAGCATCGCTGTAATCAAGCTGCATTCCAAAAAGGAAGAGCATGCTCTTCGGATCACAAACTGCAAAACAATTGAAAAAACAGAGCTTTCACTTTACAGATGTTACAAACACTTGACTGCAGAAGAACAACAATAGACTAGTTCAAAAATCGGAAGCAAAGTATTCATCTGTACCATCTACTTGACAACACGAGTCTAAAACTTTAGCCAAGAACATTATCGAACAACCTCAACTCTTTTGCTTCAACGCACAGAAACTGACATGCATATTCTAAGTATGGCGAGTCTACATCATCAACCAACTTGATATGAAGTGTGTATCAGGATGTAAGTATGACGAATGTTATCGAACAACCTCAACTCTTTTGCTTCAACACACAGAAACTGACATTCATATTCTAAGTATGACGAGTCTACAACTCTACACCATAAACCAACTTGTTGATACCCTTAGACAGTTAGACCTTATTAGATAAGAAAGGAAGGATCAGGATAGTTACCTATAGTGAATCCTTCGTATTCAATATTGGAATCATCTGGTCTCGCGTTAGCTCTATTCTCAAAGTCCATCGTGTAAGACATCCCTGAGCATCCTCCTTGTTTAACACCAATTCTCAAGCACAAATCTTCCCCACGTTCTGATCTCATCTTACTCAGATGCTTAAGTGCATTATCAGACAGAGATATCGCCGGCTTCAGTCCCTCCATTGAAGAAGGTGCTGCTGAGAAAATTCAAAAAGCCTCTTTAAAATTCTCGTAAACAAAGCAATCCAAAGTAAAACAGAATCACGAGGAGACAATCAAAATCATCAATTTCAAAGAAAAAAAAAATCTGATTTTTAAACAAAAAATGGCAATAACAAGACATAAAGCAGAGAAATTTCGTGAAATCAAACAAAAAAGACGAACCTGGAACTGAAGTGGATCGAACATAGAGACGGTTTCTCCTACTGAGATTGAGATTCACATATGATAAACAAGGAAACGAAATCGAATTACAAGAAACCACAGAACGTAAACTTGTGTTAGAGATTCTTAGCCCAAGAAAAGTTGGATTTGTAGTAGTCGTGATTCCAGCAAACGCCATAATCGCCTGAGTTGAGGTAATCTCTCAAATGCGTGTATTAGAAGAAGACCCTAAGAGAGAAACAAAAAAAAAAAACAAATCTTTGCGCTTAATTGGAAGTTTTAAGTCCACATGTTAATTTGTTTTCAGGTAGGTGTGTGTGATTGATTTTATTTTATTTTTGTTTTATGAACCCTAAAAGCATGTCTCTTTCGTAGTTATCGGGTCATAAATTTAAACCCGATTTTGACCCGGTTTATGAGTTGGGTCTTACCCGAACCTAAAAGGAAGAAGACACACACATAGCGCGAAGGAAACAAACTTCATCTTCTTCAATCTTCATCATCGTCTCGTCTCTTCTCTGATTCGTCGCTTTGCTCTCTTCCTCTTTCTTCATCTTCTTCAGAGGTCAGTTCTCACGAGTTCTATGCATAATTAAGTGGCTCTTTTTAATGGCGTCTTCTTCCACCAGCTCTCTCAATCTCCACTCTCTTCCCAAGGTAAAGAAGTAATTACTAATTCTTCAATCACTTGTTCTATTTCACTTTGTTTTGGTTTCTATCTAACTCCGTTTCCTAATTGAAATTTGATAAGGCTTCTTCTGGGTTTGGCCAATGGAGGAGGAGGACTGGGTTAAATCCGGAATCTTTAGGTAGCTCCGTTTCTAAGAACCGATTGTGTGTTTCTCCGGTGATGGTTCTCAACCGAAGTCCGAGACTTCCGGTGATCAAAGCTTCGTATAACTCTGAGGGAGGCTCTAAGCGTAGTAGTAGTAGTAGGGTTTACAAGGAGTCACAGGCGGCTAGTGGTTTTCCTAATGCTCAAGTCCAGCGGATTGCGTCTTCTGTCTTGCCCTTGGGCTCATTTGCTGTCGTCACTTTCGGTACGCGCATTGCTTGCTACTAGAGCTTGTTTTGTTTTCAATACGAGAGATATGTAATGATAAAAGTTTCATCTTTTTCTCTCAAAATCGTCGATACTAATTTGTGTTTTCAGCTGACAGTTTTGTGGAAAGTGGTTGAGAAGTTCATGTCTCCAAAGGCTCCAAAGACTTCTGATGGAGAAAACAAATCTTCTTCTTCACAGGGAGTGAAGTGGTCCATTGGGGCTGGTACTAATTTGTTACAAGGATTTGCTGCAAAGGTTGATAGAGAGGCCAAGCAGAGGCTTAATGAATTTGCAAAAGAACTCAGGTCTTTCAGAAGTGTTGACATGTCAGGTGCATTGAATGATTCAACTGTTATGACATTACTTATTTGCTGTTTGTAATTCCTCATCTCTTTTCCCTTAAGTGTGGGATTTATCCTTTGCCGGGACAGACAATTTTATTAGAATTATTAGATGTGATCGGTAGTACCATCTTCCTTTTGTCTTAAGAGATATGGCTGAAGTTCAGGACAGTGTGTGTAGAGCCAATGGATATAGCTCATCTGTGTATTAATTTGCAGGATGCAACTTTGGAGATGAAGGATTATTCTTTCTTGCTGAAAGCCTTGGGTATAATCAGGTTATAGTTCTCTCTTGTTTTCACATCTGTTATCTGCCAACTCATTAGAGTCCTGATATTCTTATGTTGATTGAGTAACCATATCCATGTTTGTGTTTCAGACTGTAGAGGAAGTCAGTTTTTCTGCAAATGGAATTACAGCTGCAGGAGTTAAAGCCTTTGACGGTGTTCTTCAATCAAATATTATGTTGAAAGTTCTTAACCTCTCTGGAAACCCTATCGGTGATGAAGGAGCTAAGGTTAGTGGAAATATTATATAGTAGTTTTAAGTTTAATTACCGGGTGTCTGATGGTAGAAAAATCCCCAGTTCAATCAAGAGTGGAGAACATATCGATTTCTGCCTAGATAACATGGAGCTTATTCTCTGTGTGTACGTTCCTTTCTGAGAAGGGTTTCTCATTCGTTTTTTCTTGTAATGGCAGACTTTATGCGCTACACTGATGGAAAATTCTAGCATCGAGATACTTCAGCTGAACAGTACTGATATAGGAGATGAGGTTTGTTTGAGAAGATGCTTTGTTTTACATGTTTTTCAATCTCCTAAGTTAGTCACAATCCTTTAAAATGTTTTCATGCTTTAAATAGTTCCAATGTTCTTGCGCAGGGTGCAAAGGAAATTGCAGAGTTGTTGAAGAGAAATTCAACCCTGAGGATTATTGAGCTGAATAATAACATGATTGACTATTCTGTAAGTTCTTTCTGATCATGTGTATACCGTTGTATTTTATAATTAATCACCCAGGTTTATGAATTTTAATCTGTTGTGTCTTTTTCCCTTCTTTTGAAATGGAGGTAGGGATTCACAAGTCTTGCTGGAGCTCTTCCTGAGAATAATACAATACGCAATTTACATCTCAAGTGAGTTTAGGATTATAAGTGGATGTTTTCTTTTGGGCTTTTATTTATAGTGTATAGTTTATATCTCTGACATACTGATTCATGGATCTGTATCAGTGGAAACTACGGTGGTGCTTTGGGTGCCAATGCTTTAGCTAAAGGGCTTGAGGGTAATAAGTCTTTACGGGTACAAATTTTCCTCACGTCTCTTTCTGTGTATATCGTATACCATTTCATAGTTTAGACTTTAGATGTGTTATCTTATATGATGCATTAAAGGTACTTTCTGATCTCATTAAAGACAACCAATGAATTAATGTCATCAACAGTTGATCTGTTCCCTTGGCTTTTCTACCCACAGGAACTTCATTTGCATGGAAACTCTATTGGAGACGAAGGGATTCGAGCTTTGATGGCTGGTCTATCTTCCCACAAAGGTTTTTCAATAGAACACTCTTGATACGTCTATATTAACTCTTCCTTGCCTCTAGTGTAGATCAGTAGTTATACTGAGATGCATTTTTGTGTGCAGGGAAACTGGCTTTGCTAGATCTTGGTAACAACTCCATCGCTGCAAAGGGTGCCTTCTATGTAGCAGAATACATCAAGAGAAGCAAGAGCTTGGTTTGGCTGAACCTGTACATGAATGATATAGGCGATGAGGTACATACATACAATTTATAACAATGAAGCTGGATTGTGTCTGTTGCTTATCTGAAAACCTTGTCTCTTTTTGTTCTGTTGTTTATCTTTACGATTTTCAATGGTTTCAGGGAGCTGAAAAGATTGCAGATGCTCTGAAGCAAAACCGTTCGATTGCAACCATTGACCTGGTGAGAAGTGACCATCTTCTCCAGTCTCCCTAAGTTTTGTACCTTGCGCTCAGATCGAGCTATGTGTTCTGCTAACACATTTTTGTAATTTAGGGTGGAAATAACATCCACGCCGAGGGAGTTAATGCGATAGCTCAAGCTCTGAAAGATAATGCAATTATTACGACGGTCAGTGCCAAAAATCATTCTCATCTTTGTTTCCTTGTTCACTTATATCTTGGATGATAATGACACTCCTACTGTCATTATTTCCTCAGTTAGAGGTTGGTTATAATCCCATAGGACCCGACGGCGCTAAAGCATTATCTGAAATTCTCAAGTTCCATGGAAATGTAAAGACGCTCAAACTTGGTTGGTGCCAGGTAAAGCCTGTCCATAACTCTTTATCTATAGAAATAAATACTTTTCACAATTGCCTATTTCGTTTTATCATTGTTTGATTTTCATTCCTATGTCCTGCAGATAGCTGCAAAGGGTGCTGAACATGTTGCAGACATGTTGAGATATAACAACACGATCTCGGTTTTGGACTTGCGGGCAAATGGACTTAGAGATGAGGTTAAATTTTATCAGCATTCAGCTTGTTTTATATATGTACTTACAATATTTCTACCAAATATGCTTTTTTTTTTTACAATTGTGAATGATTGTTGTTTTCAGGGAGCTTCCTGCTTAGCTCGGAGCTTGAAGGTAGTTAATGAAGCTCTGACATCCATGGATCTAGGATTCAATGAAATACGGGTAACAGAGAAGATACTTTGTACATTAACAATACTTCTCTTCTTTTGTAAGCAGCTTGATCTTATTATCCTGACTCGTTTGCAGGATGATGGGGCATTCGCCATTGCTCAAGCTCTAAAGGCCAATGAAGATGTGACGGTTACATCGATAAACCTTGGGAACAACTTCATCACCAAGTTTGGACAGGTAAAGAAGAACACACATGTATTTCCAATGTTTTCGTCATGAAAGATTCTGGTTGCTGAGAATATGGTTATTTGTTTGTTTAATCCCCCAGAGTGCATTGACGGACGCTAGAGATCATGTTCTAGAGATGACTGAAAAGGAAGTAGAAATTTTCTTCTAGGAGAGACAAACTGAAGTGAAGAAGACTTTGTCACTCTGTAATTTTTGCACCATTAGTTGTCGTCTCATTCTTTATTAACGTGTGGGGTGATGCTTCAAACGAGAGAAAATTATTCTTTTTCTTTTTTGGTGGGTTTTACGGTAGGATTCAATTTCATTGAAAAGAAAAGTTTATTGAAAAAATGGTGTTTGGTGTGACGAAGAAAAGAGAGGCTTAAGATCTTATTCAACTCAAGCTGTTCACAATGCATGCATGCTATGCAATCACTAAGCCTCGTTGCCTTTGACTGATGCTAAATACAGCTCTTTTAGTGTTCCAGACTTGTTTGCTCCTCCTGCTGTCGGTGAGTATACAGCCACCATATGCTTCAGAATTGTTTGCAGTCGGGCCCAAAATTGTTTACAGTTTCTTCCGTAAAAAAGCTTCCGAGTTAGTGACGCTAAACGACACAGTTTCATTAACTTGTTTGGCTTGGTAATTGGCAACACGTGTCAACTACGGAGATAACCGACGGTTGTTAATGACATGGACCCTTGATAAAGGTGTTTTCATAGAATTTTTTTCCTTAGGGGAAAATTAAATAAAAATCATTAGTCTTAGTGGAGTTTATTGGTTTGAGATTTGAATAGAGTTTTAGGGGATTATTAGTTTAAGATTTAGAAAGAATTTTAATAACTTTAAAGTTATGTAAAATATGTTGCTATTCAATTAAGACTTTTTAAAACTCTTTAAAAATTTGGTGTTATTGGTTGTGGATTTGTTAAAAGTTATCTAAAATTTTGATAAATCTAGTGTTATTGGATTAAGAGTTTTCTAAAGTTATTAAAATTTTTATGTTATTCAATTAAAACAAAATAATCTTGGATTATTAATGAATTCAAATTTTGTGTTATTGGTTTAGGATTTTATATCATTTCCTTCATAACAAAAGTCATGAAAACTCTTTCATCAAATAGAAAGATTTTATGAAAGATTTTACAAGATTAGGAAAAACAAATAAGCAAGATTTAAAATAACTTCCTAAACAATTTCTTATAGAATGCTTTATTTTTACTTTCTAATTTTCTATGATTTTAAAAATCAGCAAGATTTTCAAAAACACAAAGTCATTAACATTATTTCTAAATCTTAAACCAATACCTATTAAATGTTATGTAGAATCTGTTTGTTATTAGATCAAGTTTTTGTTAAACTCTGTTTAAAGTTTATTTGATTGTGATTTGTAAAAAATCTGAACAAATTTGGGTTATTGGATTCAGACTTTTATAAAGTCATTAAAAATTTTGTGTTATTCAATTAAAACAAAAGAATCTAGGATTATTAATAAGTTCAATTATTATGTTATTGGTTTATGATTTTAGACACTTTCTTTACAAAATAAAGTCATGGAAAATATCATACATATACATTGATTGTTCGGAGAACTTTACAAATTTAGAAAACTAATCAACAAAACTCTCTAGCAATCTTTAACAATCTTTCACTTATTCATTTTTAATGATTTTGTTGAACTTTTCAAAAAATTTCATAAATTTCAAACCAATACCACCACATCTCCGTAATTCCATCTTTAATTTGTCATTCCTTCCTTTTGTTTATAGAGATTTTAAGCGTAAGTTACCCACAAATGTAGCTGATAATAGGATTAAAAACCATATTGCTACCTGGAGGAACCGTCATATAGGCAACAATACCCGGGGTTGCTTGGTTTTGTTTGCCCAGGATGGTGGTTACGTAGATACCATCCGATCTCTTCAGGCAAATGCTCTAGGAAATCGTCCTTTTATCACCGTCTTAGTATATAGGGACTAAGATGCAACGAATAGAGACTTAAGAAGCTTACAATGGACTATATTATTATTAGAATTATTTAAAATATTTTACGCCCGGAGTATAAAAGGACGATTTCCTAGAGCATTAACTTAAGTTAATTAATTTAAATTTAAAATTAACTTAAGAAGCTTACAATGGACTATATTATTATTATTATTAGACTTAAGAATCTTAAAATGGACTATATTATTTTACGCCCGGTGTATTGTATTTACAAATTAATTTAAATTATAAATTCTCTAATTTGTGTCGTTAGACCTTTGTAAAAATCACGAAAATTGGTTAGTTCAGAGATTTTGTGTTCAAGAAAACGGAATTAACTATAAGAGAAAAACTAAATCCGGTTAAAGACAGGTTATCTCGGTATGGTTTTCGATTCTGTTCGTAGAAAACTATATTATTATTAGAATCTTTAACACTCATTGTAATTAATTTAAATGAATAAATGAACCAATGATGCACTCTTTGATCTTTGGCCTAAACAAAATAAATGTTCTTGTATTTATATGAACTGACTTAGCGATATATGGGCCCTCCTAATACAAAATGATGGGCTTTAAGATTTTGCGGTGATTCAATAGTATAATCAGATTGATGATTTACGCCTGGTATATTGTATTTACGAATTAATTTAAATGAAATCCGGTTAAGGACAGGTTATCTCGGTTTTCGATTCGGTTCGTAGAAAACCAGCATAATTGGGGTACATACTTCCTCCTGCTTTGAAAGACACCAAAAAAAAAAAATCTCTGTTCTGTAGAGAGAGAGAAGTTGGGGAAGAAAAAAAAAAATGGCGGCAAAGCGAGGGAGAAACCGGTCGCCGTCACCGGACCCGGAAGGGATGTTTGCCGGAATGATAGTTTATATGGTCGAAATCGGAGTCCAGCGTCGTCGATTGCAGGTTTTTTTTTTTTTTTTTTTTTTAATTTTACTCGGACAACTAAAAAAAAAGTTTTGCTCAAATCCATAAGTTAATTACTTAAAGAGATATTAAATTGGACAACATGTTGTTTCTGATTTTGCTTGCATGATATGTCTGTTTTTATTGCTATATGGATTTGAAAGATATGGAAGCAGAAGCTGGTTCAAATGGGTGCTGTTATCGAGGAAGATCGGTTAACTAAAAAAGTCACTCATCTTCTTGCTATGAATCCCCAATCTCTTCTCCACAAGTTTGACAAAAAACGTCTCTCACATTTTAAAGGAGTGAGTTGGGTTTTTTCATTATGTGTTTGTTGTTCATGAGTTGTATCAACGATTTAGATTACTTGGGAACGGCAAAGTTAAATGCTTTCTGTTAAACATTTGGTTTCAAGTGTTGAAATTTTGATTTCTTCCTTGTTTGGTTTAACTCAGTCACATTGTTGTTTTTCTTCTGATGAACTGTCTGAAATCAGTTTTAATTTTCGACATTTATGTGTTTGGTATCTCGCTTTAGTCTTCGGTAGCCTTTGTTGGTGACCTGATATTTCTCTTCTTGAATTTGTATTTTGTGAGCCAAGATGGTGAAGAGTTTATACATTGGTTGTTTCCTTGCAGCGTCTTATGCTTTACCAGTGGTTAGAAGATAGCCTAACTGCAGGAGAGAAGGCTAATGAAGACTTGTATCTTCTCAAAATTGACTCAGATGATGAGATTCAAGAGCCCAACAAGTCTTTACCTGCAGTAGTAAGTGGTGGTGAGGATCAACCTTCAACTCCAAAACGTACTAAAGGTTCCCCTCATGTTGGTGACTTCAAAGGCTTGCAAGGCCTAAACGATGCACAAGAATCACCAGATTCACCTACAAGTTGCAGTGTTCCCTCTACTAGTGCCAGCCCTGGAGAAGGCATTGCAGACACTCCCACTACTAGTCCACAGTCAGAGGTAAGCAGTTCTTTTTTTTCCTACGAGTTAACTATACTAGAAGTTGTTGTTTGCGTTTTCTGCTTTCTCAGCAGGAATGTTGTTGCTATGGATGTTCTTATTTTGATCTTCTTTTGTTTTGTAGTCCACATCAGTCTACAAACCACCCGACTTGAACAGAAATATCACTGAGATATTTGGAAAGCTAATAAACATTTACAGAGGTACGATCCATGGTGTTTGCATATTATACTACTTTCTTATATGAACTAAGTAACATAACTCTTTCTTCTCTGTCAAAAGCTTTGGGTGAAGATAGGCGGTCCTTTAGCTATTACAAAGCGATTCCTGTCATTGAAAAGTTCCCCACTAGGATTGAAAGCGTTGATCAGCTCAAACACCTCCCTGGAATTGGAAAGTCAATGAGAGATCATGTAAGTGAAGAAATGCTTCATTTATTTTTGTGTATGTGGATTTTTTGACAAAATTTTGGCAAGCGTTGCATAAACCAATGCATTCTCTTTTCTGAGTGCCTATCCATAACCTTTATGTATTTCTGTGAGAACAAATCTTTATTCCTTTACCTGAGTTTGGCAGATTCATGAGATCGTGACAACAGGGAAGTTGTCCAAATTGGAACATTTTGAAACAGATGAAAAGGTAATGTAGAGGCCATTTGCTTTTCTTTGCTTTTTCCTTTTTTTACCTTGAAGAAGATACTATCAATGACCTGAAGCTAGACGTGTCTGATATCTCTCCAACGTTTACTGTTACCACTTTAAATGTTTCCTTACTTTGATTGAAGGTTCGTACGATCAGTTTGTTTGGGGAAGTTTGGGGTATCGGTCCTGCAACTGCACTCAAGCTATATGAGAAAGGACATCGCACGCTAGAAGACTTGAAGAATGAGGATTCACTAACGCATGCACAGAGGTTGGGGTTGAAATATTTTGATGATATCAAAACAAGAATTCCACGTCACGAGGTGTGATTCTTAGGCTTCAACGTGAATTTTGTTTCTCTTTATTATCCTCACGTAGATTTCTCCTCATATTTCCTCACTTTCTGTATTGTAGGTGCAAGAGATGGAACAAATTCTACAGAGAGTCGGCGAGGAAACTTTGCCTGGTGTATGAGCATTATAGTTATCGGTTTGCTCCATATTTGTGTGATGTCAGTTTAGTGGAATCCTAACAATGGCATGAAAACATCTTAACTTCAGGTGAATATTGTATGTGGAGGATCATATAGACGTGGGAAAGCTACTTGTGGAGATCTAGATATAGTTATTACACATCCTGATGGACAAAGGTATCTACAATCATCTTACCTCAACTTCCTGCGTTAGTTTCGAGTAGCAAAGTTTACTGTAACTGTTTTTGCTTATTGTCCTGACCAGTCACAAGGGATTTTTAACAAAGTTTGTAAAGCGTTTAAAAGAGATAAACTTTCTAAGAGAAGATCTTATCTTCAGCACCCACAGTGAAGAGGTAACTAATGTATTACGGTTTCTTATGCATTTGGTCTGTCAATCATCAAAACACATTACTTCAATTGTTTCAGTATCTTTTAAAATGATCTCTTTTTGCATTAGATAAAGATTTGTTCTCCCAAGATTGCGCGTGTTACAAAAATTTCTATTTCAATCACAGTTCTCCTCAGTGATTGCCCTTATTGTGCAGGGTACTGATGCAGGCGTTGACACGTATTTTGGCCTGTGCACTTATCCTGGTCAGGAGCTACGGCGCCGTATCGATTTTAAGGTAACACCTGAAAACCCCTCATATCAAGCTTATTGCAAAAAAAGTACTAAGTTGGGTTGACCATGATTGATTCAACTATCACTAGGTTGATCTCTCTTCCCAGAAAATCATTCAATAACAACAGTTCATAAATTGATCACAGGTGTATCCAAGGGATATATATGCATTTGGACTCATAGCCTGGACTGGGAACGACGTGCTGAACAGAAGGTATGAATATGATATAACACATGTGAACATCACCAAATACATACATTGTTGGTAAAGAAAGAAAAACAGATATAGTTTTATATGCCATGGAAACCGCAGGCTGAGATTGCTAGCAGAATCCAAAGGCTATCGACTTGATGACACTGGACTATTCCCGGCTACTCACAGCTCTAGTGGTAACCGGGTAAGGGAGAAAAGCCAAACATGATTTTTGTTTGTTTTTTATGGTTTAAAAGTGAATGAATGATGAATATTGATGATTTTGAAGCTGTGATTATGTTTCTTTCTCAGGGTGCTAGAGGAACTGCAAGTCTGAAACTCTCAACGGAGAAACAAGTTTTTGATTTCTTAGGATTTCCTTGGCTGGAGCCACACGAGAGGAATCTCTAAAGGAATCACCAAAGGAAAAGCCTTTGGTTGTTGAAGCTAAAGAACAATCTTTTTCTTTTGCTCGTTTTGAATAGGTTCTTCTGTAGTTTAATCGGTTCTTTTTGTAATTGTATATCTTTGAACAACTGAATTAGATGTTATGATGTTTTGTATATCTTTAAGGTTTACAAAGCTTATGGTACTGAGGAAACAACTTGGAGGATCTCAGATTAAAAAATTTATTGTTCCTCTTCTAAAATAATTAAATTTACACGTGTCATAAGCTGTTTGGTTCTAGTGTGGAAATAAGAGTGTCAAAGTCCCACATCGGAAAAATTATAGAAAACAAAGTTCTTTATATATGGACAGAGAGCATCATTGGTCACGACCTTACTTGAACAGGATCTGTTCTATAGGCTCGTACCTCTGTTTCCTTGATTTCTAAGGAGACAGGCCCTTAACCCTGGTTGATGAACCATGACCGTGCGATCAGAGCGTGATTAACGGCCACGATCTGTCCTTGGACGCATCCGGTGCTGTAGAGGATCGTTACTCGGCTCGGTTCTACCTTGCCGGGGTGGTCGCACGGCGGTCTGACAGGTTCCTTTTTTTCCACCCTCATGACTATTTTCCTTTTTGTTACAATTTAAACCCAAATCTTTGTATTTCTTACAATTTCACCCTGAGATATTACCCTCAAGAATTTTTTTTCCCTTTTTGTTACAATTGAACCCAAATCTTTGTATTTCTTACAATTCCACCCTGAAAAATTAGATTCTTTAGAATTTAATCCTCGCTAAAACCCTCAGTTGCAGAGAAAAAGATAAGGTTTGAAGAGTGAAAAGCAAACCGTAGTTAGTAAAATGGCTTCATCATCTATGCACGAAGCTCTCTTCTCTTCACGGCTTCTTCAACTCAATTCATCTTCTTCTTCTTCCTCCTTCCGTTGTGCTCTTCCAATTATCACTTCACCAGTTGCAGTATCGTGCACAATCAAATCGACCCAGTTGTTTAAACAGCGATGTAGAACCAAAGTGAGAGGCTTTTCTCTTTCTTCTCTTTCCCGGAAAGGGTTCGTTTGCAGAGCTGCCGAGTACAAGTTTCCGGATCCTATACCTGAATTCGCCGAAGCTGTGAGAGCTCATTTCCTCTTTATTTTCACTCAATTTTGATGGATGATTGAAACCTAATTGATGTGTGATATTACCAGGAGACTGAGAAATTTAGGGACCATATGTTAAAGAAACTATCTACGAGGGATCTTTTTGAAGACTCTGTTGATGAAATTGTTGGAGTCTGCACTGAGGTATTCTTAAATCTTTCTCACTTTCCACACTTGTAATATCTTAAGTGAGATGTCTTGAATTGTGGTTTTTCAAAAGTGGTGAACTGTTTAGACTTAGCTTCTGGTTTCTTTCTTGACATGTTGCAAATATGAAGAAGTTAGAAATGCTACAAATCTCGTCTTGTCTTTCCTGAGCTAGAATCCTGATTCATCTTATCTGAAGTTGTTTTTAGATAATCTCTATCTCTAGTCATTTTGTACTGTCAACTGAATGTGCCTGTTAAGATTATGTCCTTTGTAATGTTGATGCCTCGTTTTTTAGGGTTGTGATTATGCAGCATTTTCCTTAAAATCTTGAAGAATGATTTCGTGATTTTGATTTTATACTCTAGTTAAGCTAGATGTCTAGAATGGAGAGGGTCATGTGACTCGGTTTAGAATTACATGAGCTCTGTAGAAAGTTCAGCAAAAAGTAGGTATGGTTTGAAAATGAGAGGGTAGATTCTTATGAACTCGGATCCAAGATGTTGTGGTCTTATTATTAATTGATCCGAAAAAGGGCCTTTGGTAAGGGATATAGATCTAAATCTGGTTTACCAAAAATTGCTTGGCAGTTGTTGCGTGATACCTTATAACCATTCTCCAAGTCTGTTATAATTCTTGGCATGAGACTCGGGAGTTAACGGTTTTTTGCTTTGGACCATTGTGGTTCTTGACAGATCTTTGAGACGTTCTTGCGCAGTGAGTATGGAGGACCTGGTACACTCTTGGTCATACCTTTCATTGACATGGCAGATACTCTCAATGAAAGGGAATTGCCAGGAGGTCCACAAGCTGCACGAGCAGCTATTAAATGGGCTCAGAATCATGTAGACAAGGACTGGAAGGAGTGGACCGGTACTGATTAGTCCTCCAAGCATCAAAATATAGTCCTTTTGAGTTGATTTAGTTCAGTAGTGTTGTCTCAGAGTATAGCAGTGTCCTCAGTAAAACTCAGAATTTTGCAGATGTTGGTAGTTAATAATAAGCTCTGTTGTTGTATTCTTTTGCCGCATCAACTGTTTTTCACCTGATGGTCGAATCTATGTACGTCAGATCAGATCTGTTAAGTGTTGTTGATTCAAGATTACCATGTTGTTGTGACTTGTGACGCCATTTAATATTTGATCAAAAACCTTTTTAGTGTAAATTTGCCCAAACGACTTTTGTAACAAGAAAA
Source organism: Camelina hispida (assembly GCA_023657505.1). Taxonomy (NCBI): domain Eukaryota; kingdom Viridiplantae; phylum Streptophyta; class Magnoliopsida; order Brassicales; family Brassicaceae; genus Camelina; species Camelina hispida. Next base: position 4,397,558 of record CP094631.1, read on the forward strand.
AGAGAATGAAAGATAACAACAAAGCTCTTTATTGTTCTAATTCAGAAGTCTATGTTTCCTCTGAATCGATATTACAACATGCAACAAAAACCACACTTCTTACAAACTTCCATCGATTTCTCCATCTGCGAAAATATATACATCGACGATAGAGAGAAAAAAAAAGGAAGAAGAAGCTCTGTTCTGTTGCCTTTCTTGAGCTTTATCTCTTCACATCTTGATTTAAGACTTCATCCTTTGTCATAACCAGGAAAAAAAAAGGTACCAAAATTTATTCAACAAGGTTCCGGATACACTGTCTTGTCTCTCGAAAAAAAACCAAAACATTTAGCTTGTAGCTTCAGAGATGCTCTGAAGAGACGGCCTCCATGTTTTGGACTTTAAGAGGGAAGTTGAGTTCGTTAACACACGAAATTGCTTCCCTTGTTTCTTCTCCTACCATAAATAAAACAAAAAAAACAAACCACATTAACTATATTTTGTCTAAAAGATGACACAAATCCATCAGTTAGAGGAATCTACCGGAACTTTCTTCTCGGACAACTTCTTCACTGTCGTCGTCGTCTCAATCTGATGCTTCTTCGTCTTGGCTGATTTCTTTTCCCGTAAAACCTTCATCACTTCTATAAAACTTACAATATTCAATCGTAAATTTCAAATCACACGAATGAAAACATAAGAAAGAAACAAAGAAAAGAGAAGAAACCTTGTGAAGTAATAAGCCTATAAGCGTGGCCAAGGACGAGAGTCTCAGTCGGACGGAGAAGCTGAACACGTGTAAACCTCACAGCCTTCCTCTGTTTCTTATCGTCTCGCTTCACTGCCGCCGGAATATTCTTCTCTTCCTCCTCTGTCAAAGGAACGATGAGAGAGACGTAGTGGCCAGGGTACATACTCATGACCTCGGTGACGGATACAGAGCCATAGTAACGATCAATTTTCCCGCCAGGATGCTGTAGAACAAGAACCGCCGCGTTCACCGCCTGACAATTCCCCATTTTCAGAAGGAAAGGAAAAAAAATGTACTTTTTTTTTAATGATTTAAGAAGAAGAAAAGAAAAAAAACAGAGTTGTAAAGAGACTCTGTGGAAAAAGAAAGAGAAACAGAGGAAAAAAAGAAAGTGTTTTATGTTTTCCGGCGAGGGTAGGTCCACACACTCTGCCTTCCCACTTAAGCTTTACTTATATATAAACATGTGAAGTCCCAAATTTTATATTATGGTTTTATAAGTATATATTATTCTTATGATTAATGTAGATTTGACTGTGAGTATCTCTGTACCTGACGTTCATAAATTTCTTGTAAACTGCTTTTTTATGTTTTGGGAGTTGAAGGATTGGTCGGAATTTAAAAGTCGGCTAGATTTGGACAGGTGTTGGCGACGTCGATAGAAGAGAAGGATGAATAAGATGTCCTACTAGTCTACAACTACTACTATCATGGTTTGTGATTATGTAAAACAAAGTGAGATAAGTACATTAGAATAAGTGTGAATGGTATGTGATAATGAATGAGCTAGGCAAACAAATACTGTATGAAATAGGTGATTTGCATACTTAGGTTAAGATTTGAAATATTCTAGTTAAAGTTAGGTTTATATTGAATCGATCTAACACGGATGATTTGTCCAACGCTTCCTTGTAATTTTGTAATTATCAAATTATTGACCATACTTGAATATAGTTTATAGTTTAGAATGTACAAAATTTTAGATTTTGTAATAATTAGATTTTTGGTTGATACTAATAACTAGCTTGCTAGTAAACTTGTAACAGGGGAAAACAAGAGATTGTGTTGTCAACGGGCAAAACAGAACGTTTATAAAATACTTGAAACATTAAACGTAATGAAGACTTTTGTTTACTCTTTTTGCAAGATCCAATGCATTTCCACTAACGATCATCTATTTTTAAATAACATCTCCCTTAATTGTTGTATAATCTACTTCATTCATGAAAAGAAAAGCAGAAAACATAGTTTATCATCTACTTTTATTTATTTGATATTGTTGGATATTTCTCTCGTTGTTTTCTTCTCTTTTCATCAAAAAAATTTCCTTCCAATAAAAATTACTATGGCAGCACTTTAATCACTGAAAACAACGCACGCATGCTAAAGTCTCTTTATTAAGGCGTTACACACAAGTGAAGTTCAACTAATTATAATGTAAGATGCAGTTAGATTAGTCAAGTGTAATTAGTTTTGCTGGTTGTTGTTATCTTCCAAAGAGGTTACATTATAAAACAAGATGTGGCGGATTTTGATCTAGATGAGAACAAATAATAGAGAGAAACTTCAATTCTTTCTCCTGGTTTAATTACTCGCAGCAACTAGTTTCACGTTGAGGTCGATGTAAAGTAAACAACGGAAAACAATATTTCGTAAATATTTAGACTTTATGTTTAAAATTGCGTGTTTTATTACTTGTGCATGGCATATTAATTATAGTATTGTGTTAAGTGCTATAGTTTATAGAGGCTAAATCACGTTATGCGGCAACCAACACGTAACAAATCAAGATTTACGATTGTAAATAGTGTCCTTTCGTTTTTGGTTAGGGCCAACATCGATCGTCAGTTTTTTGATAATGTTAAACAACATCGTAAGTTTAAATAATATACCTTTTCGTTAAACACAAACAAAACCTAGTAACTAACCATCTAATAGTTTTAATCAATGAATATATCCAACAATTCGTATCCCAATTAGTTACTACTAAACTTTGATCACATGCATGAACATGAATCCAATAAAAAGTGAGAGAGTGGGTGCTTTCCTCAAAAACTAAAAATTAGTCTCAACTCATTGTAAAAAAGTAAAGCACATCATAATCAGAATTAAAGATTTTATGCAATGAAGTATAGGTGATCATTTTAAAATTTTAGTACTCAAACACTTGATCGTATGAAACATATGAATATATGGCTGGCATAGGCAAAACGACGATAACAAAAGCATCCTTCGACGACATGTCCACTAGATATGATGTTTTTGCTCCCAAAAAAAAATAACTTTTGATGGAAATTTTGATGTTTGGTTGAATATACTGAATTTCTAATATAAAATTTTCATAAGATGTTAATATGGTAGATAAATACTTCAAAAAAGATAGGCAAATTTTTTTTTGTAATACTGTATCAATATTTATTTATACAACACAAAAATTCATATATATATATATATATATATGTCACTTACAAGTTGGTTTTAAGTTTTAACAAAACGATTAGAGAATAAAACTAGACCCAAATCCAACAAAAGCCCAATTGATTAAAAAAGAAGTCACATGAAAAGGAATATATCCGTTTTCTATTCAAGGAAAAGGAAACTGATCAAGAAAAGAAGAAAATCAAGTGACAAAGGAAATCATGAAGAAAAGGCAAACAAAGAAAAGTGGAAAATATTACAATAAGAATTAGCAATTTACTATTTTTGTGTTAAAACCGTAACTCTATATATAATTAGGATGCTTGTGTTAGAGTTTTAATCATAAGAAATCTAAAGAGAAAAGAGAATAAGAAAGAAAGAGATTCACAAAGAGAGAACTAATAAGTAAGAAGAGAGGTTTATGTGTATCATCGGGTCAAAGAGATTCACAAGAAAATCCCAACAGATACTTTTTTATACCATCGGATCAAAGAGAAGGAGGAAAGCATGGAAACCCTAACTCGAAATTGCAAGCACCCATATTCCTTCGGCAGTCCGTGTATCGTGTGTGGCAAGAATCTGGATGAAACTGGTGTTTTGCTCCGCCAGGGTCTAAGAATGAATCGAGACGAAATTAACCGGATCCGTAAATCCGTTATGAGAATTATGGAAAGCCAGAGAAAGCTCTACTTATTCCTTGATTTAGACCATACGTTGCTTAACTCAACTAGAATCAACAAAATCACAACAGATGAAGACTACCTGAAAACCCTAACCCTAGAGGACAGAGAGAGTCTTCTTCTCTTCACGGTGGCATCACTCGGATATATGACTAAACTGAGACCCTTCGTAAGAACGTTTCTAAAAGAAGCAAGCGAGATGTTTGTGATGTATATATACACAAATGGCGGTAGAATTTACGCTCGAGAGATGGCTAAGTTGTTGGATCCTGAAGGAGTGTACTTTGAGGATCGGATTATTTCTCGTGATGATAGTACCGTGACATATGAGAAGAATCTTGACGTTGTGCTGGTAAATGAAGAATCTGTTCTTATTGTTGATGACTTGAAGCATGTTTGGTCACATAAGCATCGACGTAATTTGATACGGATTGAGAGGTATCACTTTTTTGCTTCAAGCTCCAAGAAGTTTTCCAAGTCTCTATCGGAGTTAAAGATGGACGAGAGCGAATCAGATGGAGCACTTAGTACTGTTCTTAACGTTTTGAAGCAAACTCATTGCCTATTCTTTGAGGACACAAGTAGAAAAGTGAGATCATTACTGAAACAAGTGCTGAAACGAGGGCAGGATGTTAACAACATCAGTCTAAATACTCCAACAGAAGCAGAGTCTTTGTTCCGACTGCAGAATGAAGCAAATCCCAGTAAGCTCAAATTGATTCAACTATCGATTCCAACGGCTACTTCACCTCGAGACAAAACCATAAAGGAGAAAGAGCAAGCTCCAGCTGAAGAGAAAACAAGAGGAACGAGGGAGGAAGCTGCGTCTGTCTCACCCCAACACCGTACGCCTAAAGCAGTCACAAAGCAGTCAAATCATAAAGCAATCATCAAGCTCTCAAATCAATTTGTAGCCCTCGATTCAATATGTGTGTAAGCTGATTCTGACATCTGTCAGTGAGCATTAGGTTTTATGTCAAGTGTTTAATAAATAAGCCATTTGTGGCATTGTAAGCCTTTGAGCTGAATAAGAATACAAAAGTTCCATCTTTAATATATAAAGTTTCATTTTGCTTTCATAGGACACTGAGTTGATGATATAACTCTGATTCTAAAATTTTACAATGTCATTTAATCAGTGAGAAGGAAAGTATTTGCTGAGATTGAGAGGCAAAGAGTAGAACTCTGCACTTCTGTTATCGGTTTTGAACGATCTAAATCGCTTCCACCATTCGGATCCTCGATCTTTCTTTGTTGTCTTGTCCTTGGGAGGCAATGTCATGTCTAGAAAGAAGGCTAAAATCCCGGAAACAAACGCTTTCGATGAGAAAGGAACGTTTATGATGATGTTGAACTGCAACAAAGAGAACAGTTTGAGGATTAGTTTATTTGATGATATCAGTGTTAAAAAGATGAGGTTTATAGTGTTTGTTACCCATGTTGCGGATGTGTGAACGGGTCCATAATCATGGACAATTGTGTACTGGTAGAAGTATTGAGGTATTGATAAGCCCATGAAGATGGAGAATCCAAGAATGAACTTTGTTCTGAAACTGTTGAGATTGCAGAACTGGAGTAGACTTAGACCACCAGCACCTGAGATTTTTGGTTTTGGGTTTAAGCCAAGAGATGTATTCATTGCGGTTAAAAGAAAAAAAAAAAAAAAAAAACAGAACACTCTGTTTCAGTAGTTTCAAGAACTGTACCAACATATGAGAAGAACAAACAGTAAAGAGCTGCGATGATAGGAGCTGGAATAGAAGCAAAGATGGCCCCAAGTTTACCTGAGAAATGAAGCTCTATGTATGTTAAGAAGCTTCAGGAATTGTAGATTTATTACGAGAAAGAGGCGTTATGGAAGCTGAGAGAATATACCAAAAATGGAGAAGAAGATCATGAATCCTGCTGATACTTGAATTACCCTTCTGCTACCAACCCTTGTTAAAGCCAACAAACCAGCATTCTCCCTACAAGGATCATCAAGAAACTGTTTCAACATCTGAAAAATATTGTTGTTGTTATCGAATAAGAAAGTCTTCTTCTGGTTTTTTTTTGTTTTGGAGTTTTAGAGATGAAACTGTGTTTACTTACACAGACACGGCTGTTGCATTTCCTGCTCCAAATAATCCACATAGAAGAATTCCAAATCCCTTATAAACAAGAGAACCACATTAGTATTGAGACTGTTTTGATGATTCAATAAAGATAGATTTAAGCCTTTTTTTTCACCTGCCAACAGATTCCACGGCTCAGCACAGAAGGTGGGATTGGTGTTGCACTTGCATACCTCGATACAGCAATGTATGTCCCTGTGGACTGTTCCATTGATCACAAATACATGAATTATGCCTCCACGTTTTTAAAAACTTTGCTATAGTAAGGCGAGAAAGATTAAGCGTTTGACCTCAACAAGGGAAACGAAAGAAGCAGCCATCATAGCGAAAATATCTCCAGCATTAAAAGTAGGAGTTCCCCATTGACTAGGATAAGGCACTCGAATCCTGAATCAACAAGCTTAGCATTACAAAACCCGGTCTAGGTAAACCAGAAGAGTATATAAATTTTAATGATCTATATATACCATGGAGCGGCGCTAATGATGCCAGCATGATCAGGTCTGCAACTGATTTGAGTATCGATTCCTGTGTTACTATAAGCCCCACCAATGGTGAGAATGTATGCATAAATCCATACAATGGCCACTGAAAATATCACAGCAAACCGGTGGAAGAAGATGGAGAATCTTTCTACTTGCATCAGATGAGGAATGTACTGCAGACACCAACAAAATGGTATAAAAAAAACCACCTTTGGTAACTATTTGACAAATTGGTTATGGAAAGGACATTAACCTGTGAGAATAGGACAAGTAGTATGATCTCAGGCAGTCCAATCTCAATGCATTTTGCTAGCTGTAATGAGCAGAACACAAAACTCAGGAGTTTACAGTAAGTATTATCCAAGAGCAGAAGTAACTCTATGTGCATGTATATGTATACATACCATAGGGAATCCTTGTTCATAGAGTCCAAATCCAGACAATGCTACAAGAGGAACAGCTGATAAGGGACTCAAGTACCTAAAAACAAGAGAAACAAAAGCTAGCAAAATTTAGACCCGAAGACGCCATCATCAAGAAACAGAGGAATCTCTGTTTTACATTTAAGGGATTCTAACCTTACTACATTGCGCCAAAGGCCGCTGAAACCAACAAGGATCTGAAGAAGTGAGGCAAATATAAGAGCACCTTGTATTCCACGCATGATCTTTTCAAATTTCTGCAAACAAGGAAACAAAAGCACACCTAGTTGACTTAGTAACCAAACTTACACAAAACAAAGAGATAATGTAAATAACTGATTTCCTCCTTCACCAACCTCTTGAGGATCCATAATGTCATTGTACCGAGTAGCTAAGATGATTGACATTGTGGTTGGCACATAGGTGTAAGAAGCACTAATGACAGCAGGAAGACGAGTCCCAAACCAGCTTTGCAATAACGTGTTGAGTCCAGACACAAAGAGCAATGTCTGAATCAACTTTACCTTATCTTCCTGCATTTGAGTCAAAAAGACAAAAGACAACAACTTTACAGACCGGAGACAGTAGTCTTGTGTCTTTGTAACAATTTCTTATAAAAGACTTACATTTCTTCCATCAATCTTTGAAGCTAACATCGTTGGAATGAGAACAGTGGTTCCAAGCATCACTAAGTAGTGTTGAAACCCCAGAAGTATTGTCTCCGCTGATCCCAACAAAAATAAGGCTAAAATGTTAGAAATCTTTAGTCTTTCACAAATTTGTTGGTCATGGTAAGTGAAATATGTGAGGAAGAGCTTACGCCAAGGAGGAGGACTTGTGAGACAGTAAGTGATACCGTAAAGTTGATCCTTTACCGGAGGAGGCTGAAGATCTTCTTGTTTCTGCGGCGGCTCTCCGTTTTCCCCTGCCATTTTCTTCTTCTTCCGGTGAAACCCAAAAACCTCAAGAAAATAACATAAAAAAGGTGGAAAGCTCGGAACTTCTTGGATAAACCCCGAAAAAAGTAAAAGTGGGTGAAGCTCTTATGGCTTATTTATACACTTGAACATAAACCCTAGTGTTTTCAGACACTTGTCAAGATCCGCTCACACATGTTTGAATCAAGGGTTGTAAAACGATTAGATAGCTTGATGGTTAGGCTGGTCATTTGCCAGCTTTGAGACTGCTTTTAGTTTGTACGATCTGAACACCCCCTGCTACCTCCTTCCCATTTTGTCGACCTTATCTCTTGATGTCGCTTTCACAGACACGTACGGTTTTGTTGTCTTGTGGGTGAGGAGGTAGCCGTTGGAGTCAGTCAATTGTTGGGGTTTGTTCAACCTTGGTGACGTCGCTTTGTCAAGATGACGTCGTTTTGCGTTTTTGCTAGGTTTGAAGCAAAGCAAATACTCTCTGCTTCTATTGGAGACTCTGTTCTGATGTTGCTAACAGTTTGTGTGGATCTTCAACAAGACCCACAAAAGAGAGGTGAAAACCAAAATTAAGTTTAGAAAATATGGAAACTGAAACGCTCAGAAACTGAAAGGGAGAGAAGGAAGATGACGAAAAAAAAACAAAAGAGTGTTGTGTGTGACATGTGGGGTGTTGGCAGAGTCGCAGAGAGAATAAATGTAAGGAAACGTTTTATGGAAAAAGAAAGAGTTTTGTAAGTTTACGTTACGACTTTGAAGAAGAAAGAATCTACAATTGAGGAAACCAAAGGGAGAGAGTATGACAAAAACATAATGAAAGCTTGCTTTGAATTTGTTGAAGAGCGTGAATGACTGACTAGTTGATTTAAGTTATTTATTGGTGTAGTCAAGTTAAACATCTACTAGTCAACTATAAATTCAATAAACATTTTAGTAAAGTTTCTTAATTAACTTTGGTCTCATTTATAAATTATTTCAAAAAGTTAAAGACAACGTTAGATATAGGTTTTTCGCATTATTTCTCTTGCTTCACGTTTCTGTCATATAAATGGCTTAAAATAACAATGAGAGTCAAGTGTAGATTCTGACGAGTGATATAGAGTGAACCCTTATTGTCTTTTTAGAAACATTTTGGATTTTACTTTAACAAGTAATGGTTAAAGTAAATTTAAAATCTTCACCGTTGGAAATACAAATTCATTTTTGTAAGAGAAATATATAAGAAGAAGAAATTTGAAATCTTACTTTCAACCGTTAATATGTTAAGTAAAAATTATATCATAAGAAAAATGAGTATTTGAGAGAGTAACATTAACAATATGTGTGTTTTAAATAAATAAATTAAAAAAAAATCAGTTGCACTCAGCAGGCATGACTTTGTATCTCGACTTATCACTACAATAAGAATAGAACATTAGCTTCCTCCTAGCCCAATCCATGGCATTGATCTGATTCTTCGACAACGTGGCAAAATCCTGACCATCAACAGGGTCCAGACTCGAAACCGACCCGCCAGACTTGGTGCATGGCCCGGTCCCGGTAGAGGAGCCGTTGTTAACGGAGCAGCCACTTAACTCGACGTCAGCTACGGAAACCACGAAGGGGCTGTACTTGTAGTTGACGGGGTACTTACCACCTTTAGTGGCCCACTCTGAACCGTCCCAAACGGTGACGTATAGAGACATCGGTTTAGACGGGTACGCGCTTGTGAAGGCTCCCCGGTTCGGAAACTGCCTAACCGGAATGTTGTCTACCAAAAATCTGTAAAATCCATACACCGGTTTAGTTATTTGACATAAAACATTAGGGATTAATAACAGTTAGTATTTTCTTAAAAAAATATTGAGTTTCTATCTGTTCAAATAAAAAATTATTAAGTATTAAAAACCAAACCTTAAATATATTGTATTAATCTAAGGATATATGATCAACTTGTATCTTTGTTTTTGTTTGTCAACATGCATTAGGTGGATTTGTGTAACTGTAGTAGATGACAAATGGTCATTATGATAATTAATATAATGTCTGAAAAAACATTCTAGTTACACTACTACTACCTCCATGAATGCATTGCCTTAGGATTCATGAACCTATATATATATATATAATGTTTTTGTTTGTGTTGACTTTTCTTTGGCCCATAACGTTTTCTTTTCTTATTTTGAATGACAATATAAACAATACTAATTCTTAAGGAACTAATTGAGAAGAAGATGATCATAGTCATGAATCATGAGTGTGACTTACACAGTATGGTGAGAGTTCCAAATGAGGGTATAGTCGTGAAAGGCTTGCGTTGGATCAAACCAAAAGTAGAACTTCTCCTCTCTTCCCGTTCTCGTACTTCCATTTGCATACACATTCGTTTGGATCGTCCAATCATCTCTCCTACTTCTACCCAACAATTCTATGTCTATCTCGTCGTGGCTTTTCGGATAACTCTCTGCGTTTGATAACTGCATGCATATCGAAAATATACATTAGTATGTATCTTCAAAAGAAAAAAAAAAAGTATATTTGATGATCAACACTACTCATTTTATAACTATAAATCATATTATACGTACATAGAAAGCAACCACAACACCAGAGGCAAATCCAGCAGGAAGCTTGAGTCTTGCACTGAAGAAACCATACTGATACTTGTTCTTTGACATCAACCCAGCTCCTGCAAATATGTCAATATTATATATAATTATTCACATAGATATACATAAGTTCTTTGGATAATATGCATAAGGAAATCACCAAAAAGAAGGTTATGAACTAATAGGTCATGCGAATCCGACCATTCATGTTTCTTTACTTTAGGTATTAAAAACTAGTGTATGAGAAAGTAACTTTACTTGACTAAAGCAATTAACAATGTTTTCATATATATATTTAGTTAGAGTCGATTAATTAAAAAATCAGAAACAGGGGAAACAAAATCAGAACAGAAAAGAATTGAGTAGAGTTGTATTACCAGATGATTTGTCGAGAGTGAGCTTTGCGAGGGAGCCATTGACTAGAATATTGTGATCCCCGAAACGTCTGGAGAAGCCACTTTCAATGGCGATCTTACTAAATTGATCAGTGAGGCGAGTTACGCTTGGTGTTGTGAATTTCCTGCTGTGTGAAGAAACAAAAGACAATGAACAGAGACAAAACACAACTGCTGTTTCCCAAATAATCTTCATGTTGTACTTCTTCAAAGACGCCATTCTCGTTTGTGTTTGATTACTGATGAGTTTGTATATATTATGTTATCTGTGTCAGTGGTGTATATATATAGAGGTAAGGGTGGGACAGTGAGAAAGGGTGAATTGGGTATTTGACACAATGAGTTGTAGACAAGCTGGCTCTTACCTCTGTTCTGATTGATCCTCGTTAGAAAAGAGACCACCATCATGGACTCTTTTGTCTTGCTAGTTGTTAGTTGTTACTGGAGAATGTTCGTAAATAAATGTCTCAATCTATTAAAAAAAGTTAAGAAAACATATAATATAAGAATTCATGATGCATGTGACGACGTTGGCTCCGTTCAAGAGTTCCCATAAGTGATTAGTTTGGCTGTTTCTAACTCTTCGATTATCATAATTTCAGAATCAAATCACTAGCAGCATACAACATACACTTCTCCATAAATTTCAGAAAAGTTTCTTATTATAGGATCATAATGACCAAAGGAAAACATTGAATTCAATGTTGCAGCAGCACATGTCAGACTAACACGCTTTTTCTTTCAGGTTTGGGACATATGCATGTGGGCAATTCTGTTTCCCTCTTTCATTGATTTGATACAATTAAGTTTTTTGCTTCATTAATTAAATTTTATAAGATTAAACCTTACTGATTACTAGTATACACATTAACGTGAAGTGGGCATGGTAACCATGCTATACCATGCTTTGACTTCTCCTTTCCTCTTTTGCCACTTTTTTGTTTTATCTCCCTTTTTTGTATAGAAATAATTAATTTGCTACACCTTTAGTTTGTCATATTATTAAATTGGATCAGAACATCTTAACACACCGAAAGTATTTTTGGAATTATTTGATAAGTGTATTCTAAAACTTAATGTAATTTGAAAACTAGCATATTAATACTTCTAAATTTTTGGCATATGTAACTCATACTTTTCTTATGACAATTCTATATTTGAAAAATAACGTTTAACTTAATAATAGTTGAAATATAACAATAACAGTTAACCTTTTTTTGTTGACAAAAATTTTAAAAATTGTTAAAAGTAATTATTATTATTGTTTGATAAACTGAATAAAAGAAGAGACGAGAAAGGACAAGAGAGTTTGTGATGTAAACATAAACAAGTTGTGACATGCAATTCATTAATACAGCAACACTCAGGCTGGCAATTTACAGATGGTTCAAATCAAACCTTAACCAACCAATCAAATCTGCATTTTCAGCATTCATTTATAATTGATAGTTATGTCTTATTATATTTGTTTTCTTCTTGATTTTATTCTTATTATCATATATATTGTTCTTATAACTATAATTTTAAATTCGGCGCGCAACATCACGTATCCTCTCATCTTGATCATGTCACCCTAACAAACTCCACAACACACAATCATACGTTTATAAATATATTTATATAAAGATTACGAGATCTATATTATTATTTCTAATTAATTACTCATAAAAATATCACTTCCTCAGATTCCAATAACAAGGTTGATAATTCAAATTAGATTTGGTTGCGGTAAAATATTTTCTTGGTCTGTCATTAGATAACAATATGAGTAAATATATATGACGCGGCGCATATCTTATAATCTTACATAAAGTTTAATGGGTCTAAACTTCCTAATTGTCACACTCACACAACAACTCACAACTAGGTGTAAGGTAGGATTTGTTTTACCTAAACAAAAACTTAGTTGTTTCTAATGTGGAAGCGATCAATTTTTTTTGAACTTTTTGTGTTGTTAGAATGTTTGTGCTTGATTTATGATGCTAGATGCAAGTTGGAAGACCTAGTCCTGATAAAAGACGATCTACGATACTTTGTGTTAAGATGGAATCGTTATAGGACAAGGTTGGTTAGCCTTTGCCCTGACAAAAACGATTATCTGGGCTTATTATGGGGGCCTATAAGGATGGGCCAAGTGTGTATGTCATGGGGGAAAAGAAGGATCGGATCAGCTCTGACCAGTGACCATGTTAAACAGAATTATATAGATCATATAACGAGATAATGACTAATAATTTATTGAAAAGAAAACTTATTCATATATTGCTAACATTATTGTAAATTTGTAATCCTTGAATGTAAAACTAACTTTAGCTTAAGCAAACAACTAAACGTCGACAATGAATAATAGAGAGAAAACAGCTAAACATCAAACGATTAACATAGCTCTTATAGTTCAAATTTTACTTTGTGGAAGGAGGAATTGCGCCTGCATTTCTTGAACATTGCTCTTTTAACATTGGAGGAAAAAATGGCTTGAGTGGGAGTTTAGGCAAGCAATTGGCTTCACCTTCCAAAAATGCTTTGCAGCAAGCTGGACCAATGTTGCCAAATCGTCCACTAAGTATGGCTTGAGAAATTTCTGTGATACATCCTGGAATATTCATCACAGATGACCAACATTTTGCAATATCGGGAAATCCTGGCATACCGGGGCTGGGTTGGAATGGAAAAGGAAAGGGAAGTTGTGGTAGCTGAGCATTTGTAGAGACAACAACTGATATGATCACTAGAAGAAGAACAACATTCTTGATAGACATAATTGAGAAATCTTAGGATTGATGAAAATATGTGAAGTTGGTTTTTGATTTATGGAAAATAACAAGATCATTGCCCGCTTATTTATACGAAAACAGTGCTTATATGGTATTTAATTGTGATGATCAAAACGTCTTCGAGTCTTAAATTAGTCGTTTTCAAATTAAAACAGAATCAAAACGTCCGATGATGAAACGGGCGACATTGATTAAGTAGTAATAGTATTAAGAATACGTGTCCGATAATTAAGCCAGTACATCTTAATGAAACCGGTTTATAATCCTTCGATTTAATTCTAAATTGATTTCAATCGGTTTGATTCTAATTACAAATGGCATGAAATTATAATGAAATGATATTTCGTGATGGACAGCCGAGACAAATTGGCAGGAAATTATGATGTTCCCGTGATAATTCCAAGTAAATGCTCAACCAAATAAATAAATAACAACTAACAAGTGCATACATGTTGCTTCTTATTCGTTTTCCTCTAAATGAATTTGGGAAAGAAAAAGAAAAAAAACTCAAAGCAAGTCCATAAAAAATAATCAACGGTTGACTTTGCCTTTGAATGATTAGTTCTTGCATTTTTAAAAGAGAGATGATCCACGAATAACTCAACCGGCCATTGTTCCCGAATATTATAACAACTCCTCAGAATCGACAGTCCAAGCTGATAAACTAAAGAGTACCACCTGGAAATATCCTACTTTATAGCATCTCAGTATGGTATTTCCAAAATAATATATCTAAAAAAAAAACGTTGAAGGTGATGAAGCTTCAACAAGCCATAGATCGGGCATGGTAATTTCCGGATAATGCCAATAATGGTGACTGGTTACTTTTACTGTAACATAATGACTACTTGTCGTGACATGATGTGATTATAGAGAAAATAAATATATCCAAAGATTACATAATATAATCGACTGAATAACATAAACGAAAGAAGTAATCATGCTAAGGATTCGATTAAAAGACACAAGAGTAAAACGAAGTTATCTTGTTACACCATGTTTTTTTTTCTTTCCGTGAGTTGCTATTTAATATGAGTGACTAGATGAGTACGGAGTACCTGTGCAATAGTATGGGCTGAACTTTATTTTATACATGTATATATTTTGTATTTAAAATAATTTCTCATATTTTTTTATTAATTTTTAAACAATCTTATATATAATCTTAACATTTTATATTTATCCCGTCATCCGTTATAAATATCATAATTATTCATTCGGAAATTTTTGTAAAAAGTTTGTTTATATTGTTAAATTTGTTTATAAATTTTATTCATTAAAGTGATATTATTCTTCCGAATTAATTGGTTAACTAGATTAAGACCCGTGTTCTAGCACGGGTTGAAATTCATTTTATTTATATTATATTTTTTATATAAAATATAATTTATGTTATTTTTTTAAAAAAAAAAATTGGAGAAAAAATTATTCAATAAAATCATATGCTAAATATGAAGACTTGAAAAAAACAACATCTATTTTGTAAGTTTTATATTGTTAATGATTTTAGATAAGTACCCGTGTTATAACACTGGTTAAATTTTATTTCGTAATCTATCTTGTAACCCACTATTTATTTTGTAACCAATCAATCTATCAATTTCGTAATATATCTTTGGTTAATGTTGTGGTCTATCGATAAAATCTGTGGAAAATAAATTTGTAATATTGCGTTTAAAAATATTTGGAAACAACGTGATATAAGACTAAAATCTTCCAAAAATACAGTTTGGAATATCTATGATTTTATTTGTTTTAATATATCAATTATCAATTTGGAATATCCCTAATATTTAGGTGTAATCATTAATATTAATATATGAATTAATTTATAACCTATATGTAACAATTTATAACCATTTATTAAAAATATAAAGTCTACAAAAATTATGCTCTGTACTTCCCATATATTAAAAAGAGGATAATAGTATGAATGATTAAGGTAAAATTTCTCTATATATTATGGTTTTTGTCCAAGATTCCTTGTTATTATTAATAATACACCTTTATACTAAAAGTTTGAATATATGTTAGATAAAATTTTATTTTGGTTGCATAATCGAAAATACTCTTAAGAGTGATTAATTTATGAGATTTTTTGCCTTATGTAAATATACTCTTTGAAGATTTTATTTTATTTTTTGGAATATTCTTTTCAAGAATATCATAAATCTAGGTATAATTAATAGTTACAACCCATATAACAAATTTTGTAACAAACTAATGAATCAAATAATAATATAAATTTATAACCTCTAACTATTATATAGTCTACCCAAAGTAATATTATATAGAGGATTAAATTATTTGTGGAATGCTATGGATATATAGTTACACAACCCAGGATAAGTTAACAAAGCAAATTATGTACTAGGAGTACTTACTTTGTCCTACAAAGATTGATGTTTTGGGATATTATACATTTTAAGAAAATAATGATTACTGAGTTTAAATATATTTTTTTTGACTAAAAAAATATTATTTGATTTTTAAACCAATAACAATTCAAAATTTTAAATATTTTCAATAATTATTTCTTGAATTTTACAAAACATCAATGTTTGTGGGACAAAAAAATATCCCAAAACATCAATGTTTGTGGGACAAAAAAATATCCCAAAATATCAATGTTTGTGTGTAACTGAGGGAGTATTGATCACAAATCCCAAAAATCATATTCATTGCAATAATTTTTGTAATCAAATGCACACAAATAATCAGATAACATAGTATCGGTTTCCGTAAGTATCTCAACTATCTAGACCATTAATTACTCCTATCGAAAAATTAATAAAAGAATTTATGATACAATTGAATAAGATGAACGAGGAAATATCCTATATTTGTCCTTAACACATGGGGTCGTACCAAATGTCGGCAGACTCCATGCACGTAACTTCATGACCACGTGGATCCTCTCACACTCCACTACGATCTACGAAGCAACCTCCTCCATCTTCCTCGTTTTCGACGGTTCTCACGTGGCACACTGTCAGTGGTCAGGGTTTCCAAGTTACATTAACCAATTATGTCTCGCCACGCGTCTCAAACCATTGTCAACTCTTTATATAATTTCCCCCACCTTCCATGTCGCCGTGTTACTCGAAAAACAAATCACAAACATCCAAAAACAAACTTTGATCTTAAAAAGTCATAGCAGCATGATTCATACTAAGACCGGGTCAGGTCGTCGGATCCTGACTTTTCCGGCTGTGCAACCATGCGAATCAATCTCCATAGTCACCTTACTCGACTCACTCATTCAACTCGCCGGCGACATTCTCACATTCAAGTCGAAACACTTCTCCACAAATAAACAAAGCTTCAGAGAAACTCTAAGGCGGATCCAAAACCTAGTACTCGTCTTTGAAGAGATCAGGACCCGAGTCGGGACTCCGAGACGCTATTTCCACCACGACTCTGCTGCCGTCTTGAGTCTCAAGGAGATCCACGTCATCTTCCAGAAGCTCAAGTTCCTTGTAGAAGACTGCACAAGAGACGGAGCTAGGCTATGTATGATGATGAACTCTGATCAAGTCTCGGATCACCTCCGTGTCCTGACTCGATCCATATCCACCAGTCTTGGCGCGTTCCCTGTCGCATCCGTTGACTTACCGAGCGAAGTCAACGAGCTGGTTGACTTAGTGGTGCGGCAAGCTCGTAAGTACGGAGTCCAACCTGAAGCAAATGATATACGCGTCATGAGCTCCGTTAATCGGATCTTTGCTCTGTTCGAGAACAGAGTTATCCCTGATCCGGATGAAATAAACCTGATCCTGAATAACGTAGGGATCAGAAAGTGGAGAGACTGCGTCAAAGAAATCAACTTTCTCGGAGAAGAAATAGCTGCGGAGCGGTTAGATGAGAAGAAGAAGAAGAATAGTAACGTTCGAGTCGAGCTTCTCAGTAGCTTAATGGGGTTCATATGCTATTGCAGATGTGTTATACTTCGACGACGGATCGAGATAGACGATGATCATCATCATCATAACGTAGATGATAGTGACAAAGACCAAGACTTGATTCGAGGATTAAGAGTTGAGGATCTCCTTTGTCCAATCTCACTAGAGATTATGATGGATCCTGTGGTTATAGAAACAGGGCACACCTACGATCGGAGCTCCATTACAAAATGGATCGGATCCGGTAACATCACGTGCCCTAAAACCGGAAAGATTCTCGCGAGTACTGATTTAGTTGACAACGTTTCCGTGAGGCGAGTGATATATAAGCACTGCAGAACAAACGGCATCGTTTTGACGAGTATTGTTGTTGGCCGAAGAAGGAAGACACAAGACGACGTGGTTCCGGAGAGTTTGGCTGCAAAGGGAGCTGCGAAACTCATAGCAAAGTTTCTCACCTCAGAGCTACTCAACGGCGACATGGAGATGATTTACAGAGCCGTGAGAGAGATTCGTGTTCAGACCAAGACAAGTAGTTTCAACAGGTCTTGTCTTGTTAAAGCTGGTGCCGTGAGTCCTCTCTTAAGGCTTCTCACCTCCGGAGATTCCAAGGTTCAAGAAAACGCAATGGCTGGGATCTTGAATCTTACAAAGCACGTTACTGGTAAATCCAAGATTGTTGGAGAAGAAGGGCTAAAGATCATCGTAGAGATTCTCAACGAAGGAGCTAAAACAGAGACGAGACTCTACGCTGCATCTGCTCTGTTTTATCTCTCTTCCGTTGAAGATTACAGCAAACTGATCGGAGAACATCAAGATTCGATTTCGGGACTGATGAAGATCGTTAAAGGAGAAGATTACGGCGGTACGGCGAAACGCAACGCGTTGCTCGCGGTTATGGGTTTGTTGATGCAGTCTGATAACCATTGGCGTGTTCTCGCCGCCGGAGCTGTTCCTATACTTCTTGATCTGTTGAGATCGGAAGATATCATCAGCGGCGAACTCACGGCGGATTGTTTAGCGACGTTAGCGAAGCTGGCGGAGTATCCTGATGGGACGATTGGGGTGATTCGTCGAGGCGGTTTGAAACTGGCGGTGAAGGTTTTATCTTCGTCGGATGTTTTGCCGGCGGTGAAACAGCACTGTGTTGGTCTGATTCTGAACCTTTGTCTTCACGGAGGTCGTGACGTCGTTGGGGTTCTGGTGAAGAACTCGTTGGTCATGGGGTCGCTTTACACGGTGTTAAGTAACGGCGAATATGGGGGAAGCAAAAAGGCTAGTGCGCTTATCAGAATGATTCATGAGTTCCAGGAGAGGAAAACCGGTTCGTCCGGTTCAGTTGAACCAAGTCTTCAAAGAGGACGGTTCGTTCACGCCTGGTGATTTTGGTTTGGTACACAGTAACTCTTGAGTATTTTTACCAAAAAGAAGCTTGAAGGGTGAAATTCAATTTTTTTTTTCTTTACATATGTAAGTATTTGTTGTATAAACCAAAGAGGGATGGCAATAAGCTTCATGTTTTATAAGAAGCTGTGTCCATAGTCCATACTTCATACTGTAAACTTTTTTCTTTATAGATGTATAAATTAATTAATAAAACAATTACAATATGAAGTTAAACTACTTAACTTTTTAATGCACCTTGTGACCTAAAATTAACATTACAAATATATTTTGTTCCAAACTAAAGAGTAAAGACATTAGAAGCAACACTTACTTTTTTTTTTTTGAGTTGAGTTGGAATCTTATAATCTACACCCTTCATTTCAAACTATATGATTAGTTAAAATATGCATATTAAGAAATAATTATTTTTAAA
Source organism: Camelina hispida (assembly GCA_023657505.1). Taxonomy (NCBI): domain Eukaryota; kingdom Viridiplantae; phylum Streptophyta; class Magnoliopsida; order Brassicales; family Brassicaceae; genus Camelina; species Camelina hispida. The sequence goes on from CP094631.1 coordinate 4,416,817, forward strand.
AAGTTTAACCAATCATACACAAAACTACATATAAAATATAAAATTAATCTAAAAGTCGTATAAAAAGTTGTAAACATCCTATATTATAAATCAAAAATATTTTTCTAAACATCCTATATGATGAAACAGAGAGAGTATATAACTCATATAGAGTTTTCCAATTTTAATTTTTAACTGGATTTTATTCTTGAAAGCTCGTTATTTTAAAAATATATTATGTACTTTTGTTATTTTTTTAGGAATTTATGATGATTATAGTAAAAATAATTAGAAAAAAATTTACATCGAAACGACAAAATCTAATCAATTATATAAGTTAATTGACGTTGAGTTAAAAGCCCATAATCTAATTTCTATAATTTATTTTAGTTTAAAATATTTATTGGATTTGAGTCGGAAGCCCATTAACTAAAAATACAATTTTATAAAATATTTTGAAGAAACCACACAAAAAAGAATAGCAAGAAGGATGAAAAACAGAACCCGGAGAATTTCAGAAAACAAAACCTAAAATAATAATATATCGGTAGTTTTTTTTTATTGATGAAGAGAGATGAAGAGGCAAAGAGTAATCGAGTTAGATCGTGTGGTGAAGACAAAGCTCAACATAGATTGGGACGATGCTTTGGCCGAGGAAGATGTTCCCGAGCTGGAGATCATCGGAACTGACAAAATTCCGCCGCCTGAGCCAACTATCTCCGGCGAGGAATCCGCCGTTTGCGTGCGATCCCTCAGGGATAACGAACTAGACGAGCATCTGAAGCGTCAGAGATCACTTCTGATTACTTTAGGTGACAAGTTGCCAGATAAAGGCGACAAAATCCGCAACAGAATTGGAGACATTGAGTATGAGAAGCAGCGACGGATGTTGCAACGGACCAAACCGGTTTGTCTTTTTTCTTTTACCTTTTTTAACCTTCCAGCTGCTATCATTTTTGTGTTTTGACTGTGATGATGTGTGGAAGATAGTGTAGTATGTGTTTGGATGATCTGATTGGTTCTGGCTAAAGCAGCTTCTCATTGGTTCTTACCTTTTCACTTATTTAGTTATGGACTGATAATGTATAGTTCTGGCTAAAGCTCTCTGTTTTAAAAAGATGGATGGATTAATCTGATACAATGTCTTGTGACCACTTCCTTATTTTAGCAGGATGCGGACAATGATGGATGTCAGATTCTGGAGAAACCGAAAAGCTCAGGTATCTTGTTGTTAGGTTTATCCCGCCCAGCTAATGTTGGTGTAAAAGTGTAAAACTTTGTTTCTAACATGTTAAGTTCTTCCAGGTGTGTCTAGGCAAGAGAATACAGCCTCAAAAGACTCCTCTAGACAAGGGTCGAGTGGCAAACCCAAAGTATGGTGTTTCTTACATTTCCTGTTGTTTAAAATCCTTTTACGTGCCTGCTTCTTGATGCAAATTGATATACTTTGTTTAACAGGTGGATGCTCAGCCTTTGAAACTATTTAATGACAAAATACAAGTTTTGGAACGTGGAAGCTGGAAAGGCAAATCCAATAGAGATTCAGTAATAGAGAGAAGTAGTGGGTGGCGATCGCTGCCAAGATTAAGTAAGTGTAATGTAAGTGAAAAGAACTTTTATTCTGGATCTAAGGATCCAAAAGGGAGTCGAAAACTCAACGAAGCTTTTGGTAAAGCAAAGCCAAAGGAATCTTCTCCTTATTTATTAGTCGACGATGATGATGACGACGACGATGTAGTTGGCTATGAAACTCCCAGGTCTATATTCTTTTCTCCATGCTACTGCTTCAGAGATTTCCTTGCATGTCTTTTCAAGTTCAAGATTCTTGGTTACTACTATGTATGCCATACCCTGTGGCCCTGGCTAACCATACCCTGTGCATCTTTTTATCACAGGGAGTGTAGTGTGAAAACAACACCATCACAGAGTTCAAGCTGCAAAAAGGTATGTCATCTTATGCCATACAATTGTATTCTTGTGCGTAATTAATTTTTGAAAGGACATTAGCACCCGTTTTGACACTTTTTGTTATAGAAATCAGATGATCAAGTGATTAATTTGGATGAAGATGAACCTCAGTCTCCAACGGTACTAGAGGAAGCATGTGAACTTCCTGAAGGGTAAAAATAGAGTTACTTCTGTTTATCTTCTTCATCAATTGACTGGCCCTTCCTTGTTGGAATAACCTAAATTTTGGTGAAATCTGCAGGTTACCGGAAGATATTTACTACCCATCAAGGTTGGTAAAAAATTACCTTGTAGTTAGTTTTATGTTTACTAATTGTAAATGACAATAAGATAAATGACTATTTTTCTTTTTTCCCCATTTCATCCAGTGATAAAAGGGACGGGCGAGACCTTGTTCAAGTGTCCCTTGAAGATCTGAAATGTCTTTCACCTGGAGAATATCTCAAGTCGCCAGTTATAAATTTCTACCTCAGGTGTTTCTTAAGTACCGACTTGCATACTTGCATTATTATCTCTCTCTCTCTCATGTTATGGCTTTTATGTGATTATTTTCGCTTCTGTTTGACTAGGTTCTTGCAGAACCATGTATTTTCAACGAATGAGACAGCTGCTCATTGTCATTTCTTCAATACGTTTTTCTACAAGAAGCTCACAGAAGCTGTTTCATACAAGGTGATTCTTTTCCCTGATTTCTTTGAATAATAAGATAACGAATCAATGGTTCTCTGGTCATTATTTTTGGTTTGCATCTCAAAATATTTAAAGCCCTCGAGATGCTTTAAGTTTCAGTATTCATATGCAACTCTAACAAGAATTGAGATGAAAATGATAAAACTACCTCTTCTTTTGCATCTTGTGATTCACATAATTGTCTTCTTGGTTATTCGTGTTGATCGGTCTCTTCGTCTTTCACCTTTCAATATGATCAGGGTAATGACAAGGATGCATTTTTTGTAAGGTTCAGACGGTGGTGGAAGGGTTTAGATCTATTCCGTAAATCATATATATTTATTCCAATACATGAAGAGTAAGTAATTTGCTGACCGTTGTCTATTGAATCCTATGATTGCATCTTTATGGCATGAAGAGTAGTTTTTTTTTGTCGTCTAAGCTCTGAGGATTATGCACAAAACTGCTATCTTAGATCAGAGTTATCGCATCTCAGTCTGTACCAGTTGATAAATGGTTTAATGGTCTTTTTTTCCTCTTGGATGTTTCAGTCTCCACTGGAGCTTGGTAATAATTTGCATACCAGACCAGGAAGACGAATCGGGATTGACTATTATTCACTTAGATTCATTAGGACTTCACCCAAGAAGTTTGATTTTCAATAATGTCAAAAGGTGAGACCCAAGGAACCACTACCAATGAGCTGATGCTGATTACATGTAAGTTATGGTTTTAATTACAACTTATTGTTGCAGGTTTCTGAGAGAGGAATGGAACTATCTAAACCAAGATGATTCAATGGATTTACCAATTTCAGCAAAAGTATGGAGAGATCTTCCCAATATGATCAACGAAGCTGAAGTGCAGGCTAGTCCTTCATCACTTCTTACGTTGCAATATATAGTGTTTGAAGACAAATTATAGTATTCATCTATTTTTATTTCACCACCATCTCAGGTTCCACAACAGAAGAATGATTTCGACTGTGGTCTGTTTGTGCTCTTCTTTATAAAACGTTTCATCGAAGAAGCTCCTCAAAGGCTGAAACTGAAGGATTTGGGAATGGTACGTTTCTCTTCTACCTCCTGATCTCTTCTAAAGTATATGTTTGTTTGCACTAACTCGTTTTCTTGAGTCCATCTCCAGATTCACAAGAAGTGGTTTAAACCCGATGAAGCTTCCGCTTTAAGGATCAAAATCTGGAACATTCTCGTTGATCTATTCCGCAAGGGTAACCAAACAGATTAAAAGCTGTGTGTAGAACAGAATCCTTGAGATCCGTGTTGAGTTTGGTCACTATCAACAAAGAAATGAAAGAAATTTTTTTCTTCACGGGTCCTTTTCTTGTAAGTCCTGTAATAATTAATAACTAAGCATGATGTAATCATAACAAAACAACTACGAGCCATTAGGCAAATAGTAATGAAAGCTAACATTGCTGCAACACAGCTTTTGCAAATCTTCACGTCTTACATGCTATCTTTATAACGACTCAGTCAACAGTTTCTCTCAAGCATTAAAAATTGTTTTAGCCTCCACTCTACATAATCCATTAAACTCAGATTGTTACAACATTGAAGAACCTAAAACAGAGGAAAGCAAACTTAAAGCGGGCTTGTATCCCAAAGATGCAGCATTCTGTATTTAGCCCAGGCTAGGCCATGATTTCTCCGCCTTCTACTACTCTTTCTCTTCCTCAGTAATGCTTTTGTCTTGTTTTAGTCCCTGCAAATGCGCAACAAAACATCAGTATCAAACAATATGACTGACTTCTATAGCCACGAGATTATAATTTGTTAACATGGACTAATAATAAATCTAATGATCAGAGAGATCTTACAAAATAGAGTAAATTCTTAGTGAGTAATAAATCAATAGAATCAATGTAGAGATTAGTTTTATTATCCGCCCAATAGCAAAATCATGATTGCTGATAGTACAACATATAGTTAAATTCATTATCCCTTTTATAACATATGTACTAATGAATCCATCGACTTGTCTGTCTCTCTTAACATTTCCTAAGTTTAAACTATCATCCAGCAAATAGGTCTATAATAAGAGATCTGATTCCTAAAGTTTTAAGACGCATCCTACATGCATGCTACTCATACGAGAACTCTAGCTTTGCTACACTTATTTAAACAAAACAAGGCATGCATCATGATAAATCAAACAGATTGGAAGAAGGTTACTTACCAGTACTTAATCAAGCCGTCCCAGCCACATGTTGCGACTTTACTCTGCTCCAGAGGATGCCACTCGGCTCCAATGCATACTCCATTGTGACACTTGAGAGTCCTAAAACTTTGCAGCTCTTCCAGTCCCAAAACCAGCACTTACCCTCACCATCTCCTGACATTACAAACCGTCCATCTGGCGAGAAATTAACTTGGCATGCATAACCAGCAGCAATGTGCCCTGCAAACCTCTTCTTTTTATTCAGCTGAAACCTTTCTCGGGTACTGTAGATCAGAATCTGGTTATCCAAGCTCTGCGCAGCAAGCCAATTACCATTCGGGTGGACAGAAATCGAAGGCATAGAGTGCATATGGGGCTCACTGATATACTTGATAACCACGGGGATTCCGAATTCCCACACTCGCAGAGACTTATCATCGCTAGATGTGACAAATCTTCTGTTATTGTCCACAAACGTGATTGTATTAACCGCACCCAAGTGCTGATCATACTCCTGTGTAATCTCCCCCGTGTTAATATCCCACTGCACAATCTTCTTATCACTCATACCAGCCAACAACATGTTCTGCTTGTCATCATCCGGATTCAGCTTAACCACATATGGAATCTTCCCAGTGGAGAAAGTCGAGATAACCTGGCCAGTCTCAGTGTCCCAATACTTAATGTTCTTATCATACCCAGCAGTTAAGAACTTAGTCCCATCATTGGAAAAACAAATATCCCTAACAGCTTTGCCGTGACCCATGTAGGTCCTCATACATTTACCAGAGTTATACACATCCCAAATCTTAACCTTACAATCCATACCTGCAGAGAGAAGCAAATGTCCATGCTTTGGAAAGAACCTAATAGCAGAAACACCTTTCGTGTGACCACTCCATGTATGAACCAAACGTTTAGGAATGTAACAATGATCGTTGTTGGCCTTTGCATCTTTAGGAGCCTCAATCCAAGACCTCCCTTGGTAATCTTTCTCCTCTTTGCCATGGAAAGTACTCTTATCAGCAAAATGCTCTCCTTTAGCTTCGTTTTGCTGTCCCTTCTCTTCCTTCTTCTTGGCATGCTCCTCCGCATACTTCTTCTGCTCCTCAGTCAACTCTCCCTGAACAACCTCCTTCTTCCTCGACCAAGGACTCTTCCTATTCCTAGTCAGCCAAGCTTCACTCTCCGGATTCTCAGCCTCAGGCTCAATCTCTACCTTCTTCACTTCCCCATCTCTCTCCTCTTTGTTCTTCTCAATCTTCCTCCGCTTCTGCTCACTCTGCCGAACATTATAAACCGATTCACCGTCGTTCTTCCTCAACGCCTCCACGTCGCCGACGTAATTCATCCCAGACGGATCTGCAGCGTAACCGTGCTTCTGAAACGTATTGTGCTGCTCATCAAACACAAAGGATGCAATCGAAGCATCTTCCACAGACCCTAGCTTGTGATTTCGCATCCCCTGAGCGATCCCGTCTTTCGCATACGGGTGCGCGGGGCCCAAAATCGGAGCCCAGAGCTGCTCATAGGTAGGGTTAGTCACGACGACGTGTTGAGTCGGATTAATCGGCTTCGAATTCGATTGGTTCACGTTAGCCACCGTGAGAGCTAGCGCTGTATCGTCCACCTCCGGTGCTGATGATTTCGCCTTTAACATACGAACCGGTGAAGACTCCGGTGAGGATTCGAAAGCTTCTTCATCTTCGTCGTATGATTGAATCAGATCCATCTCTCTCTCTACGATTTTGCTTCACACCAAAGTTGTTCTTTGTTTCTCTTCGCCTCTGTTTCTCTTCTCTACTTAAGGGTTTTAATGTTTTATAATTCCTAAATCCAATAAGGGTTGCAATTTTGAAAGATTGACCCTGACTTTTTGTTTTATTTTCATATTCACCCGGATAGTGTATTTATTTGACATTTACGTCCCCGGGTAAAATCACACCAAGTCAAACCGACATAAACCGGAAGAAACAAGAACCTCTTTTAATTAATACTCTTTAAATTAATACTCGCTATAAATTAATAAATTCTTCCGGTTCCGAGTTGGACCGGCGTTAAAAATGACACATTTCAATAAAATAATAAGAAAATAATTTTTTTAGAAATCCTTTGTAAAAATATAGTCCTATTAATATCATAAATTAATAATCAAATAAACTAAATATAATAAACAAATGGTTATGTAGTATATTGCGGATTAAAAATTAATATAAACATTTAGCCGTACAAACAGCCGGAAAATTTAGCTATTCCTTTATTGACAAAACATTCAATATTTAACAAACTAATACAATATAAAATGTAAAAAATAATAAAAAAATTATATGCACGCGGTATACCACGGGTTAAAATCTAGTTGTTATCCAAAAAAACATACAATAGCAAGAACCATATTAACGAGAAACTCCGCATTAATCACCAGAAACTGTAGGTCTCAGTAAAAATAAAGCTGAGAGATATAAACCTTGATATGATTAATTCTTAATGTGTTTACGTTTTAAAGATAACAAAAGATTTCATTAGTGAAGCACATATTTTATTTCATACATTAAACGTAGATGAGATTAAATTTTCCATACATAAAATGAATAAAAGATACGTAGATATTAGGCGTCCTATAAGGATTTTTAAAGCATGTTCAAGGACACTTGGGTCCTCCTTTGGAGTTTTTGATATCACGGTAGCAAGGACATTCATCTTTGTTTCCATAAGTGCCCGATGGAACACAATTACACTTCTCACAACATATATTGCAGTCCTTGATGCACTCTTCATGTTTTCTGTCATTCTTTGAGCATCTCACATTGCACTTTTCACCGCATGCTGCTAATTCATTTAAGCATTAATTGCATATAAAATGTTAGAATCTCAGACAAGCAGTGGGTTTAAATGATAAATTTATCTACAACTAGAATTTGAACCCGCGCACGCGCGGGATTTTAATTTAAAATAATTTTTATCAATAAAAATTCTTGAGCTTAAATTTATTTATTGAAACTTTTGAGTATAAATCTATATAAACATTAAACTTAATTTAACATAAAACATATATATATTGAAGATAATGTTTATTTGTTATATTTAATTGCGAGGATTTTAGTTTAAAATTTTTAGGAATAAGAATCATTGAATATAAATATAATTAATCATTTGAAGTTTAAAAGATAAATCCAAATAAAAGTCATACTTCTTTTACTAATCTATATATAATATCTATATTGTCTAGTGTCCCAATAATGTTTTTCTGTAAATCAATAATATATCACGTAGTAAAAAAAATGACTTAAGAATCTCCCTCAAAAGTACATTTCATATTCATATCCAATGAAAACATCATTTTAAAATTTCTAACGCCGAATGTCGATCAATGACCTAATTATAAAGATCATTTAAACATATCGATATCCTACATTAAATGCAAATATACAAAGATTCATGAACATTTTAGTGTTATGTCGCTACAATGGAGTTGTACAAGTGCATCACCTGCCATAATAGAATTTCCTACCAAATCAAGAATCTTTAAATGGTGAAATGATTAAACCCGACATCCCTTCACTAATCCAATTAGTTACATATTTGTCTAAAACCCTCATATGTTATTTTCATATGCTAATTTTGTGATGCAACCTCAACTTCGTCTTCTAAAAAAAGCATGGTGTACTTTAATAATATGTTGTTTCTGGCAATATTTTTGGTTAAAAGTATTTGATCATAAATTGATAAAATCTCAACCCTGTTATATATATATATATATATTTTCTTTTAATCATGTTATAGAATTGTAGCTCCGGTTGATAATATGCATTCTGAGATATATACATGTCACTTTTTTGTAATGACTTACATATCATTTTTTCTAGATTTTGTGACCATTGATTTTGTGTTTTTTTAGATGATTAATTTGATCATAAATTGATAAAATCTCAAACCTGTTATATATATATATATATATATATATATATTATCATGTTATAGAATTATAGTTCCGATTGATAATATGCATTCTGAGATATGCTATACATGTCACTTTTTTGTAATGACTTACATATCATTTTTTCTAGATTGTGTGACCATTGATTTTGTATTTTTTTAGATGGATTAATTTTCAAGGTTCCTTTTCATAGTTTTTCCCTTAAAAAAATTGTGACCCTTACAATGTCTTCGTTTTAGATCACAACTTTTAAGTTGAATCGAGTAATTAATCTTTTATTTTTCTATAATTGAAATTGTTTCTTAGAAACTAATGTTTCACTTCAATTTTATTTTTATGTTTAGAATTTTATAAATACAATTACATAAACTCTTTTTTACTCCACCATGCATTAAAATCTTACTTATATTCTAAAACTCATTAACCCATTCTAAATTTTGGAATATGATAATTTTTGGTTAAAATTTAAAATAATAATATTATTACTATAATAAATCAATAATATTATTTTTACTATTTAAAAATGTTCATTTATTTAAAACATTTGGGTTTAATATGGGCTTTTAAAGTTTTATGAACTAATAGATTAGAAGCTATATAGTATATTAATGTTTAGGATTAGGCCCAAAAAAAATGAATTGCTGATGTGGCAGCATGAGGAGTGAGGAAAGGTAACTTTATATATATAGATATGTAACTAAATTTAAGTATAATACTTACACGAATCAGCGCTTGAAAGTGTGAAAAATGAAGACGTGAAGAGAAGAGAGATTATGAAGAATTGTACAACTATGAGTTTCATCTTCACTTTTGGTTAGATTTCAAAACCTTTATCTTTATTTCAATAAGAGTAAAGAAGAAAACTTAAAGATTGCAAAGAAACAGTAGTGATGATGATGAAATGTAAATACAAAGGGGATTACTTATAGTTAAGAATTTGAAGTGAAATGTTTATTATCTTTATCCATTTTAAATAAAAAATATGCAAATGAATGATTTCTTACTGAAGAAAAAAGAAAGATTTCTTACTAAAGAAAAAAAAAGATTTCTTACTGAAGAAAAAAAGAAAGATTTCTTACTTGTTATGTCAATGTATTTATGAATTAGTAATTTGTTTCTTAAAGGATGTAATTGGATTGATTAACATCAGATTCTAGATGAGATTTAAAATTATTAAAAAATTATTTAAATTACAAAACCAATAAAACCTCTTTATAGTACATAGATATTATCTCTATCTAGACTATATGAAATTGCTTAACTTTAACATTTAAAAAATAATGGCTGATTCGGAAGTGTTTCTCTGCTCAAGGAATTTTCCCTATAATTAATACTTAAACGGCAAATTTCGTGTAGTGAATCATAATCAGATTCATTTCTCTTTTCACAAAAAAATATATAGAAAAAGCAGATTCATTTCTATGGTTGATTCTCACGAACGAACGGATACCGGCAGAAGGAACGACCCTTGATAAGTTGATTGAGATTCCCGAGTTCTCCTACTTGTAACAATGTCCTTTTCTTCTCCTTCAAATAATTTACATTCTCTTTCACTTTGATCATGTATGTTGTCGCTTGATCTAAAGTTGAGGTATTGGTAACTGTTAGTTAGAGCCAATAAAAACCCAAGTTATTTAGTTTTATATTTTTTGCATCATTGTGGTTATAGTCAACATGTAACCAAAAAGTTAAGAGCTAATTGGGTGTTCATAGAGGGACTACTGCCTAATCAATTTAATCAGTTCTTAAGATAATGCGTACATATAATTAGGAATAGTTAGTTATGTACGTAGATATATGTAACATGTTTGTATTATTGTATCCCCTATTTAATATTTGGGAAGTACATGACTTATTTTATTTTTGTAGAGTATATAATAGGTATATATATGATTTTTTGGTTATAGACTTATGATATTCATGATTTAGGTGTATCATAATATATAGTTTGATTTTTGGTAATTAGGGATAATATGCATTTAGTTAATTATAGTAACATATAAAATCAATTATAGGTAACATTTAAAAGATAAGGAAATATTTCAACCTAATTAAAACAAATATATGTGATTCTTCTTTCACTTTTATTTGATTTTATATTTACATTATTTTAAATTATTATATAATATATTTAGTTAATAAAATTTATGATTTTTTCTACATATGATGTAATTTAAACTTTTTTAAATGGACATATATTGATCAACTGATAAATAAAAAAACGTATAAAATGTTTCAACCACATTGCCTAACAAAACTAGGCAAAAATTCAAAGTCATACTATAAAAAAATGACCAAAATGATTCTGAATACGAATGGGCGTGAACTTTGATTTATCAGACATTGAAATCATACTATAAATTCATACTTCAAAGTTATACTATTAAAACCAATATAAATTATTCAAGCTTTAATGATATTATTTTCTTAAAAAATATCTGTTCAACTAAAATTTTGACTGTATAACAAGTAAACGTTTGAATATTTAAATTCAGTTTCATATATTTATTTTGTTGAATTGTATAATTTTATATATTATAATAAACTTTTTAAATGATTTAATTTGAAGTATTTAAAAATGTTTAATTTGAGATTTTTAAGAATATCATAAATATATATGATATATCAAAAATTTAAAATTATAAACACTCAAATTTGATTTGTTATAGCCTGGATCAATAATATGTCATTATAATATGAAAAAGTTCCAAGAAATATGATTTCTAGATAAAGCACGGGTTGAAATTTCAAGAAATATGATTTCTCATATTAAATTAAAGTTTAAAATAATGTTGTTTGGTAGAGGCTTTTTCGGTCAAGATGATTTTGACAAACATATGTTACATATTTGGTCCTAAAATTAATATGCGGTATATTGTGACAAACATATGTTGACAAAAAATGACCAAAATGATTCTGAATACGAATGGGCATGAACTTTGATTTATCAGACATTGAAATCATACTATAAATTCATACTTCAAAGTTATAATATTTAAACCAATAAAAATTATTCAATCTATAAAATATTCAAGATTTAATGATATTATTCTCTTAAAAAAATATCTATTTAACTAAAATTTTGACTGTATAACGAGTAAAAGTTTGAATATTTAAATTCAGTTTCATATATTTATTTTGTTGAATTGTATAATTTTAAATATTATAATAAACTTTTAAAATAATTTAATTTGAAGTATTTAAAAATGTTTAATTTGATATATTTAAGAATATCATAAATATATGATAGATCAAAAATTTAAAATTATAAACACTCAAATTTGATTTGTTATAGCCTGGATCAATAATATGTCACTATAATATGAAAAAATTCCAAGAAATATGATTTCTTGCTAGAGCACGGATTAAAATTTCAAGAAATATGATTTCTCAGATTAAATTAAAGTTTAGAATAATGTTGTTTGGTAGAGGCTTTTTCGGTCAAGATGATTTTGACAAACATATGTTACATATTTGGTCCTAAAATTAATATGCGGTATATTATGGGTTAAGTCATAGAATTGACAATCAAAATACAATATAATTTTAAAAACTAAACAAATCAAATAAAATTAACAAACAAAAATTAATTTTTTTTAACAAATAAATTAACTCGCAGTGTACCACGGATCAAAATATAAATCTACTAGACTATTTTACAAAGTAGATATTATTTCATAAGTCATATTCAGATATTATGATTTCATGGCATAATGTTTCATCCCAAAAGAAAAAGACTTTTAAAACAAATAAAATAATCAAATATATATATATAGTGATTTAAATAAAAATTACAAAATATATAAAAGAAATTTTAACCCGTACTCTAGCACGGGTCCAATTATAATATACACATAAAAAACATGTACAATCTAATATATAAACATAAAACATATAGAGAGAAAGAGAGAGAGAGGGTTATACTAGCTAGGAAGTGAAAATAAATATTCGGAAAGTAACTCTAGATATTTGCAAAAATAGCTCTAGATATGAGATTCTCTCCCCCCCTCCATATTATTGTGAAAATAACTATTCGGAAAGTAACTCTAGATATTTGGAAAAAAGATATTGTTATTCAAAAAAACATACAATAGCAAGAACCAGATTAACGAGAAACTCCGCATTAATCACCAGAAACTGTAGGTCTCATTAAAAATAAAGCTGAGAGATATAAACCTTGATATGATTAATTCTTAATGTGTTTACGTTTTAAAGATAACAAAATATTTCATTAGTGAAGCACATATTTTTTTTCATACATTAAACGTAGATAAGATTAAATTTTCCATACATAAAATGAATAAAAGATACGTAGATATTAGGCGTCCTATAAGGATTTTTAAAGCATGTTCAAGGACACTTGGGTCCTCCTTTGGAGTTTTTGATATCACGGTAGCAAGGACATTCATCTTTGTTTCCATAAGTGCCCGATGGAACACAATTACACTTCTCACAACATATATTGCAGTCCTTGATGCACTCTTCATGTTTTCTGTCATTCTTTGAGCATCTCACATTGCACTTTTCACCGCATGCTGCTAATTCATTTAAGCATTAATTGCATATAAAATGTTAGAATCTCAGACAAGCAGTGGGTTTAAATGATAAATTTATCTACAATATGTAACTAAATTTAAGTATAATACTTACACGAATCAGCGCTTGAAAGTGTGAAAAATGAAGACGTGAAGAGAAGAGAGATTATGAAGAATTGTACAACTATGAGTTTCATCTTCACTTTTGGTTAGATTTCAAAACCTTTATCTTTATTTCAATAAGAGTAAAGAAGAAAACTTAAAGATTGCAAAGAAACAGTAGTGATGATGATGAAATGTAAATACAAAGGGGGATTACTTATAGTTAAGAATTTGAAGTGAAATGTTTATTATCTTTATCCATTTTAAATAAAAAATATGCAAATGAATGATTTCTTACTGAAGAAAAAAAGAAAGATTTCTTACTAAAGAAAAAAAAAAGATTTCTTACTGAAGAAAAAAAGAAAGATTTCTTACTTGTTATGTCAATGTATTTATGAATTAGTAATTTGTTTCTTAAAGGATGTAATTGGATTGATTAACATCAGATTCTAGATGAGATTTAAAATTATTAAAAAATTATTTAAATTACAAAACCAATAAAACCTCTTTATAGTACATAGATATTATCTCTATCTAGACTATATGAAATTGCTTAACTTTAACATTTAAAAAATAATGGCTGATTCGGAAGTGTTTCTCTGCTCAAGGAATTTTCCCTATAATTAATACTTAAACAGCAAGTTTCGTGTAGTGGATATTGAAAATAGTTGACAACGTAAAAGAAAAAAATCATAATCAGATTCATTTCTCTTTACACAAAAAAATATATAAAAAAGCAGATTCATTTCTTTTTTTTCTTTTTTTGGCAAACAAGATTTTCATTAAAAGAAAAACGACTACTTTTAATGAAAGATTTCTTACTTGTTATGTCAATGCAAAGAAAGATTTCTTACTTGTTATGTCAATGTATTTATGAATTAGTAATTTGTTTCTTAAAGGATGTTATTGGACTAATTAACATCAGATTCTACATGACATTTAAAATTATTAAAAAACTATTTAAATAGAAAATGGACTTTTAAGATACCAAGGGGAATTAATCACTACTGAAACCTCTTTATAGTACATATATATTATCTCTATCTAGACTATATAATAAATTGCTCAACTTTAACATTTACAAAATAATGGCTAATTCGAAAGTGTTTCTCTGCTCCGGAAATTTAATTTTTATTTTTTCTTGTGTGGTTATAATTAATAATGCTTAAACGACAAGTTTCATGTAATGGATATTGAAAATAGTTGACAACTTAAAAAAGAAAAAAATCATAATCAGATTCATTTCCCTTTGCACAGAAAAAAAGAAAAAGCAGATTCATTTCTATGGTTGATTCTCACGATCGAATATCGGCAGAAGGAACGACCCTACTTGTAACAATGTCCTTTTCTTCTCCTTCAAATAATATACCTTCTCTTTCGCTTTGATCATGTATGTTGTCGCTTGATCTATAAGTTGAGGTATTGGTAACTGTTAGAGCCAATAAAAACCCAAGTTATTTAGTTTTATAATCAATATGTAACTAAAAAGTTAAGAGCTAATTGGGTGTTCATAGAGGGACTACTGCCTAATCAATATAATCAGTTCTTAAGAATAATGCGTACATATATAATTAACAATAATTGTGTACGTAGATATATGTTTGTATTATGGTATATACGCATAAAACACATGTACAATCTAATATATAAACATATAGAGAGAAAGAGAAAGAGAGAGAGAGTTATACTAAGCTAGGAAGTGATCATATAGAGAGAAAAGGACCCTACGAGTGGGAGAACATGAGAAGAGGTTTTCATGCGCATTCGTCGCTATGAGGTTTCGTTGTTCCCTCAAGGACGATGCAGAGCTTCCTTCTCCTATTTCTCTCCCCATATTCATTCTTTTTTTTTTTTGTGTTCCTTTATTAATTATGGTACTGTAATAAATTTCTTTCTTTTCAAATTCATCTCTGATTATATATGTAAAGATTATGGAGAAAGAGAGTCACAAATATCAAATTTGAGAGAAGAGAGTTGCGTAATTATATAGGAAAAAACAAATTATATGTTTTCAAAGAAAATCATTGATTTTGTGATTGCGTCCGTGAGTTTACATGCTTATTTTTGATACCAAGACTTTGTTACTATGTAATTTTCACTTAAAATTTCCATAAAAATGAGTTAATGAATCTGATGAGTTTGGTTATAATGAGTTCATGAATTGACTACTAACACATCAATTTCTTCATTGATATTGGAAATATATTTTTTTTTTTGGTGAAGGTTTTAAAGAATTTTTTAGGTTTCTTGTAACATCATATTATGGAAAGAGCTCCTTAATTTTGATGAAAACAATGTAAAAAGAAAATAAGTCATATAGCTTTTGGCCTTTTATGATTGCGTCGTGAGCTTACACACTAATTAATTATATATGCGCATGCATCTTCTTTCCTACCAAGATATTTCAAACAGATGTGAGATTCTTTTTTTTTTTTTTGTAATCTCAGATGTGAGATTCATAAGGTTAAAAGTTTTGAGTTCAGTGAGATGCTGATTAGTACAGCAGGTGTTCGTAGCAAAAATCATATCGAAAACCATTTCATTGGCGTAAAATAGTCAGAGGACACAATAGACAAAAATTCATTCCTTACAAAAGTACTACTAATACTGCATGTGTACTACGTTCCCATCAACGAATATATAGAAAAGGAAAATTGTTTTGTATACCGATAGAACTGCATGGACCACTAGATCAAACTATCCCATGTTCGATTAATCAGGTGCACATATTTGTCATCCCAAGTATAGTATCACAGGCCATAAACTTAAGATAAATCAACATTAATTAAGCTATCATTATCATACAAGGAAAAGGACACAACCTATTCCTTACAGCTAGAAATTAGTAAAGGCCTCAACTCTCTTTTGGCCGTATTAATTTTTTTTTGTTTGGCCGTATTAATTGTCTACATCATTCACTGGAGAACGTCCACGGGAGATGTTACAAAGATAGAAAATTAAGACTTGTCTAGCCTGTTGAGTCTTGCTTGGAGAGTCCAGGTAGATGTTAGTCATAATTTCGCAACCGAGTAAAAGTGTCATCCAAGTTTTAGCAAATCGTACAATGATAGATACTTATGGAATAACACTGTATATAAATCGTCTTGCCGCTTGACCACTTTCTTGGAAACTGCAAAACGTGCCAATTTTAATCTTTTTGCATTTTTCACATGTTATCAGTATTATTAATTTTTTTTTCTTTCTTCAAATATTTGAATTCCACACGAAGAAACTAGTCATTTGGGCTCACAAGAAGAAGATATATTTGCATGGCTCGTCGTACGTCATCGCAATCACCAAAGATTTGGTGAATCCCTACAACTATATGGCTTCAAGGATGAGCCTCTCCGTAACTATGATTTGGTGAATTGTCTAGTCCACAATAGATAACAAATATTTCGCTTCAAAATTTCACACTATTAGTAATACTCTTTTTGCAGCCACAATTTCATCCTCCCCAAGTCATCACCATTTGTTTTCTTTTGCATTTTGGTTGTAAACATTACGTTTTGTTTTTTTCTCGTCTTTATCAGGTAACAAACTTAAATCGAGGAAAAAAACTTAAATCGAGAATTTTTTAAAAAAATTTGAAATCCAAAATGAAGATGAAGCTCGAGGTTCTCTTCTTCATAGATAATGCTTATGCTCCTCACATCCTTTTCATACTTTCTGATTCGTGAAACTAAGTATACTTAATCTACTTAATTATCCTTTGAACTAAGTTGTCTAGCAATAATTATAATATTCTATTTGATGATGAACGAATTAGCAGTATGTGGTGGAAAGTGTAATGTGAGAAGTGACTCAAAGTACTACAAAATATGTGGCGAGAAGTGTAAATGTGTTCCTTCGGGCACTTACGAAAACAAAGATGAATGACCCTGCTACCAGGACATGAAAACTCCAAACTCCAAATGTGGCCATATTTATTTTTATTAATTTTTTATGAAGACATTTGTCATTCTTTTCATCTTAAACCATAATAGGGCTAATACACTCTTAAAGAAGAAGAAAAAAAAAACTGAGATCTCATGTATCGAGAACTAACACAAGTTTTTATAAGAAAAAACCATATAAGTATTGCAAACAAACTAGCGTGTAGACTAATGACTTGGGATACAATAAATCTTAAAAATAAAATAAAAAAATCATGAGATTATACACCTTACTCTCTCCTCTATCCTTGATGGATCAATCCCTATACGACATATGATAGCCTGAAAATATTCATTTAGGCAATTACTATATAATCCTTCAAAATTAGTTCAAAACTCTATTTAAAAGACGGGGCACACCGCACATAAGCCGTAAAAGAAAGAAAGACGTAATCCGCATGCATGTGTCTTTGTAATAGATACAAACATACGTGTGGATGAGTTCATACATACCTGGGCTATGATGGTATAAAAGGTCCTATCATTCAAGTTCTGGAGATTAGCGCTCATAACTTGAGCTCCTTCTTCTTCAAAAACACTCACAAGCTCACGTAACAGTACTCTTTTTATGTTTGATGAATCCATAACCAGATTCATTTCTATGGTCGAATCCCGTGAATTAATACTGAGTTTTGGCTGATGTGACGACGACCCTTCAGAGCGATTCTGGAATTCTCCTCCTAATATTCTCCTTTTCTTCTCCTTCAAATAGTTTACCTTCTCTTTCAATTGGATCATGTATGATACCGATTGATCTATAAGTTGAGGCACTGGCAACTGTTAATGACAACAAAAGCACAAAATAAACTAATCACTTCCATGATTTTTTGCAAAACTTTGCTTATAATCAATAAATTAACTAAAACATAAAAGGCAAATATATGTCTATAAAGTGAATCATTTGTTTTTAAAATTTTTGTATACGAATACTGGGAACCCTAGCTCATTGGCTAGAGAGTGAGACCGGCCACAAGCTAGCATTGAGAATTGGACAAGTACACCCAATATATATCTAAAAATCTATGGTTTACGCAGCATAGGCGCGCGGGTTCGTAAGTGGCTAGGCCATTAGACGGCAATCTAAGAAAATGGTGTAGTTACATATACACACACATATATATATATATATATATATATATATATATATATAAATATAGTAAAATGCTAGAGACAAGAGAGAGATATAAACGGACCCTACGAGTGGGAGAAACATGAGAAGAGAGTATAGAGAAGAGGTGTTTCATGCGCATACGTCGCTCTTTCTCTCTGAGGTTTCGTTGTTCCCTAAACGAAGATGAGCTTTTGTGCCCTTTCCATTCTTTTTGTTTTCTTTTATTATGTTACTATGTGATATGTTTCTCTCTTTTCAAATCCATTTCGCTTTATATATAAAGCGATAAAAAAAAAGGCATGGATCAGAGAGAGTCACAAATCTCAATTTTGAGAGAAAGAGCTGCGTAATTATAGAGGAAAATGATGTTTCACAACGAAAGTCATGGCTTTTGTGCTTGCGTCCGTGAGCTTACACACTACTTAAGACTTTTACTTTGTAAATTTTACCCTTATATATATTCCAAAAAGTTCCTATAAATTTTTTAACTTGTTGGTATTACTGTTGGACTCATTTCTAGAACTTGGTGTTCAGAGATTCAACTTTTTTTCTTAAATGTTCAGAGATTCAATTTTACAAGTATGTTCAATCTTTACAAAAAAACCACAAGCCATTCCTTACAAAAATTAAGGTGTTAAACGTTTTCTGTCGGTATTGTTAACATGATTCACTCGAGATACAGTTTAATATTAAGACTTGGACCAAGTCTACATGGAATATAAGGATCTAAGCGTTCACCAAAGATGTTGAGTCTTGGAACCTTTTTTTTTTTTTTTTTGGGGGCAAAAGTCTTGGAACCCTATGTAGCTAATTTCACGGACACGATGTAAATTAAAGATCGTACTGTTAGACCACCGTTGATTGATTCGATATCTGATGAGACTTGAGAGCTGAGGTGGGGTAGGGGCTAGAACGGAAACGGATCAATAAATAAAAACCTGTTTCCATTTGTTGAAGAGTGATCAAACGAATAAACCCCACCGTTGTTCATTGATAGTCCGGTTAATAATTAGTTCATAGCTTTTGGGTCCGGTCAATAATGTTAGGCATAATCTAGCAAATCGCTTTCAAAAACTAATATTGGTAGCAATAATCAATCAAGGTGTTTGCAAAACTAATGGAAAACATGTTGTTAGCCGCAAAATGAAAAAATTAGAATACATACCTCAATCTTAATAGGTAATTTGAACTCTATACTAAATATTTTAAGTCTTTGAAATGTACCTTATGGGCTGAACTAAATGACTATTTTGTCCTTGGTTACAAATTAAATTAAACTAAATACAATATAATTAAATTAATTTATTTGAAAATTTTATTTTTAAAAAGAATATGTAAACTAAATATTCGGAATTTTCTGGATTTTTTTAAAAATTATGAATTAATTTATTATATATAATATTAATCAATAACAAAAAAATTCAATTAAGATAAAATAAATAACGTATACCCTTAATTAATAATTAATTAAACATTAAAAAAATAAACACAAAATAATTAACTCATCATTGTTAGAAAATTATTTTTAAAAATAACTGTTTATATTTTAGATATTGAAATTTTTTTGATAATGATGAAGTAGTTTATTATGGAAAATATTAATCAATAAAAAAAATTAAAAAAGTTTTTTTTGATAATGATGAGGAAGTAGTTTATTATGGAAAATAAATTAAAATTTTTAAAATTAAAATTATGGAAAATATTTTAGATATTAAAATTTTTTTTTGATAATGATGATGAAGTAGTTGAAAAAAATAAATAAAATTTTTTTTTGATAATGATGAATTAGTTTATTATGGAAAAAATTAATCAATAAAGAAAATTAAAAAAGAAAATTAAAGAAAATTAATAAATAGATAATATTATTTTTCATTTTATAAAAAAGTTTTGAAAAATAATTATATATTTTAATTTATTTTGAAAATTGTTAACTTTAATAAAATAATAATAAATTTTGAGATTTTAGAAAATAAATAAACAGTTCAAAAAAATCGACTATGTAACAAATCAATTAATAAGAAAATAAATCGACTTTTTAATATAAGTCAACAAAGAAAAAAACATAAATCAGCAGGAATAAAATATAAGTCGACAGTTACAAAAGTCAATCATATTAATAAGTCAACTTAAAATAAAATAAGTCTACTAAGACCAAACAAATCAACGGGAAAAAATATAAATCAACAAACAAAACAAATAAGTCAACATCATCAAAAGTCGACTTTGTAAAAACAATCAAACAAAAAAAAATGTCGACAATTTTATAATAAATCGATGGAAAAATAAATAAGTCGACAAAAATTAAACTTAAGTCAACCATTCAAAATATCGCCCTTATTAATAAATCAATGTAGAATATAATAAGTCAACAATAAATAAACAAGTCAACAGAAAACAAATATAAATCGATGAACAAAAAAAATAAGTCAACAGTTAAAAAAATCGACTATGTTATAAATCCACTAGCCATAACATAAGTCAACTGTTCTAATATAAGTCGATGACACAGATAATTAAGTCAACAGAAGTAAAAAAACAAAACGATTGTTAAAAAAATCGACATTATAAATAAATCAACCTTGATTAAAATAAGTCTAAAACATTGATATATATATATATTATAAATTGTATAATCTTGAATTATTTATTTTTGAAGGAAATTAAATCTAAATAATGTCAGTAAAAATATTTAAATTCTTTTCTTTAACCAAAATTTTAAGATCAAAAATATATTCATGTAATCATTATTTAAAATACAATAAATAATTTTCGTTATAATTTATATTATTAAATAATTAATTCTGAATTTAACAATTTTAAAAAGTAATTTATTTTTAAAGTTGATTTATTTTTAAATATAAGTTAAATTTTTATTGTTTTTATTTAATTGTTAAAATAATTTAATAATAAGGGTATTTCTGTCCATTTTTATTCCAAAATGTGTAGTTTTCAAATAACTATAAGATTAAGTGTAATTTTCAAATTTCTTTTCAAATATAGTATAGTTTTCAAATTGTCCCCGCAAAATATGTTTTTCCTAATTTTGCAAGATGTTCAATGTATTCTAATCCAATAACGACTTGTATATCTATCCTATTTTGGGTATAAACGACTGTATATACATATATCGCCTAGTTGTCGCTGTTAATTGCTATATTCTTTTTTCCGCACATGGTTGTGCTAATTCTGTCAACTCGCGTATGATTTTTTTCCGTTTTAAGTTGTCAAATCAATATGCACTACACGAAACTTGCCGTTATTAATTATCACCACAAAAGAAAAAAAAATTCCCTGACCAGAAGAAAAACATTCCCGAATCAGCTGTTATTTTAAAAATGATTAAGTTGAGCAATTTTTTATTGTTATTGTTATACTCTAAATAGAGATAATATCTATAGATTATAAAGGGTGTTATTAGTTTGTGATTTAATAAATTTAAATGTTATGTAAAATTTTTGTTATTCAATTTAATAACACCCTCTTAAAAACAGATTTCTAATTTATAAATGCTTCAATATTGGTTATAGAAATAATAAATAAGAAATCTTTTATTTGTAAATTTTTATTTAAATTGGATATAAAGATAATAAATATTTAACTTCAGATTGTCAACTATAAGTAACCCCTTTTGTAGTCACATTTCATCATCATCATCATCACTACTTTTTCTTCGCAATCTTCAAGTTTTATTTTTACTCTTATTAAAAAATAAAGATAAAAGTTTGAAATCTAACCAAAAGTAAAGATGAAGCTCATAGTTATACAATTCTTCATAATCTCTCTTCTCCTCACGTCTTCATTTTTCGAAATTTCAAGTGCTGATTCATGTAAGTATGATATTTAAATCTAGTTAGTTATTGTAGGTAAATTTATCATTTTAAACCACTGCTTGTATGAAATTCTAACATTTTATATATATCCAATACTTAAATGAATTAGCAGCATGCGGTGAAAAGTGCACTGTGAGATGCTCAAAGAATGACAGACAACATGAAGAGTGCATCAAGGACTGCAATATATGTTGCCAGAAGTGTAACAACTGTGTTCCATCGGGCACTTCTGGAAACAGAGATGAATGTCCTTGCTACCGTGATATGAAAAACTCCAAAGGTGGATCCAAGTGTCCTTGAACATGCTTTGAAAACCCTCATCGCATGCCTAATATCTACATATTTTTATGTATGAAAAACTCAATCTCATCTATTTTTAATATATGAAATAAAACATGTGAGCTTAAGAATGCCTCACGTATGAAATCTTTTGTTATATTCAATCTAATTCCTAAACATATTAAGAATAAATCATGTCAAGGTTTATATATATCTCGCAGGTTTATTTTAACTGAGACCAACAGCTAATAGTGATTAATTAATGCGGAGTTTCTCGTTAATCTGATTCTTGCTATTGCATGGTTTTTTGGATAACAATATTTTTTTCCAAATTTCTAGACACAAAAACATGTTGGAACCATTGTAGTTGTCTTACTAACTAGTGCAATGCAAATCAAATTGTTGATATTATATATATTCACCAACCTATTTGGCGAATACTATGATGAAATACATATATTTGAGAGTTTACTTTCTCAATTGTCATAAACCAAAATCTACCAGTTGCGTCGACCAATGCAAAAATGTAAGGTTGTCTTCATTGGTTCAATAATAACATAAAACTCACTGGACCAAACTAATCTCTGCGTGAGAGTACCCATTTATAAAATTTTCCATGTAAAAATACGAAAACTAAAACAAGAGAAAGATCCCAAGATATGTGTAAATAGAGAGAATCAATCTACAAAAAGAGGGCAACCTGAGATTTTCAAAAACAAAGAACAGTAAATCAGAGGCAAGCAGGATAATACATAAAAGACTCAAAACCCACCTGATACCAAAACTCAAACCACAGAGGCTTTTTGCAATATAAGTCTTTTTGTTGTTTTTTATGAGTCGCTCTCTCTGCTTTCTTTTTGTTGGAGGAAACATATCAAATTTCGACTCTCACAAGCTCATACTCAATTAGCGAAAGATTGTTATCAATGCTTATCATCTTTGACGGTAATGTCTGTAGGCTCTTCCACTACAAGAAAACATGCTTTTTCCGACTACAAATGGCGACTACATATGTAGTCACCATTTTTAACCACTATTTAGCGACTATTTGGTGACAATTTTACGACTACAAAAATTTAGTCGTATAATAGTCACTATTTTGCGACTATATACCGTAGTCGGTAATTTAGTCAGAATTTAACGACTACTTTATGACTATATTGCATTAAAGAACATGTAGTTGTTAAATAGTCGCTAATTTAGCGACTAAGATGCGACTCATGGTAAAAGTCGCTAATAAGTCGTATATCAGTCGCTATTTAAGAAAATAAAAAATTTCAAAATTTAACTTCAAACCCTTAACCAAACTCCAAAACCTAAATCATAAATTTAAAGTTTAAATCTTGAACATTTAATTCTTAATCTTAGAAATTATTTCGTAAACCATAAAACTAAAACTTAGTCATTCTTATATATACATAAAACCAAGCTTTAATGCTTAAAAGAAAATCTAATTTTTTCAAAACTTAACCCCAAATCTTAAATCTTAACCCTAAACCCTATATCCCCAAACCCTTAACCAAATTTCAAAACCTAGATCATCAAATCTAAATTTTGAAGTTTAAATTCTTAATCTTATAAATTAATTCAAAAACCATAAAACCAATCTCAGGGCCATTATATATATGTATATAACTAATTTTCCAAAACTTAACCCCAAAAAACTATAGTTTTCCAAATCCTATATTTTTATCAACATTTAAACCCAAACCCAAAACTTAAGCTCCATAACCCTTAAACTTAAATTTAAAACCTTTATAATTCATGTATAGAAATTAAATCATAGATCATTCACCCAAAATATAACCATTGAATATCTATAAAACCAATATGTGAAACTATTTAGTATTTACATATAAATTAATTGTTCCGAAAACTATATACTTACAAAATCTATTAAAATTAGTCATTTTGAAACCTAAAACAAATTATTTTTAAATCTAAATCAAGTCTATTATTCTTCTAAACTTCAAAACCCCAATTCCCATATCATAAATTTCAAATGTCATTTCGTGAATTATAAACCCAGAATTGCAAACTATATATAAGTATAAAATTTTGATTCAACAAATAACTCTTTAAATAATGAAAGCTTTTTCTTGGATGATATGTAAACACATGGATTACACTATCAACCGTTGATTAATTTAATCCAACGGACAAGTTTTTCCTGCTCTTCTTTCTCTTTCGTCTCCCCTTTCTCTTCTTTCTCCTTTGTCCCTTTAGCCGATTAACTTTCTCTCCTCCGCCCGTTGTTTCATTCTGTTGGATCTTCATCTTGTCGTTGTTTTCATCCTCTCAAGTTTTTAGATCTGGTACCAGAGCATTTTTGGGATCTCAGATCTCGTAATTACTCACGCTCTGGAGTAGCCTTCATTCACTGTCGAATCCCTGAACGTGAGGAACCTACCCGTAAAGACTACTTCCGAGAACGAACCCAATTACTTGATGCTGACCGCTCGAATACAACAGACCGTCCAAGGTAAGTGTGTGTGTGTTTGCTTTCGTATTGAAATTGATAAAACTCTGAAATTATTTTCCACTTAGTTGCTCTATACACTCCCTTGTACAGTATGAAGCCAATCCGGCTTAATTTTGATCGAATTCGTGTGCTTTAAGCATTTTCAATTCTCTGTGGTGTTTACTGTTGGAGAAGAAGAGTTTGTTTCATTTTCAAATTTGTTTGTTCTTAGTGACTCAGGGTTTGGTGGGGCTTCATCATACGGAAGCTCAGGTAGTCAATAGTCATACATCAAGCATGAAAAAGGATAGTGATGGCAATGACTCACCAAGGAAGCTAGATTTGGATGGTTTGAATCCTTTCGAGAAGAATTTCTATGTCGAATCGCAGGCTGTGGCGGCTATGACTGAGGCAGAAGTTGAAGCTGAGGGAAATTACTGTTGAAGGCCGAGATATTCCCAAACCTGTCAAGAGTTTTCGTGATGTTGGGCCAACATTGTTGGCTTTCCTGGTAAGCTGATTTCGTATCCTAAAGAACTACTACTAGCTTTGACTTGTTTCATTTGATTTAGATGTGATCAGTTTCACTTACATGTATATGTAAGTTCTTTTGTATACATCTACTGATAAGAGTTTCCTGATTGGCCTAGATTATGTTTTGGAAGAGATTAAGAAGGCTGGTTTCACTGAACCTACGCCTATACAATCTCAGCGCTGGCCAATGGCAATGAAGGGACGTGATCTTATTGGCATTGCTGAAACTGGCTCTAGAAAGACTCTTTCCTACTTACTACCTGCAATCGTCCATGTCAATGCCCAACCAAACTCATGGTAACGCTTGAGTTCTGCTCATGAAGTTCTTTTTCCTGGTTCTTGTTCGATGGTAAGTTATCAAGGCTGTACTGATTCAAAATAACTTTTTCCTACTCGTAGTGCTCCAACACATGCCTCATGGGACGGCCCAATCGTCTTGGTTCGTGAACTGGCTGTGCAGATACAGCAAGAGGCATCTAAATTTGGTTCATCCTCAAAAATTAAGACTACTTGTATTTATGGTGGAGTTCCAAAAGGGCCTCAAGTGCGTGATCTCCAGAAAGGTGAAGTGCTTTGGCTCAGTGCTTTTCGTGACATTTCTCAAACTATTAGAATAGTCCACAACAAAGAATAAGAAATCTAACTTGCCTATGGATTTAGGTGTGGAAATCGTTATAGCTACTCCGGGAGGTTAATAGATATGATGGAGTCGAAACAACACAAACCTGCCAAGGGTTACTTATCTTGTTTTTGCATTTCCAATATTTACTTTCTTTTTAGTGGTATGATGTATTCTTTGTATTCTTATTTTTAATTATGTTTTTAGTTTTATTTTGTAATACAGTTTTTTTGATATCATGGTTTCATAATAATAAATATAGTATTTTTTATTTTTAATATCAATTCTTTCCAATAACAATCCGTTATTTAATAACTTATATATATTTAAAAATAATTAATAATATATATTATTATTAAAATAGTATATATATATAATGCTGTATAAATACAATATTGTTTAAAATATATAATCGTAAATTAGTCGTCAATTAGTCACTAAATTTGGTGACTACATTATGACTATTTAGAATAGTCGTAAAATAGTCGTAGTGTAGTCGCTAAATTTAGTGACTACATTACGACTGCATTTACGACTACGCAAAATAATCGTAATGTAGTTGCTATTTGGCGACTAATTTTGCGACTATTTATTTTAGCGACTTTCGATTTACGACTACTAGTTTTAGTCGCTATTTAGTCGTAACACACTGTTTAGCGACTAAAAAGTGACTAATAGTGCAGTCGCTATTTGCCTGTTTTCTTGTAGTGTTCCGCAACTTCAACACGTCCCCATCTATCAACCGCAAGCCTCATAGACCCTTTGCACATGTCGATCTTTGCATTGCGCAGAGTCACTACACTGCCCTCTTTCATCAAATGCACTGATAGATAAAAAAAGAAAGAATCATAACATCAATTACAAAGCACACGAGACATACCCTAGTATCTGCAACCCTAACTAACGATTCCTGTGTCTTTTCACTATCCAAATTCAAGATTTATATACTGTATTAAAGTATAGCAAATCCATTTTCCTAATAATATTTGTGAAATTCACAACAAACATGAGTGTTCTTTCTAACCTTGGTCGTTTCTAGCAGTATGTAAATAATTTTAAGCTAATAGTTTGTTATTGTTTCCAAAGATTTCTGAAACAATAAATAGAATCTATTAAATAATATTATTAAATAATTTTGAAAATATTGTTTTATTATTTTGTAAACAAACCAGAGTTTGCGGACATCATCAAACAAGGCTGGTCTGCGGGAGAAAAACAGAGGACAATTATCTGTTATGAATAGAATTGCAGAATGTCGACGTTCAATATCTCTATGGAAGCGTTCTACAACCTGCAACTCCAAATAACTTCTTACACAAATGAAGTTCAAACTGGATGAAGAGGGCGCGAAGCTTCAGCCGGATCTTCAACTCATGAAGAATCTACGGTGGGAGCTAGCGAAGCTTATCGACAAGAAGAATTGTTTTGGAAGGAACGAGCCGAGAGAAATGGGTTAAGGAAGGAGATCGTAACACTAAATTCTTTCATGGTAGTGTGCAACGTAGGCGTGTGCGAACCGTATCCTGTCCCTCTTTGATGCTGATGATAGAACAGTTTGCAGAAGGATCAAAAGGAGAAGTTGCAGTTACATATTTCCGTAATATGTTTACTACAACACATCCGGGACTGATATCGAAGCATTGGACGGCATGGCTCCAAGGGTAACTGAGCAGATGAATGCCAAGCTGACTCGCTCTGTGACAGAGGCAGAGATAAAACAAGCAGTTTTTAGTATTAATGGGAGTAGTGCACCAGGGGCGGATGGAATGTCTGGTCATTTCTATCAGGCTTATTGGGAGGTTGTGGGTCCACAGGTGGTTCAAGAGGTGACACAGTTCTTTGAAACAGGTTCTCTACCTGCAGATTGGAACTTCACACAAATCTGCCTCATCCCTAAGCCAAACCCTACAAAAATGACTGATCTACGACCCATTAGCTTGTGCTCGGTGATTTATAAGGTGGTGTCGAAGGTCTTGTGTTTTCGCCTCAAAGAATTCTTACCTGACATAGTCTCGGCGACACAAGGAGCTTTCGTGGCTGGTCGTTTAATCTCTGACAATATCTTATTGGCACATGAGATGCTTCATGCCTTACGCACCAATCCTAACTGTGATGAAGATTTCATGGCCATTAAAACCGACATGTCAAAGGCGTATGACCGTGTAGAGTGGCGGTTCTTGGAAGAATTGCTGATACGTATGGGATTTCACATCAAGTGGGTTAAGTGGATTATGGTGTGTGTTAGCTCAGTTTCTTATTCCGTTTTATTAAATGGCTCGTCATACGGTTTCTTTAAGCCGGAGAGAGGACTTAGGCAGGGTGATCCTCTATCACCCTTTCTTTTCATTCTCTGTGCTGAAGCTTTGGTCCACATCATGAATAAAGCAGAGTTGGAGGGACGGCTCACAGGAATGAAACTCAACTCTTCCTGTCCATCAATCCAAAATCTACTTTTTGCGGATGATAGCCTTTTTATATGCCAAGCGAACCTTAAGGAATGTGCAGAATTCCTAAAATGTTTAAGACTCTATGGAGCAGCCTCTGGTCAGGAAATAAACTTCCAAAAATCAGCCGTTACGTTTGGGAGGAAGCTGGATAAGTACATGAAGCATCTTATAGGTTTGTATCTTGGAATCGAGCTTGAAGGTGGTAATGGTAAGTACCTTGGTCTGCCGGAGTGCTTTAGTGGCTCAAAAAGTTTGCTGCAGTTTATCTCGGATAGACTTACCTCTCGCTTGGGTGGTTGGTATGAGAAGACATTGTCATTGGGAGGTAAAGAGGTTTTGCTGAAGTCGGTCGCTCTTGCTCTCCCGGTATATGCTATGTCCTGCTTCCGGCTCAGCAAACACCAATGTAGAAGACTCACAAGCGCAATGTGCCAATTCTGGTGGAATGCAAGTGCAGACAAACATAAGATGCACTGGACGTCATGGGACAAAGTCTGTCAATCAAAACAGAGAGTGGTTTTTAGGCTTCAGGGATATTGGGCGATTTAATCAAGCTCTACTTGCGAAGCAAGCATGGACTCTGCTGAACCAAACTCTCTGTTGGCCAGAGTTTACAGAGCAAGATATTTCAGGATAAAACCTTCATGGAGGCCAAAATAGGTTTTAGACCTTCTTATGCTTGGCGCAGTATCATGTTTGGCCGTGAACTGCTGGAAAAAGGACTGGTGAGATCGATTGGCAATGGCCAAACTACTAATGTCTGGCTAGACAAATGGGTT